>ML664183.1:7840131-8192003 GCA_007570785.1 Antilocapra americana
AAAAAAAAAAAAAAGCTTGGATAGATAGAGAACTGAGAGTAGAATAAGGGTGAGAAAGGAGTCTGCAAACAGTGCAGAGAGCTAAGTAAAGGTGCAAATTTGATGTTCACTTTGGCTTTTAACCTACCATCAACTGATTTACCAGCCCAAGTCCTAGGTTGCTCTGGGGGGAGTCTAAGACTTAGACTATAACTAAAGACTTAGATATGAAAGAAGAAACTCTAAGTTTTAAAAGCAAACATAAAATATCTTTATGAACTAGACATGAATAAGGATTTCTTAAATAACATACAAAAAGAAATGGCTATTTTATGCCCACTAGGTTGGTAAAAATTGAAGGTCTGAAAATAATAGGTGTTAACAAGGGCTGTGGATCATAGGGAACTCACACAGACATTGCTGGAGAACATGTAAGTTGGAATAATTGGAATCACTTTGGAAAATAACTTGACATTATCCTGTAAGCCTGAATATTTGTATACCTACATGTAACCCAGCAATTCCTCTCTTAGGTTTGTACTGTAGAACAGTGCTGTCTAACCTTATCAAGCATCTGAATCACCTAGAAGGCTACACAATTTGGGGGCTTCACCCCTGGACATTCTGATTCCGTACACCCATGATAAAGTCCATGAATTTCATTTCTAAGAAGCACCCAGCTGATGAGGCTGCCGCTGGCTTACAATCACAGTTGTAGTAAGTAAAGCCTCTCCAGATTTCTTCACCTGGGTCTTTGGAAACAGGAACGAGAATGTTCAAATAGAAAAAGCAGGACACAACTCAAATATCTATCAGAAGAATGGACAAATAAACTGTAGTATTTTTACATAGTGGAGTATCATACAATATTGAAAAGGTATACTAAGTGGGCTTCCCAGGTGACGCTAGTGGTGAAGAACCCGCCTACCTATGCAGGAGACATAAGAAACACAAGATTGATCCCTGTGTGGGGAAGATCTCTGGAGAAGGGCATGGCAACCCACTCCAGTATTCTTGCCTGGAGAATCCCATGGACAGAGGAGCCTGGTGGGATATTGTCCATAGGGTCACAAAGAGTTGGACACAACTGAAGCTACTTAGCATGCACAAACTCTAAGTATGTGTACTACCAGAATGAATCATCAGGGCCTAATGTGACATCACAAAAGTAAGTCACAGAAAATCACATATCATGTGATACCATTTTTATAAAACTAACAAATTAAATAATATATTTCTTAGGTGCAAATACAGAGATAAAACTAAACTATGAAGCAAGAGAGCGAAAAACAAAATGAGAAAAGGAAGACTCACATAACTAGATACAAGAGTGTGGGTATTCTGGTAGCTTTCAAGAAGGGTGATGGGTTCTCAAGTGCTTCAGAATTGTCATTAAGTTACATATATGCTCTGTATATGGAAAGCAGATACATAAGAATTTTAAGCTATATTTAAAGAAGATTCTCACAGATTGAAGAAAGGCCTTGTCTTTCTGATTAAAGGTAGTCCCCAAATACAGGCAAATTAATGCAGAAACTCACATTGACATATTCCTGGTAAAAGTTCCAATGTCAAGAATAAAACATTGTTTACAATAGCCAGGACATGGAAGCAACCTAGATGCCCATCAACTGACGAATGGATAAGAAAGCTGTGGTACATATACACAATGGAATATTACTCAGCATTGAAAAAAAATTCATTTGAATCAGTTCTACTCAGATGGATGGAACTGGAGCCTATTGTCCAGAGTGAAGTAAGCCAGAAGGAAAAACAACAATACAGTATACTAACGCATATATATGGAATTTAGAAAGATGGTAACAAGAACCCTGCATGTGAGACAGCAGAAGAAATGCAGATGCATAGAACAGACTCATGGACTCTGTGGAAGAGGGCAAGGGTGGGATGATATGGGAGAATGGCATTGAAATATGTTAATTATCATATGTGAAATCAATCGCCAGCCCAGGATTGATGCTCGGGGCTGGTGCACTGAGATGTCCCAGGGGAAGGGAATCGGGAGGGAGGCGGGAGGGGGGTTCTGGAGGGGGAACATATGTATACTCATGGCGGATTCATATCAATGTATGGCAAAACCAACACAATAAAGTAAAGAAAATAAAAAAAGAAAAAGAATAAAACATGACTCCTATAAGCATCCTGACAGGACACAAGAGATAGAAAACAAGCAGGCTAACCAAACATAGAATAAAATTTGTGCTCACTTCAAACTTCTCTGCAACAATAAACACTACAAACAAAAAACTTTCAGAATTTACTTAAGGAATATTTGAAAGAAAAGAAAAAATTATAATGCAATAAACTTGAATCTGCAAATTAAAATGTTAATTTTTATGAAAATGATGTGAAACTGAGTTTTTTAAATGGAGAGTTCAGTAGAAGAAACAATAGAAAAATCCATGTAATATGGATTTATTATATAGTATATATAATAGTTCCCATCAATATATGTATCATGATTTATTATATAGTATATATAATTTATTATATAGTACATATAATAGTTCCCATCAATATATGTATCATGATACATATCCCTTCCTCCCCCAAGGGATCTTCCCAACCCAGGGATCAAACTGTATCTCCTGCATCTCCTGCATTGGCAGATGGCTTCTTTACCACTGAGACACCTGGGAAGCCCTTATATATATTTATATATGTATTATATATAACATGAGATTTTATACATGTGTTATATAATACATATATTATTATATATGTATCATTTACATTATATACCATAATGTATATTATACTGTATATTAGTATGCCTACCATTTATCAGTGTATATCTGTATATACTATATATATATTATGATATGCAATATTATAATAATGTAATAATAATTACACTATATAGTATATTGTATAATACTGTATGGCATAATGTATATATAATATACATTAAAATATAGTATATATGGCATATTATATAATAACAGATATGATAATGTGTATTACATAATATACATACATATTTCATGCATATAAAATTTAGTTTGTGATAAAGGTGAGTTTAGGGGTAGATTATTTACTATATGATGCTACAACAACTAGTAAATTATTTAGTCAATAATAGAGTTATTACCATGCACCAAAATATTTTTCAGTGAGTTAAAAGGTTAAAGTTTTAAATGGTAATATAAAAAGAACTAGAAAAAGTGTCAGTGAAGATTGATCTGATCTTTGTGTGAGGAAGGACTTTCTAAGAATAAAAGAAAAGGAAAAACTCAAAAGAAAAAGATTTATATGTTTTTCTATAAAATTTTTTAATTCTCCAAGTCATAAACATCATAAAAAGTGATAAAAAGCAAACTACAAACTTGTACAGAATATTTGTTACAGAATATTTGTTTTATAAATATTCCAAAAGATTCTTATCACTAATATTAAAAGGTGTGTTACAAATCAATGAGAAAAACATAGATATCCCATTGCAAATCTTGTGACTGTGATAATAACTTCACAAAGATTACTTCAAACCAAGTAAGAGCAAATTGAACCAATGAGTTTTTCTTTTCATCTGCATGGTTGACAATGATGACATAGTTGCCATTTTAAATATAAGGAAACCATATCTAACTGCTATCCTAAGGGCATTGCAAGTTAAATAAGGTAAATGTTTGGACAGGGCTTAGTGCTCAGGGAAGATCTGGAGCTATTCTGGTGACAAAGGAGCTTTGAGACTTTGTTCGGATTTATGCAGTTCACCAGAACTGCACCTGATGTTATAAATGACCACAAAAGGGGGTGGGGAGATTATTAAGAGGCTTCTGCCTGAAAAGATGAAGGCTCAGAAAACAAAGTTGATGTCTTTAAGATATTGAATAGCATGCCTGCACTCAATAGGATATTCACTGAATTCCAGAATTGGTGGAGAGGGAGGACACTCCTAAACAAATTAGGAGGCCTTGTTTTTATGATGAGTTATAAACACTTAAGTCATTACCCCATAGTAGGATTTAAAAGCAAATACAAAACAAATACAAAATATGTTGTGTGTTAAATATAAAAATAAAACATGATAATAGCAACAGTAGAAATTAAGGTGGCAGTAAATAGGCTTTTGTAAGTTCAAATACATATGTGGATTACAGATTCAGTATTTATTAATCAGTTACAAATGGACTCTGGAGTGGTTAAAAGAACTAAACTTTTTTTTTTATTAAACATTTTTTATTAGTTTTGCCAAACAATGACATGATATCACCATGGGTTTACATAAGAACTAAACTTTTTAGTTTAGATTTATTGAGGATGACCAAGAATTAGCGCCATGGTTTGCATTCTTCTGTTTGCATTTTTGACTCTGGAACCAGGACTCGGGGCTTCCTGATAGCTCAGTTGGTAAAGAATTCACCTGCAATACAGGAGACCCCATTTCAATTCCTGGGTCAGGAAGATCTGCTGGAGAAGAGATAGGCTACCCACTGCAGTATTCTTGGGCTTCCCTTGTGGCTCAGCTGGTAAAGAATACACCTGCAATGCAGGACATCTGGGTTTGATCCCTGGATTGGGAAGATCCCCTGGAGAAGGGAAATGCTACCCACTCCAGTATTCTGGCCTGGAGAATTCCATGTACTGTATAGTCCATGGGGTCCCAAAGAGTTGGACATGACTGAGCGACTTTCACTTCACTTCACTTCAGGACTCTGGTCTCCTGTCTGAAGGAGCTTCATCCTCCTCCCACCACAGAAACAGTCTTTAGTGACAGTATTTGGAAGATGACATTTTGGACTCTCATATTAGTGACAATCCTAAAAGACTGGAAACCTTACATTCTATTATTAAACAGAAGTCATAAACCAGTATGAAAGTAATGTTTGTGTGTTAGTTGCTCAGTAGTCTTGTCTGACTCTTTGTGAGCCCATGGACTGTAGCCCGCCAGGCTCCACTGTCCATGGGATTCTCTAGGCAGGAACACTGGAGTGGGTTCCCCTTCCCTTCTCTAAGGGATCTTCCCGATCCAGGAATCAAACTCGGGTCTCATGCATGGCAAGCAGATTCTTTACCGTCTGTGCCGAAAGTAAAAGTCATAGGAAAAGAAAGTTGAAAATTCAAGGCCCTACCTGGTTGTTCTTTTATATGTGAAAAACGGATTGCTTTGCTTTGTGTGCCACTCCGGGTTCGCCCCACGGACATTTCCTCATTTGGTCAGTTCCAAAGGCCTCTTTAGATAGTGCCCATTTCATATGAACTGAAGGTGAGTGCTTCGTTGTGGTGGCCTTGCTTACAGGGTTAGAGTCTTCCCGTCCTGATTCCCTATACTCCTGGCATGAGGTGCTTTCTGGCCTTGGTGTTTGTGTGCTGACTCAGTACACCTAAGTATATGTCACCCTCTGACTCTTCTGCTTCTCTGTTCCCTTCAGGACTACTGGCTCTCTCTCCTTTACAAGCGCCTGATTGGCCCCAAAGTCCTGGCTGTGCACGTGGCTGGGCTCCAGCGGAAGCCCCGTCCAGGCCGAGTGATCCGGGACAAACTAAGGATTTATGCTCACTGCACTAGCCACCACAAGTAAGTGTTCAGAGAAGCGGCGCAGAGGCCACCCCTGAGAATCTTTAGGCCCATTTGAGAACTTCATACTACACCGGCGCCCTTCAGGACACTGAAAACTGCTTCTGGATTCACTAGACCCGCTCTTTGCAAGTTTCAAATGATTTCTGATAAACGTTTTTTTCTCCAAGTAAAACCCCTTTCTCACACTTAGAGGAATTATTCATAAAATGTTCATAAAGATGCATGCCATTTGTTCATTTACGTCTCCATCCAACAAATTTTTATTGAGCCTTTTCTCTCAGCCAGTTGATGTAATGCCCAGGAGGCTTATTTATGTGCCTACGCCTGAACCAAAACTAGAGATATAAAATCTGTTCCTAAGATATACCAGCAGAGCTTGAGGAAATAAGCCTACTTTTCTAAGATGCATGTTGGAGAGCTGTACCACTAGAAACCTAACCACGTACCAGTGCATCCCAAGCTGGGGGTCCCCAAAGCTAGTCATGTCAGCTTTACAGCCATCTCAGTATTTTGAAAACCATTTCAGCCATTTTAAAAGTTAGGCTGTTAAATAAAATCTGGGCTTCCTTTTTATTTTATGGGGCCAAACCTTAAACAATCAGCACAGTAATGGAGATGGTTATCCTTTTTTTCACCTGAAGGTGAGGTTGTCGGGGTTGTCTTTTAAGAAGTAGGAAACATAATTAGTACAGAAAGTTTAGCAGAGAAAATATTTTAAAACATGAGGATCATAAGGTAAAAACTTAAAACAGAGCCTAAAGCAAAACCCACCTGACCAAATATGGCTTTCTTACATTGCTTCCAATTTAAGGAGCAGAGTAGGCAGCCCTGGAAATAAGAACCCTTTCTCTTAAGGCAGAGAAACCTTGTGTGGAGTGGGAGTGAGGAAGAAGGAAGCAAGTGCCTCCAGCCAGACCTTCATTCCAGAGAGCCTATCAGGGCGGATCACCGGCAGTGGAGAGCACAAAGAGTTCCAGTGGTCAGGTTACAACAGATGCCCCTTCCCCTCCCTGATGACAGAGATGCCATGCCAATTAATTTATCATGATAAGATTTTTCAAAGAATCACTCTGAGTACAAGGGGGCCAGGGGCCAGTTGTCTTGTCTGTAGATACAAGTGCCTATTGTGGATGAGACGAGGCTGGATTGGGCTGAGGCCAGAGGCTTTCAACGTCCCTTTTGCTCAACAGGAAGCTCAATCCAATAGCTGACAGAGAGTGACTGCTTTATGGCCTTGGTTGGAGTTATCTGATCACCATACAAGGAAACATTGTGTTCCTTGTCTCCTCCCTGGCCTTGAGGTAACCACCCAAAAAGTGGACTCCCAGCTTCAAGAGAGGAAAAGTTCTCTTGGCACCTTTTGTCCCTTTTGGGAAGCACATCAGCCTGTGCCCTTTATACTATGGCCCTGCAGACCCAGGAGAAAATGTCAGTAGCCAAGCCAAGGCCTTAGCAGGATCTGGGGGGTCCTCAGACAGTTCTCCTCACTTGGTTTCATCCCAGTGTTCATCCTGATGCTCTTTGACATTCTTATGGGAAGTTGGCACTGACATTCTGAATATACCATGCACTCAGGGCCAGTGCCTCATGCATTTTTGTGTTATTGGTGTCCCACAGAGTCACTGGCCTGAAGAAGGTGTCAGTGAATGTTTTATGAATGAATGCAGAAACAGGGCATCAGGGCATCACTGATGCTTTATACTTCTAGCTCTCTTCCCCGTTGCTGTCACCACATTGACCAGAAGAAAGGAATATGATAGAGTGCTTAAGAATTTTGCATTCACCAGCATAAAATCATTCATTGTATTCAATATTCTCTCTCCATCACCAGATCTCCTGTACTTTCTATGGGAAGTCCTCTCCGGGGAAACTGCTTCTGTCAGTTCTATCCCTCGTCCCTATTTAAAAAAAAAGAAAGAAAGAAAGAAACAACTTTACTAATCTATGTCACCGATGACCTTAGATTACTGGGGTGAAGGTCTTTTTGTTCTTATTAGAGAAGAAAGCCCCCAGTGAGCTAGCTGAGGATGAGCTGGCTGAGTTTGCAGATCTCCTCCATGTCAGTGGGTGTCCAGTGCCTTAGACAGATGGGCACAAGGATTGAAGTGTCTCTGCTCTTTCTCTGTAGGAAGCCACATTCCCTGTCTGACTCCCCTGACCCTCCACAACATTATCAGGAAGCACTCCTGATCCACTTGGTTTATTTGTAGCCAAAGAGACCAAGGTCACAGAAATGTCCCAGAGTGGGCATGTTAGCTTCATGCTGTTCAGTCTTGACCAGCAAAAATATATATCCTTGGTCAAAACAGGGAATTGATGAGAAAGTATGTTTATTGATAGAATAACCCAAAACAAGGTCTTTTAAAATAGCTCCTGCACTCAAGTATATGTTGAACACTTACTAGGTACCAAGCCTCTTGCCAATTATGTGCATTAGTGTAATCGTATTAAATTCCAAAGGTTCTACAGTATCACATGTACATACAAATAGAAACATTAATAATACAAAGAATTTTACATTTGGAAAGAACTGTTAGAGATCTTCAGCCTGTTGTGCTATATAACATGGAAATTCCCTTTACAGTCTCCCTGACAGTCACTAACCTCTACTTGAATACCTCACTGCTTCTCATGGCATCTCTTACACTGTGGGTCGTTTCTGACCTAGTAGAGCATTGTCTTTTATGACTGATTTTGGATAACTGAGTCAGATACTCATACCAACACTAGCAGGTGCTTTTCTGCTTTCTGTTCTAGAGCCAAAAAATTAGGACCTGGCAGCACAGCAGTTCCTACCCTAAGGCTTCTTATTCAGAGAACAAATAGGTTTTGACTAGGAAACAGTCTTTTTATAAACCATTTCTGCTAACACAATGTATGTATCTGGGGAGGAGCTGAGATCCTTAGCCAAGTTCAGAACCTATTGGAGCCTGGTGGATACTGAAGAAAAATTGAGTCTTTTGGGGTTCAAGTCTGTTTATTGTTGGCAAAGCACAACTTCCTGTTTTTCAGAAGAAGTTTTTTCAAAGACTCATAAAAAGGTTCCTGAGGCTTCTTGGACATCAAATGACTCTTACAAAACAATATTTTGATGAGTTAAGTGTAAATGAATCAGAAACATGTGGATTAAATTTCCCTTAAAATACACAGGGGCTTTGAAATTGGGAAAAAGATGTTTGGCAAAACATGGCCTGACTGTTACCGAACCCAAAAACTTTGAATTAGATTTGGAGAAAATGGACCAACTCAGTTTTCAAATACGTAGACTTTCACTGGAAATGGACATGGATTTCAAAGCATCATCCTCCCTTCCCTTTCCTGGTGTCCCAGCTTCACTGGAAATATTTCTAGAACAGGGACTGTTTTTCATCTATAAGTCAAGAAGCATCTCCCAATATGACACCTCTCACCTCTTATATCCATGATATTCCAATTCCAGCCCCCATCCTGACTCACTTCCTCCTCTTCCCATGGCAACACAGAGATGTCAGGCCACAAAAGAACAGCCAGAAAGATGAACTCCAGATACAGGCCTTTTCTGCTAGTGAAAAAGTCTCACCGTGAGTGAGACATGGAGCAAGATAGATGTTCTACCAGATAGAAAGGGGCATTAACTAGAAGAACCAAAAGCCATCTGGACTTGATGACATCAGAAGGTCAGCAGTTGCCTCCAGGCCATACCTTCAATAAAACCCCATTTTTGTAGCGAGCAGATACTCCTCCAAGATTATTTTTCTGTCAGCACAGAATGGAAATTCTTCAGGAATCTAGATTCTCAACATAGTACTTTCAGGTTGGTGCTGCATTCCCCAGCCAAGAATGTGTCTTCACAGCCAAAAGGCCTCTGCTTAATGTCCTTGCCCACCAGCCAAGCAGCAAAAAAGGAATGACTGAGGGGGAGGGTCTTCAGTGCCAGGTCGTCCCCAAGGAGGCTCCATGAGCCCTATGGAAGCCTCAGCAAGTTGGTGTCTGAGCTGGCTTTCAGTGCTGGTTTGTCTCCCCCCGGGAACTATAGAAATGGGAATCAGACCACTGCCAAGCAGCTTGAAAAGATAGCTTTCCCTGAAGCAACGCTGTGATTTCAGGTCTCCCTCCCACCCCCCACTTCCCCACATCCTGCCCTTCTCCTCTGCAGTCTCCAAGGGCTCATTCTGCCCTAACTCTGCAGAGGAGAAACTCATAAACGCAAGCATGCAGCTCTCTCCTCCTGGGCTACTGGTCTTTGAGAAGGTTGTCTGATGATAGTTAGCAGAAGAGTTTACCAGTCTGTGAAAACTGGTACCCTTGCATGCCTATTTTTGCTCACACTTTGAGGCCTAGAGTACCTGTAGTTAATGGTGTCTTCCACAGTTCTGCACACAACTTAAAGCCCACCAATGGAAATAGTTGGTGTTTTTTTTAATGATGGTGGTAATGGCTTCCCTGATAGCTCAGTTGGTAAAGTGGATTGGGAAGATCCGCTGGAGAAGGGATAGGCTACCTGCTCCAGTATTCTTGGGCTTCCCTTGTGGCTCAGCTGGTAAAGAATCCGCCTGCAATGTGGGAGACCTGAGTTCTATCCCTGGGTTGGGAAGATCCCCTGGAGAAGAGAACGGCTACCCACTCCAGTATTCTGGCCTGGAGAATTCCATGGACTGTGTAGTCCATGGGGTCCCAAAGAGGTGGATACAATGTGACTTTCACTTTCAGTAATGGTAAATGCTGACATCGGCTAGCAGCATCTTTCTTCAGGTCTCTGGTGACACAAATCCACTCAAAATAAATTGGCATCCTCTTCAGAGTGAACTCATTTGGCTCCAAAAGTTGGTTCATGCTTCAGGGGATTAAGAAGAAGGACCAGAGGAGAAAGGACTAAATAGAATGGTCATGTAATAATTTAATCACTTAATAATTTTTCAGAATATCAGTGCAGGCATCCAAAAAGCCTTGAATGCAATAATGTACCCTCCTACAGATGCAAGAAAAATCATCAGACACACAGCCAAAAGGATATACATTGGGAATTAATCACATAATCTTAACAGATTACTCTAGGCAAGTGGTTCCGAAACCAAACTCATCCACCAAATATCCTGAGATTTTTTTTAAATATCAAATCTCAGACACAAATACACAAATGGATTCAGTAGAGGAATGAGCCCTGGAAACTGTATTTTTTAAAAATCTAAGTGATCATATTAACCTGCTGTTGGTCACTCAACTCTTAACCAGCACCTTTAGAGGCATAGATGAGTGACTCAGAGGCTGAGGTGTGTTTTTTCTACAGAGAATGTTATTTTCCTCTGGGCTCAGTTGACTTCGAGTTTCTTGGAACTCCTCCTTTGAAGGCAGGACCAGGCCATCTTTTCTATTTTCTCTCATTAACCCATCCAGAGGGGGCCCTATGGGACCCTTTAGAGACAAAGTCCTTTTTCCTACAAGAGAGAAGGAAATCATTGCAGTCTTGTTGATAACACTAAAGGCTGTTGCGTATAAGCATGTAGTTCTCTCAGGCTTCTGAATGTCCTGTACTGGTTTAAAAGGATTCTGAAACAGTGAATAGTTTTACAATCATAGAGTAGATAAAACAACAAAAGTAGAAATCAAAGGGTCAATAAATTTGACTACCTAAAAGTTTTTAATTTTTATTCATCAGAGTACAATGTAAACAAACTGAATTAGAGAAAACTGGGGGAAATTTTGCAATATACCTGAAAACAAAGGATCACTATCTTTAATAAATAAATAGTTTTTAAAAATCAATAGAAAAACAGGCAAAGGGCATGAACAGTCAGTTCACAAAGGAATAAATGAAATGGCAAAGAGGCAAATAAGAAAAATACTGTGCCTCAGTGTGAATTTTTTAAAAATACAAATTAACACAACATTGAAATCCCATTATCACCTCTTGGGTTTGAGAGGTGATATTTTAAACCTTAAAATGTAACCTTTTAAAAGGTTATTATTAATATCTGATGTTCTTAGGGATATGGGTGGAGATGGGTACTCTCACACATAGGTGATCAGAGCAACTTGATGCAAGCTTTCTAATATCAGTATTATCAAAATGTATTCGTTAGGATAGGCAAGGTTATACTGTGATAACGAAGGACCTGCAAATCTCCATGGCTTTCACCAAGAAAATGTATTTCTCTTTCACACTACTCATCTGTCACGGCTCAGCTGTAGCTCTGCCCCGTATCATCCTCATTCCAGATCAATAGAGCAGCCTTAATCAAGAACATTGTCAGACTTCTGGCAGGGGGGAAAGAGATGTGGCAAAATATGGACTGCTTATTAAAGCCTCTGCCCAGAGGTTTTAACATGTCCACCCACATTGCATTGACCAACACCAGTCATGTGATCACTCTAGGCTCAACAGAGCAGGGACAAAAAAATCTTCCCACAAGGAGGACCCCCACAGAGAATGAAGCAGCAGATTTGATGAGGAATCATGTACTGCATTCTCTTTGACCTAGTGTTTGCAACTTCTGGTACTTTATCTGAAATAATCATGATGTCCAAAAACTTTATGTAAATAAAGTCCTTCATCACATAATTTATAATAGCAAAAAAATTAAAAACAAGTATTTCCCCAAAGGAGGAGGCTAGTTAAATAAATTTATACGGATGAAGAAATTAGCATTTTTTATAAGTAGAAGAATATATAATACAATAACGTGGCAGCATGTTGAAGGTGTTCATGAACTAAAAAAAAAAAATGCTAACAATGTGATCCCAATTACGTAAAAACTGAAAAATATATATGTATGTGTCAAAGAACTCAGTAAATATTTGTCAAATTATTAAACTAAAAATACTGGAAGGTTGTCAACCAAAATGTTATCATATCTTAAAGCACTTGGATTATGAGGGACTTTTCTTTTTCTTCTCTGTGTTTCTCTATATTTTTCCTTTTTTCCAAGTCAGCCTTCCATATTCAGGAAAAGATACTTGGTTTTCTAAAATCAATGTAATATATTTAAGAAAAAACAAAAGGCATATGGTGGGAAGTGGGTATCTTCTTTGCAGGAAACCACAGTAATAAGGCCTTTCTGTCTTTCAAAGTCCAGGATGGCCAAGAATCATGAAGTAAATGCCCTTTCCTGGGGAATCCTGTTCTGTGCAACCCATAAATGATTAGAAGCATCTAACAGACCACTGTTTCCATCTTTCCCTTTCTCTCTCTGGATATCAGCCACAACTATGTTCGAGGGTCCATTACACTTTTTATCATCAACTTGCACCGATCAAGAAAGAAAATCAAACTGGCTGGGACTCTCAGGGACAAGCTCGTGCACCAGTATCTGCTGCAGCCCTATGGACAGGAGGGCCTGAAGTCCAAGTAAGTGCCAGCCCAGAAACAGCCTAGGAGGGAGTGCAGCAGGAGCTGGGTGTGGAGGGAATTGGATGGCCACTGTGCCGAGGGCACCAAGGTTGCTGCTAATTCACTCAGGGACTGCTTACTCCCTTTAGCACCCTGGACAAGCCCTTCCCAGCCCCTCTAGGACTGGGGTCCCCAACAATAAACTCAAATGATGGACTAAATATATCTCAACAAGGGCATTCTTGGTATCTGGACTAGAGGGCTCTGCATTATGCCAGATGATCACATTTCAAGCTATTTAGAATCCTTGGTCCCTACCTACTAAATGCTAATTGCGCCCCCCAGTCATGTAACAACCAGAAACAGTGGTAGTTAAGAACCACGTCCCTTCCAGGGGTAGCATTCTGTACTACTGTAACTATTTGTCAACATCTACAAATCTTGTGGGGTAGAGCACCTCTAAAGGACGGAGCACTGGACAAAAATCAGAAGTTCAGAGATCAGGAGTCAGTTCTAATAAATTAAAAATTTGGGTTTAACTAAAAGATTTAATTTGGGGTTAATTTGGATTAATTTTTAATTTAATAAAAAATAAATGTGAATAAAAACCTGGAGAAAGAAATAAAAACACTGTAAGAAAAAGTAAAAGTCGGTTCTGCCCCAACTTTATAACTTTGGGCACTTCTCCTCTCTGGAATTGTTTCCTTATCTATTCTGGGAGCTCTATAGTCTCTTCAAACTCTGTAATTATATGATTCTGTGACACTCTCTACTGCCCTCAGTCTCATCTAGAGACTCTGGCAGCACTGACCTCTACCAACAGAAAGCAGCTCTAGGCCACCCCATCCTGGAGGGAGGCCTCCCAGGAAGGACATGAGTGCTGTACAGACTGGGAGCGCTCCCATTCCACTTTTAATGTTTACCAAGTTTAACAAAGCTGTAAACTTGGAACAGGTGGCTTGAACTCCCACAGCTGCCCACAACTATTTGCACTGTAATTGTTCACCATTTCACTGCAACCTTGGTGGCTTGCATTTGGTTTCCAACTGTATGCGATGGGAACAAAACACAATCTGGGAAGTCACTTATTGAGTCTCTCTAGCCCACCCTGCATCTGTTATTTGCAGTCTTGGTTCACAGACTGGCTCTTTTTTCTGGCTGCATGTCCATTACTCTCAAGCCTACCTATCCCAGCGGAACTCTTGAGCATTTCATCCCCTCTCTCCATTTCCTGGTAGTTCACAATTGGTGTGCTGAGTTTCTGGTCTTCATTCTAGGCAGAAAACCCTGTCCTGGTTCACTAAATAACCTGGGCAAATCCTTTAGTCCTAATCCCTAGGCCTCAGTTTTCTCATCTGCAAAATTCAAGCATTATATATATGGTAAAGTCCCTTCCAGCTCTAAAATTCTCATCCTGGTCTGATCTTCTGAGGCCTGTGTACTTAAGTCTTGCACTGCCATTCAGTCATGACCTGCAAAGTTACATCCAGCAGAGAGTTGACTCCACAGCACTGATTGTGATAGTTCAGGGTCCTTTAGAACCCAAGATGATTAGGAGCTGAGCCTGCCCCGTGTCCGGAAGACCACGTGTACCACATGGAAGAAACTAACCAAAGGCCTTAGTCTAACAGGCTAAGGTGTCAATCCCTGCTCTGCCGCTTGCTGGCTGTATGTCCTGAGGCAAGTTACTTGATCTCTGTGAGCCTCAGTTTCTTGAGTTGTAAAACTTTTTCTGTTGAGAGGAGCAAATGAAGTCTTTGATATAAACTTCGTGACACATAGTAAATGTTCAGTAAATACTCATTGCCTTCCTTTTCCTTACCTCAGACCTCTAGCCAGTTGGGGATGAAGAGAGGAACAACTGCTCTAAGGATGTTCTTCAAAAGTGGCATCTTCTTAGACTTTTAAGATAATATGTAGATAAGACATTTGTTAAGATTATGATAAAAAGAAATGATAAGACTTGCACCAATGCAAAACCATGAAACATGCAGAAATGATGGCAGGTGGCATCATTTTATGAGCTTGTTTCTCCATCACACAAGGGCACAAACCTCTAACCCTGTTTGCCCAACTCTACATCCCTACCTCCAGGATTATGGCTCTGATGTTTGAACTGCCTATATCCTAGCTTCTGTCCTGCTTCTGTCTTTAAAGTGACTGAAGTGACTCTCAGTGGCTACTGATATGCTGCATTCCCAGTTATGCTGACTTGTACCTCACCTTGTCATCATATTGTTGAGGGGCTATGCAATGGCTTTCTTAGACTGTCAAAGAGGGACAAAGAAAAAGAGAATTTCATTCTACAGGGGTCCTGAAGAGGAATTTGGTAACACCAGCTGAAATTAAATAGCAATGTCATGCAATTGGAAGAAGAGGGAGCTGGAACCAGGAAGTCTAGATATAAATCCAGCTGCTACCATTTACCTGTGTGACCTCAGCTTGCTCACCTGACAGATGAGGTTATTGTGAGAATCAAGTTAGAGCAGATGGGTGAAATGAAGCCTTCTACAAATAAAAATTTCACACGTCCATGCATACAGATGCATATATAACCACAGACACTCACATATGATTATACATATATTGTATTAAAGAGAGTTTGGGATCGAAAGTCTACAATACTGGATTCCAGCCCTAACCCTACCACTGCTTCACTGTGGAACTTTGGGCCTTTCACTCACTTCTCTAAGCAGGTTCCTCTTCCTGTGAGCTACTGCTCATTTAATACCTCTCTCATCCTGGAGAGAACATGCTGCACCATTTCTGACTGTAGGCTGCCAGACAGGGACTGCTGTGTACATGCTCAGTACCCACACCCTACTGTCCTGCTCAGTAACTGCTAATAAGAGCAGGAGCCCTCAGTGGTTCTGGGATGCGGGTCTCACAGGAAAGGTGCTGTTTCAGTCCAGCAAACTCTGCAGGAAAGGATGAAAGGAAAGGCTAGGAAGTGATTTCAGCCTTTGGTGTCTCCTTCTCTCTTTTATAAGCCTCTGGGGCCAAATTCTGTGTTCTTGGCCTGCTAATTCCTGCTGTCGCCTGAAGCCATGTTAGTTCAGAGCAGGGGTGGAAAGCTCTGGGAACCTGTAGCTGCTCCTATTGCTAGCAACCAGGAAGAGGATATAAAGCAAATCAGCGTGCCAGTCAGGCTACCAGTGGGGCCTTTTGGCCTGGGGCTTTAGGAGCAGGGAGATACTGGCAAACTTTTTCAACTAGTAGAGAACATGGGGTAATTCTCCTTCTCTTAGAATTGCCATCAAGGCTGAAAATAGTTCAGATCTTTGAAAGGGTAGTGACATGTAAACTTGGGGCACTGGGACGTCAGGTGTTCTATAGGTAAAACCCTTGAGGCTACTCAAAAGGTGAAGTCCAGGCATCCAGGCCCTCAGCGAAGGTTCTTGTTTCTCATCTCAGTGAGCAAACTAGTCAAGAGACCCACCACTCAAATCTCAACTCTTCAGGTAAGAGATTGTTCTCACTCTTAGGAACCAGACAAAAAGTGAGTGCCCTGTACCCTAAGGGATAGAAGCAGGGAAACTTAGAAAGCTACAGTGTAGATCAGAGAAGGGCGTTCTGTGTCTGGAGTATATATTCTTCAAGGATGGCTGAAGGAAGTGGGGAGATTTGATTTAGACAAGAGAAATAAGGTAACTCGTGAGGATTTTCTTTGGATATTCAAAGGACTGCTAAGTGAAAGGAAACAGACTTGGCCTAGGATCCTCTAAAATGACAGAAAACCAGGGACTACAATTTAAAAGAGAAAGAGCTCACCACAAAATGAGCTCATTTTTCAAAGGCTTGCCTGGTTTAACTGGGGATAGGACAGGCTTCCTTAGGCAGTAGACTATTAATCAAAGAAGGAGCAACATGGCCATCTCAGGGGTGCTTTAAGATTCCTTACTCAGTGGGAGGTTGAGGTAAAAGATTACTGCTTCCCATCAAACTCTAAGATTCTATCATTCTCTTCCATTCCCCTCCCCTCAGCTCCCACTTCACTTTTGGAGCCTATAGTCTCTATGGTCACCAGGAGAGTAGCTTCTTCACGCCATCAAAAGGCCACACAAAGAAATGATGCTCTGAGAGAAAGTGGTGGTACTACCAGGCCAGTTCTTTTCCAAAAAATCTCCAGCTGCAGGTCCTTCCCCTGTCGTTTCCACTGCTTTCTCATCTTTCTGAAGGGAAGACTAGCCATTCACACCTAAGACAGTAATAGTCCCCCTCTAGGTGAGTCTGACAGCACCTTTGGTGGAGCTCTACCATCCACTAGGGACTCTGCCCAGTGCCTCATGTGATCACAAATCAGTGAACATCGTCCCCTAGGGAATCGTCTCTCCCAAGATGTAAGTATCTCCAATGTCTTTCAACAAACAGGAAGGCACATAAAGTTGGGCCAAAGGAGGCAAGTTGTATCAAAAAACAGGAGGACTCAAACCAATACTCTGTAACAACCTAGAGGAAGTAGGGTGGAATGGGAGGTGGGAGGGAGCTTCAAGAGGGAGGAGACATATGTGTACCTATGGCTGATTCATGTGGATGTTTGGCAGAAACCAACACATTTTTGTAAAGCAATTATCCTTCAATTAAAGAGTAAATTACTTAAAGAAAAAAAACAGGAGGACTCACTTTGTAGGGGAAAGTCAAACCAGGAGCAGGTGTTTGGTCAGATCCCAGCATTTTCCCCTATGTGTCATATTCAGTTCCACTTGGAGGGAGAATGATCTAAAAATTGGAAAATAAGGAAACAACTTTCATCACTCTGACTCTTCTATTCTGACACACTGATGCTAAGTAACCTGGAGTGGGATGACATTTTGAGGTGGTCTGGTTCACTCCCCTGCCCTCAGTCTGTGACTAGGACATCTGGACCAGAAGATGCCCTATGTCTAAAGACCCCTAGAAAACAAGTGCCCACAGTTTCAATCCTGTCTGAACATGTAATTTTATAAGAACACTGGGGCCAGCTGTGCCTGTGACTGGGACTTTATAAACAGCACTATGAAGCATTTTGGATTTGAAGAAACTGAATTTTAGGGCCCTAAGTGACACAACTGTTAACTGATAGAGCTAGAAAGTACCTAGTGTCCAGTTCTCCTTACCCTGAGTCAACCGTATTTTCTTCAACACTGCACTACTCCAAAAGTCAAGTAGTATAAAATTATAATGATATTGACAAATATACATTACATACAAATATATATATTTGTATATAAATATACAGATATGCATATATATACTTTGGATAGCCGATCTCTGTCATGACACTGAGTTCATTCCATCTTAGGCTTATGTATATAATATAGGATGTATTCATGATACATTATGAATTGGTTCAAAAAGTGTTTGGTGAGCCATCAATTTCCTCTCCTTCAGGCTAACTCATCCCAGTTCCATTAACTTTTCTTCATAAATCCTAATTTCAGATCCTCATCAAAAGTTCTCTGAGCTGTTTTTAAGATTCCATTTCCAAGTCACAAAATTTTAGTGAAAACCATTTTCTCCTCAACTAGATGGAAGAATTCCCTTCTGGTTCTTCTATGCTCTTCTCAAACAAAGATTATTGAATACCCGGAGTGACTGTAAGTTGGTTTGATTTGAGGTCTCTAAAACTCACTCTCAGCATATTATATTCTGACCCAGCACACAGACACTGCCAGCTCCCCTAAACCTAATGGAGCCCCTCCTCAGAGGGAAACAAGCTGTCAGAGGAGGCTTCCCAGGGAAATGAGAGTATCTGTCCTCATCCACTCATCAACTTGATTGAGCTCCTACTTGTGCCAGACATAACTGTTTCTTTTCAGCACTCTAACTTGCAGTGGCAACTAATATGGCTAAATTCTTAATGAACGTGGCCCCATAACTAATAAGAACTGAGGAAACCTAAGTAGACAAATTAGAGGGAAAGTCTGAATGTAAAGTTTAATGTGATATTTCAGAATGGATTTTCTCTTGATTGTCCTAATGCCAGGCCACGTCATCACCTGACCTTCAAGAGCTGTTTAATAGGGACATTTGAGGGGAACAGATTAAAGTTCAGTTCTATTATTAGAAACAAAAAACTAACAGGAAGCAGACCGTGGGTGGTGCCATTAGAGAGGTGCAGAATATTTCTGCTTTGAGACTAATAAGTTTCATATTAAATTATTAATTTCATACCTGCATGACCCTCTCCTTCAGCTGCCATACTTTTTAACTGAAGGAATTTCAAGCCTCCTATTATGAACCAAGAATCTTTTTGCCTATTCTGTGAAGAAATGAACATACGTTTTTCCTTTTTCTACATACTGCTACTTTTTCCATCTCTCTGGGATATAAGTTTTGCTTTTATTTAACCCTCATTAAATCCTATATCAAAGGAAAACATTGACATCTAACTGCATGCCATTAGAGAGGTATCATTTGATGTTAACCAAACAGAGTGGTTCTGAAAATACTGAAGTAACTCCCAGGTGCTAGGATGTTAAAAATATCCTAATGTCCCTGTTGGAACAGACCACATTAAGGTACTTCTCTCCAAATTCAGAGTTTGGCTAGTATGAAAAGTCCTAAGGGTTGAACTGGCCACCGCCAGACCCACCACATTTAACAGGGAACATCACATTTATTTTGGGAAGTGGACAGATATGACAAAAGGCGCTTTGGGTAAAACCTTACCTTTAAGAAGAGGTGGCAAGAATACACAGAAGAATTGTACAAAAAAGGTCTTCACGACCTAGGTAATCATGATGGTGTGATCACTCACCTAAAGCCAGACATCCTGGAATGTGAAGTCAAGTGGGCCTTAGAAAGCATCACTACAAACAAAGCTAGTGGAGGTGATGGCATTCCAGTTGAGCTATTTCAAATCCTGAAAGATGATGCTGTGAAAGTGCTACACGCAATATGCCAGCAAATTTGGAAAACTCAGCAGTGGCCACAGGACTGGAAAAGGTCAGTTTTCATTCCAGTCCCAAAGAAAGGCAATGCCAAAGAATACTCGAACTACCGCATAATTGCACTCATCTCACACGCTAGTAAAGTAATGCTTAAAATTCTCAAAGCCAGGCTTCAGCAATACATGAACCATGAACTTCCAGATGTTCAAGCTGGTTTTAGAAAAAGCAGAGGAACCAGAGATCCAGGATCCAACATCTGCTGGATCAATGAAGAAACAAGAGAGTTCCAGAAAAACATCTATTTCTACTTTATTGACTATGCCAAAACCTTTGACTGTGTGGATCACAATAAACTGTGGAAAATTCTAAAAGAGATGGGAGTACCAGACCACCTGACTTGCCTCTTGTATGTAGGTCAGGAAGCAACAGTTACAACCAGACATGGAACAACAGACTGGTTCCAAATGGGAAAAGGAGTACGTCAAGTCACTCTGCTTATTTAATTTATATGCAGAGTACATCATGAGAAATGCTGGGCTGGATGAAGCACAAGCTGGAATCATGATTGCCGGGAGAAATATCAATAACCTCAGATATGCAGATGACACCACCCTTATGGCAGAAAGTGAAGAAGAACTAAAGAGCCTCTTGATGAAAGTGAAAGAAAAGAGTGAAAAAGTTGTCTTAAAGCTCAACATTCAGAAAACTAAGATCATGGCATCCAGTCCCATCACTTCATGGCAGATAGATGGGGAAACAGTGACTGATTTTATTTTTCTGGGCTCCAGAATCACTGCAGATGGTGATTGCAGCAATGAAATTAAAAGACGCTTACTCCTTGGAAGGAAGTTATGACCAACCTAGACAGCATATTAAAAAGCAGAGACATCACTTTGCCAACAAAGGTCTGTCTGGTTAAGGCTATGGTTTTTCCAGTGGTCATGTATGGATGTGAGAATTGGACTATAAAGAAAGCTGAGCGCAGAAGAACTCCAGTGTTGGAGAAGACTCTTGAGAGTCCCTTGGACTTCAAGGAGATCCAACCAGTCCATCCTAAAGGAGATCAGTCCTGGGTGTTCATTGGAAGGACTGATGTTGAAGCTGAAACTCCAGTATTTTGGCCACCTGATGCCAAGAGCTAACTCATTGGAAAAGATCCTGATGCTGGGAAAGACTGAGGGCAGGAGGAGAAGGGGACAACAGAGGATGAGATGGTTGAATGGCACCACCTACTCAATGGACATGGGTTTGGGTGGACTCCAGGAGTTGGTGATGGACAGGGAGGCCTGGCATGCTGCGGTTCATGGGGTCGCAAAGAGTCGGACATGACTGAACGACTGAACTGAACTGAACTGAACTGAACTGAACTGAACTGAAATTACCTTTAAGAATTCTCACTCAGAAACAAAACTCAAAGACCTGTTTTCTGGGACTGAGGGGCCATTACTCCATACATCTCAGCAGACTCAAGACATCTAAATGTTTAAGTACTAAACTGCTGATATTAGTTGGTACTTGGTAATTTCAAACACTGGTTGACCAAATGTACTCCCTGCAAGTTTCCATTATCTTCATTTGTCTGGGATCATTTAGTTTCTTCTTGAAAAACCATTCTATGCAAGTTCTGCTGTTATTAAAAGATGACTTCAGAAAGGGGAATTCTGAAAGTACTCAGAGTACTTCTTCTGTAGCATCCCTGACAAAAAGCCTGTCAGTCTCTGCTTGATGAGGCTCTTCATCTCATGAATTGAGTTGAAAATGAGTTGGCCCACTTTAGAACTAGACAAGTCTGATTATAGGAAAGATCCTCCTTACTTGTGGCCAAAGCTCATTTTCTTTCCATTTCTACCCTTGCTTTAGAAAAATTAAGCAGAGTAAATCTATGTCATCCTTATAACAATTTTCCAATATGTCTTCCCTTAGAGTTTGAGTCTCTCAGCTTTTTAACCATTCCTCAATGCGTGTTTCCCAATCACTACTGTCTGTTCACCTTGGAATCCATTGAGTTATAGAATGGATTAGTCGCCCAGTCATGTCCGACTCTTTGCAACCCAATGGACTGTAACCTGCCAGAATCCTCTGTTCATGGGATTCTCCAGGCAAGAAAACTGGAGTGGGTTGTCATTTCCTCTTTGATATAGAACCTTATCTCTTATAATTAACTGTTCAATTTTCTTACCTCATACTAGCTTAGTTGTAGAGGTCTGAAAAGTAGGAAATATGAACGTTTTGTTATTACAAGTTACCTCAGCAATGCAGAACAGTAATATTCTAAAATATTTTCCAACTTCATAATGAATAGTATGATTAATTTAAGTTGTATTCTTTAAGTACTAGTGAGGTTAAAATTTTTGTGTCTATTAGTATTTTATTGCTCTTGTGAATTTTCTACATCCCCTTTACTTACTTTTCTATTGGGCTGTTATTCACTTTATTAATGATTTGCACATTTTTTCTAATCATGTATATCATGTGTTAAAAATATTTTCTTCAGCATTTTGTTATTTTTCCAGCTATTTCATTTTTAAGGTATTATCTTAACATGCAGAAGTGTTCCCTTTTTATATAGTTAAATTTATCTTTTGCTTTGTGGTTCCTTCTGTTCCATTTATGTTTATCTATTTATATTCCTGAAATCAGAAAAATACATATCTTTACTTTCTGTAGTTTCTTTTTTGTTTCATTTGTTATATTCATTTCTTTAATGCATTTGGAATTTGCTTTGATGTTCTGTAAGAGGTAAGGAACAACAATAGTGCTGTTGAAGCTGAGAGTATGTGAGGAAATCTGTTAACCTCTGCAGGGCTTCAGGTGCCAGTTTTAAAATGTCAGGGGGGAAAAAAAGAGGATAGAGACCTCTATTTCCTGGAGGAAAAGGCCCTGCTGTTACAGATGGAACCACGTCACCTGTAGCCCTTCTGAAAGGCCACTTAGAGGCCCTCCGGAGAACAGAGGAGACTCAGAGACTGGGAGCACAGAGTGCTAAGAGAGATGCCTGGGACTGGGGAGATTCGTGAAAAGGTTTTGAGTGAACAGAAAGGTAGTACTTCTAACCAGCAAAGTCCAACCAGTGTTCCAGTTCAGAAAGCCTGAAATAGATGCTGCAAAAGTATAAGTATATGTGATATATGTAAGCCTCAGGGTCAGTCTGTAGAAAAAAACAAAGAGAAGTAAATATATAGAGAAATAAGCCTTCCAAAGTTTACTTAATGAAAGCTTACTCATCAAAACTTAGAGGAGTTTGGATTCTTTTCACCCTTGTGCTCATCATTTGAGGGTGTTTGGTGGCTCTTAAAGAGTTAGCCAACGTACACAGCATTATCTAAGTAAATAATTATATACATATCTGGAAAATACAGTGAGGGTACTGAGTGATATATTTAACCCCCTTAGTTCCTTCTGCCTGAAGAGAGCTTGAGCCACTCTTGGTCTGTGTGGAGCTCTCTGTGACACAGCCCAAGACCCAAGAAAAATCTAAATGACTTTAGAGACTTTGTCCTTCAAGCAGAGCAGTTTTTCTTTTCAGTGCTAAAGAAATGCAGAGTTTGTTATCTGTGCAAATGCTCCACGCTGAATTCCTGCTGTAAAGTCACACACACACTTCCCTGGTCCATGCTGAGGAGCACATTCGTCCCACCAGAGAACTCACTACAGGGAAGACATTCAATGAGGCAGTTCTGCAGAAATAGCAAAAGTGCCCACTTCAGACTATTCAACAAGAAATTTGCCTTTGAAAAGTTCACATCTTTGTTTTAGTTTCAAAAAATGTGGCCTCTTACATGGTACTCCAAAAGAGTAAGAAAAGATCTCTTTATTCAAAATAAATTCAGAATGTAATGGTTAGAAAGCTATTTGATTCCCTGCCCCCCGACAACCCCTGCCCCAGCTGCAAACATATTCCCACTGTTTCTTCATCAGCTCCTGCTGCTCAACCATAGCTGCACTTTGAATTACCTGGGGAGCTTTAAAAACCCCAGTGCCCAAGCCGTCCCCAAGACCAATTAAACCAAAGTCTCTGGGCTGGGACCCAGACACCAGTATTTTTTTAAAGCTCCCAAGTTAATTCAAATATGTGGTCAAAGTTGAGAACTATTGTCCCTCTAGAAAATGCTGGAACAAGATTCCAGCTGATTTGCATCTTTGCTTTCACCCAGATTCTATTCTTCATTCAGGCACTAAGCCATTTTGCCAAAGGTGTGAACATGCCAGGAGCCCCTGGGAGCTCTCTATGACTAAGTGGAAAGATGTGTACGGCTCCCAAAGGTTTTACTGTTTGTTTTGTTTTAATTCCCAGATTAGTAGTGTACAGATCACTGTGCAGATTAGAGGATTATAAAACGCTTTTATATTTACAATGACTTGACATCTTACACCAAGATGCTTAGGAATCCAACGTCTTCACTGTTATTTTCTGAGAAATTTCATTTGTTCTCAGCTCCAGAACACATTTTCTTCCACATCATTCCCAGCAGCTGGAATCGCTCTGCATAGCTGACCATCAATACTGTGGGCTCCCCACCCCAGCTCCACTCACGTGGGCACCCTCATTGCAGGCAGAGATTTCCACTCTGTTCCAGATGACCCAGATGAAATCCTGGTGAATGGGCACTTAAGAGCAAAGCTAACATGTTTCTAAGCAGTTGGTTCTGCACTAAGGGGCAGGGAAGCAGAATACATAGGCAGTTCTGGTGGGCAGAGAAGTAAAGGTCCTTGTCCTCTCCTTTCTCCTCATCTTCCAGAGGCTCTGGTTTAGGTGATAGACAAACATAAGCCTCAAGGAACTGAAAAGTCCTAAGCTACCTCATCCCTATGGCAGGGCCAGGGCCTTGCGTCAGCCATTTCTTTGGCTGCCAAGCATCAGGATTCCACGACAGGATCTGGTTCATTCCAGACAAGGGGCTAGAGCCCCAGGCTGTGGACTAGTTACCAAACACCAGCAAACACTTGGCAGCCTACATCTTCCCCAATGACCTTCTCAAGAATGACTCAGAATCACCATACTCCTTGCACGCTGATGTCCATGGGCCCTGGAGCAGAACATGTGCCACCATAGACATCTTATTTTTCTCTTTTGAGGGTACACCAGTGCACCTCATGTGCAGTGAGGGAACACTGTCAAAATCTGATAAAACCAAGGTATTTATCCCGTTGGTTTAATATATTTGAATAGGTATCCAGGAAGCCATGGCTTTACAGTGTTGCTGTTGTTGTTTAGTCACTAAGTTGTATCCGACTCTCTGTGACTCCATGAGCTGTAGTCTGCCAGGCTCCTCTGTTCCATGGCATTTTCCCAGGCAAGAATACTGGAGTGGGTCACCATTTCCTTCTCCAAGGGATCTTCCCAACCCAGGGATTGAACCCATGCCTGCTTCTAGTGTTTGTGGCTCAGACGGTAAAGCGTCTGCCTGCAATGCAGGAGACCCAGGTTCAATCCCTGGGTCAGGAAGATACCCTGGGGAAGGAAACAGCAACCCACTCCAGTACTCTTGCCTGGAAAATTCCATGGACAGGGGAGCCTAGTGGGCTACAGTCCATGGGGTCACAGAGTTGGACACAACTGAGTGACTTCACTTTCACTCTCCTGCTTAGAAGGAAGATTCTTTACCCTTGTGCCAGCTGGGAAGCCCCCATGGTTTTGTAGCTGGTTTCTCTTGTGGTTTGAGTGTGATATACCTATGACGTGGAGCTCTGAGATGGTCACAAAATCAAACTTTCTTCCCGAAGTGCCCCCAGATGACTCCCTCTCATCTGATGGAAATGAACACTATCAGTATAAATCCAGGTTCCTTAGCTGGGCTCTCATCTTCGGTGCCAAGTGTGCTAAGTTATTTTAAACCACTAGAAGCAGATGGTAGGAACCCATGATGGTTTAGACAGACTTGGATAGAACACAGTTCAAATCATGACTTTCAAACCTAACTGCCAACAGGAAAAGCTTATATCCCTGACAACCTGACTATAAAATCCTCAACTCTACATGCATAAAGGAATCTGAGTGTTTTCCCTGTTCAGCAATATAAGAAGTTAGATCAACACTCCTCATTTCAACATACTCTCGAAGAGTAGGACCCAGGGAAAGTGATCTTATCAACCTTAAACTGTTTAAGTGGCCAGGAACTTCACATATGATGAGGGCTTTTCGAGGGGTATGGGGAAAAGGAAGCATTCACCCCCATTTTTCACTTAGTCTCCTCTCTTTAACAACATCAGAGGAAGGGACTGGAGTGTTCCAAGCAGCCACATGAGAATAGAGAGGCTGAGTGGAACTGGATAAGAATTCATTTAAACTACTATCCTGGGCAAAATGCACTGAACCACGTGCCACTGAAAATTTAGAAGAGAGAACAATTAGTTTAGCAGGTGAAATGACCGCAGCACAGAAATAAATCTGAGATGTCGCATACTGAAAGGAAGCTGCCAAAAACGTGCCCCTCTTCCAGCTGGGGCTCTAGTATAAGGTTGGGGTTGAGAAGGCCACATCCAGAGGGGCCTGGAAGGAACATCAGGCTTTTTGACGGTCTACCACATTTAAGGCAGAGCAAAAAGCACATAGGTCACCCTTGGGAGGAAATCATCTTCCCTGTGACCCCTGAGGAGTAGGAGCTCTCTGCGAGGGTCATGAGCATCCCACTGCTTCTGCTCCAGCTGGGCAAGTGGGGACCAGGCTGCTGCAGCCACTTGTGAGCAGTCCTCCTCAGGGGGTAGCCTCTCACGGCCATTTCAAAGGAACCTCCCTCCTAAGCTACTCCAGATGCACAGCCTCTCCCGGAGAAGCAGGGGAAAGGAGCGGAGCAAGGCCTCTCTGTCCTCAAACCCGGCCGGGCTCCCTCCCGGCTCTAACCTGCCCCCCATCTGGAGAAGGGCAGGGCAGCTGCACGCACCAGCTTCCTAACTCAGCGAGGGGGCCTCCAGGGGCAGCTTGGCCTCGGGGGGCCTGTAAAGCGCACACAGGTGCGGCTGGCGGGAATGCGGGGCGCCAGGACCGGGCCTGGAAAGCGGGGAGCAGCCAGCCCCGCACCTGCGTGGACCCGTCCCTGCATGCCGGCGAGGCCACTGCCCCGGCAGGAATCGCGGACTTCGCATGGTCCCTTAATATTAGCCACATGGCGGCGCTGGGGGGTGGCGGGGCGGTTAATGGACCGCAACGAAGTTTTTGCCGGGATTGGACTGATCCTGAGGTTTGTTGCTCCAAGAGGCCAAGCGCTGGGCCCGTCCCCAGGGCTCCCCGGGACTGGAGAACCGGCTGGAGGGGCAGAGGCAGCAGCTCCGCTGCCTGGGAGCCGCCGCGCGGGCTCTCGGCACCGTTGTGAAGAGCAAGAGTGCCCTCTAGTGGCGTGCGGGCGAGCACGCTGGCGCTGGAACTAGGAGGTTGTACGGGTTATGCCCTCCAGTGTCCCCACCATCACTCAGATTCTTAACACCTTCTCCTTTCTCTCCTCCTTCCTCCCTCTCTTCTGCTACCTACTCCGTCTTTCCCTCCTTCCCTCCCTGTCTCTCACTTAACAATCCAGAAACCCCAAACCAGAGCCAACTGTGACATTGCTAGACCTGCACATGTCATGCTCAGAGTGTGGACTGTGACTCAAGTCTCTGTCCTCCCACCCTAGTGTCTTTTCCTCCCAGGTTGTGGTTCATCTACCCACATGTTTACATCCAGCCCTTCTTTTACTGAGCACCTTCTGTGTGAGTTGGTGGATGGGAAAGCCCAGGATGAGCAGGGCCGACACAGGATCTTCCTAACTAGGGGAGAGGCTGACAGGCAAGTCAGCAATCCTGATACTGTGATGTGCGCAGGGACAGAGAAGTGCTAGGTGATCGGGAGTACTTTGCGGATCCTTGACCTGAAAGACAGGTAAGAGTTAGTAGAGGAAAGGAGGCTGGAAGTGGGGTGGGAGTACAGAGAAAGTTCCAGGCAAAATGACAACATGTGCAAAAGCCCTGAGAGTAGAGTCTGTGACTGGAGGGAGCATAACACAGAATGAAAGGACGTGGTGGGTGGTAGAGAGCTTCAGTGGGTAGGAGCTCCAGGGAGCCTCTAAGGACTGTGGAAGTAGGTAAATGGCCTCGCTTATGGAGTCTCGTAAGGCCCTTGGCGAATGTTCTAAGACTAGCAGGAAGTTACTGAACATTTAGACAGGTAAATGTCATGATCAGACTTCTGCCTGTGCAGGATCACTGAATTTGGCTTTAAACTCTGCTTCAAGCTAGCTAGACTGTGGGCAGCCCACCTAAGAAGTATGGGGACCAGAAAGAATCTTAGGGTTCACCTAGTCCGTCTTACAGACAGAGAAACCCAAGTTCACAAAAGGCAGATCACTTTCTCAAAGTGGTAGAGATGGAACTAGTTATCTCTGAGACCTTTCACCTCCCATTCAAGACCCCAGATAGGCCAGCAGAAACCAGTCACTAGCTCCCCAGGCTGTTTTCGATAAGACACAGGCTTCCCTTGCCTCTGCCCCCACAAAAATTCAGCCAGGGCCGGACCAGAAAATTATCTTCAAGACTGCAAAGAGCATGCTCACTAGATTTGCTTCCCTGAGACATCAGAAGAGCTGAAAGCTTACTTCAGTATCCACAGCTAGCAAGAACCTTAATGAGACCAGAGATTGTAGACAGATGTCGGGGGAGGATGGTGACCCAGCCAAGGGGATCCCACAGAGACCCAGGGAGCAGAGGGCTTGACTCCAAATTGAGACACGGAATCCCATTTCAAATAGCATGCAGTATAAAGAAAATAAGTTTAAGAATTGCAAAGCAACTCCGACTTTGAAAAAACAGATGGTGATAAAAAAAAATACAGTTGTCCTAATATTTGGATAATTTAAAAGCCCTCAGCAGCTAGGGAATTAAGAAAAATAGCTCCACATAGGCTGGATCATTTAGCATCTAGTTTGAAAAGTCACAGGCCAGGAAAGAGGTCCCGGAATGTGATGAAAATATGATAAGAAAGATTTTCAAAGAAAGAAACATGATCCTAGCGAGTGCCATGTGGAATTGGAGAACAACACAAATAGTAGAAACAGGTGTCAGGAGGCCTGAATCCAAGACTAAGCTTAGCCACATATTAGCTGTGTGACCTTGCCCAGGCCACCTAACCTCTCTGACCTCATCTCAATAGTGAAGTTAAAATAATAATACTTGCCTATGTACCTCACTGGGCTCTTTAGCAGTCACAAGGGAGGCCAGATAGGACTGTAGTAAAAGGCTGCAGGCACATCTCAGCACCACCACTCAACAGCTGCATGACTTGGGGGAATCTTAGGTCCCTCTAAACGGCGATGTCTTCTTCTGCAGGGGTGCTAACACGTGCCTTGGCTGGTAGTTGTGAGGACTTCATGTGATAGAGTCACAGCATCTCGCCTTTGGCATAGACAGTGCTCAGTAATCAGTGATTTTTATCATTCACATGATATGTTTGCAAACTTACAAATTGTTCAGTGCATAAATGTGAAAGATAATTGTGATATTTAGTGTGATATGACTTAACTGGATAATAGGATAAATATTACAATAAAAACATAAGCAGGAAAAATAGAATGGAGGTGGTATAGCACACTGTCCATCATTGTAATGAAGGAACTTTGTAGATAAGGACGTGTGAGGACTTAAAGTCTCACAAAATTAGTTCATGTTGGCTTAGCTAAGAGATGGTCATATAGATCTTTTTTAAGAATGAAAAACCCTAGCAATGATCAATGGTCTGTGTCTGATTGGGATAAGGTACCTAGTGAGTGACTGTGAGAATCAGCGATAATTCAGGTCTTATCTAACATCTCCAGGGCCACTGAGAGCAAGAGTAATTGGTACGTTAATGAAATCTGTAAAGACACTCAGGAACGTCCAGGGAGCCTCTTTGGAACTGGAGAAACTCAGCCCAGGAATACCAGAAATAATGTGAAAGGGCCTCAGAAGTCCACTCACTCGTTCAGAAAATATTCCACCCCAATTCTATGCCAAGAAAGAGCCTTGTTAGGCACTGCGTATTCAGGGTGAAAGGCACCATTCCTTTCCTCGCCAAGCTCACAGCCCAGTGAGGGGTACAGGGGCGAGTCCTACCATTCAGTGAGGTGGTTAGAGGGACGTTTTGGGAACAAGAGAGCCCGTAGTTGGGGCTGCTAACCCAGGGCTCAGAGAAGGTTCCCCAGAGGGAACAACAAAAGAGCAGGCTCAGCAGGGGCCCGGACAGTGGTCCCATAGAGGAGGCAGACTGACTGTGCTCCAGGTGGAGGGAGCACCGCCCACAATGACCTGGATCACACAGGGGCAAAAGGCACCCTCGAGTTCTGGGCATCCTTTGTGATGTCACCAGATGTCTGTGGCCCTCCCACATTATAGTAATTGTCCCTTTAAAAGTCTCTTGCTTGATAAAAGCACATGATGCCCCCTTCTTCCCAAAACACCTATTAGGAATTTTACAACAGTTTTAAATGAACTCAGCTCTTATCCCAACAGTGTCTACAGGCATTTGCATTTGAAAAATATTTACTGTTCTTTTACATGAACAGGATCCCAACAGGATCTACTGACATTTTCATTTGAGAAAGATCTACCTCATTTATGTACAAAGCTTAACTGTTTTTCATCGAGAACAGTCTCTTCATGCCTACATTGATGATGTCCTTACAATAACTGCCAGCTCAGCCCAAACCCATCCCCAGAGGTCTGTGATCTAGTTAGCCTTGGAGTAAGGGGCAGGAGCAGCGTCTGAGACTGGGGAGGTGGCCAGAGCTCGGCTTCATCATCCAGATGAAGAGAAGGGATGGCGTTGTTAGAGAGTTTGAAGCCTGGACAGCACAGATGGCTCTCTCAGCAATGTGGCCAGCATGGGGGATGAAGGCAAAGCCAAGGGCCAGAGACAGGTCACGGGGACGTTCTGAAGTAAATAATAGCAATGAAGAGAAAGAGAGCAGATTTGAAAAATATTAAAAGGTAGAATTGGTTGGATTTAGCAACTTCCCAGGTGGCTCAGTGGTAAAGAATCCTTCTGCAATGCTAGAGACAAAGGTGACAGAGGTTTGATCCCTGGGTCGGGAAAATCCCCTGGAGGAGGAAATGGCAACCCACTCCAGTGTTCTTGCCTGGAAAATTCCATGGACAAAGGCACGTGGTGGTTATAGTTCATAAGGTTGCAAAGAGTTGGACACAATTTAGCAACTGAGCACGCATGCAGCAACTCCAGACCTGGACCTGGAGGAGAAGACCCAGATGACTCCCAGCTTTCTGGCTTAGGTAATCCAAAAGATGGTAGGACCAGCCCAGAGATTAAAGAGTCAGAGATTTGAGGAGATCTTGATTTTGGACTCAATGACTTTTGAAGTTCCTTTGGGACAGTTAAGCAGAGATATGTAAATCAGAAGAAAGATGCAGGCTTCAGATACAGATCTGGGTAGCATCAACATGCAGATAGTAATTCAAGACCTGTGTGTGGGTTACAGCATCCAGTGGGAGTATGTAGTGTGGAAAGCAGAGAGGTCCAAGGACCAAGCACCAGGAACCCCGGCATCTGAGAGGCAGGTGTAAAGGAAGAGTCCCCCTGAAAAGGAAATGACATGCAAAAATGAAGGAGAAGAACAGGGAAGAGGGAGACACGCAGACAGACAGACTGCTAGCATGAGAGCCAAGGGAAGAGAGTTTTAGGAGAGGAGCTGTGAAACTCACCATGTCACAGTACAAGGACCAAGGAGTTCACTTACCCGGCGTGACAATGAAGAGTAACAACAGAAAACACTGTCTCCCACTTCCTGGCTCACTCCGCTTTCAAAGCACTTTGACATTTATATTTCATTTCAATTCGTTCTACAGCCCATATAGCCTTGTCTTCTCACAGATGCAAAACTGCAGGAAGTGTGATGAAGAGCTTTGCCACCACCATCTAGGAAGTTAGTGGCCGGCTCCTGGAGTTAGAGATCAGTCCAGAATCTCAGTCATGCTCCCTGGTTCTTCTCTCACCTGAGTCAGCTTTTTAACCAACCAATATCCCTAGTGGCTCAGATAGTAAAGAATACGCTGTCTTCACCAGTGAGGGTTATAGAAAGTTCTTGCATTCTGATGAGGTCAACACTGCCCTTTAGATCTCAGTTCTCACACCCCTGCATCTTCCAGAGGCAGGCCTGGCTCTCCATGCCAGGAGACCCCTGTTTGTTCATTCATTCCTCAGTCATACCAACAAGAGAGGGGGCCTGCCCCTGGCCCTTCAGATCTGGACCAGGCCAGAACTGGTCCATTTGGGCTGGGCCTGGATCTGCCATTCTACCGAGCTCTCCCCTGGGAGCAATTTATATTGCACTTACCTCAAGGAGTTCAGGGCTCTACTGAGCAGGGGGTCTGATCATGAATCTCTAAACCCATCTGTCATTCAGAGCACAGAAGGAATGCTAAACCAAGACCTCTTATCAGTTGCTAACAGTTTTATTCTTGTCACAGCTCAGATGATACCACTGCAGTGTCACCACACTGGAGGCTGGCGAGGCCCAGAGACAGTCGACACTGTCACCTTGATCCTCCAAAGGTCACTTGCAGCCTTAGTTACAGCTAGTGGCCTGGTTCTGGCCTTTTCTACTTACCCAAAGAGCTGAGCTTCAGTCTGGGTGCATGACTTCCCAAGTCTCATCAGAAACAGCTGGGAGCTTGTCTGGATTCTGTACCACAGACCCCAGATGGGTGATGAGCCATTTCCCTCTGCTCTCTAAGTCCTTCTCAGGGCTGAAAATGGCTGATACACAGGAGGGAAAAAAGCAAACTGGGGTCACAGGTGCCTGCTTTATCACTTACTTCACGGTGTCCCTAAAATGGTTACATCCTTTAAATATTAGACATGGAAACTCATGTTCAGATTAGAGGAAGGTAGGTGGTTACATAGTCACTGTCCTCCTTGAGAACTGCCGGAGACAAGTGACACAATGTCAGTTCTCTCATCTCTCAAATAAACTAATGAAGATGCAGTTAAATAGGAACTTCTGAAGCCGTCTTCAGCTTGTGTGTTATTCCACTTTTCAGGTAGAAGAGTCCAGTTCAGTTCAGTTCAGTCACTCAGTTGTGTCCGACTCTTTGCGACCCCATGGACTGCATACAGCACGCCAGGCCTCCCTGTCCATCACCAACTCCAGAGTTTACTCAAACTCATGTCCATTGAGTCGGTGATGCCATCCAACCATCTCATCCTCTGTTGTCCCCTTCTCCTCCCGCCTTCAATCTTTCCCAGCATCAGGGTCTTTTCCAATGAGTCAGCTCTTCGCATCAGGTGGCCACAGTATTGGAGTTTCAGCTTTAGCATCAGTCCTTCCAATGAACACCCAGGACTGATCTCCTTTAGGATGGACTGGTTGGATCTCCTTGCAGTCCAAGGGACTCTCAAGAGTCTTGTTCAACACCACCAACTGGACTGCTATTATGATTTTAAAACAATAGGCATCAGACACTTCCGCTTCTGCCTTAGACACTTTTTATTTGTCTGAATAAATGATGCGTCTCTGGAACTGGACTACCTGTGTTCAAATCCTGGTTCCCAGGACTACAAGCTGTATAGCCTTGGGCAAGTCACTTAACCACACTAGGGAGAATGGGATGGGGACCGTTTCTTCCTCAGAGCATTGCTGGGATGTTTGCGTGCGTTGTTTGAGTGAAGCACCAGCTGAAAGGCTGGGCAGAGCTGGTGTCAGTCAGTGGTCACTAGCCGGGCATAGTCAGCAGACAGGGGTAAGCTGAGGCTACCCAGGCTCTGCTGCCATGGCTTCCTTTCAAGGCAATAACAAGTCCCATGCTGTTTCTTCTCACTATAGGTCAGTGCAGCTGAACGGCCAGCCCCTAGTGATGGTGGACGATGGGACCCTCCCAGAACTGAAGCCCCGCCCCCTGCGGGCCGGCCGGACATTGGTCATCCCTCCAGTCACCATGGGCTTTTATGTGGTCAAGAATGTCAACGCTTTGGCCTGCCGCTACCGATAAATCCCCTTACACTCACAAGTCACCAGCAGGCCTGCCAGACTACTTTCCATTCTTCTGCCCTAATGGTATCAGTATTTTTTCAGGCATCTTCTGAGCAACAAACCAGTCTCTGCCAGCCCATCCTGCTGGAATCAACATTGGCATGCTCTCCAAAGAGACAAATACCCTAGCATGAGCTAAGCCTAGGTAGGTCACTCCCACCGCAAGGGAAGAGGTGGACATCACCAGTACCTGTGTTAGCACGAAGGCATGTGTGTAAAGCTGTATGCAGCCTTGTACATGCACCATGAGAACACGCTGACGGAGCTTGCCCGGGACAGATGCAACTCCCCACAATCCTGCTCACATAGCAGTGTAACTACAGACCTTGGCCTGTGGCTGCTGCCCTCGGCAGAAGATGAGGAAGGAAAAACCCTGTGGGCCTTCTAGAGCCCAGTCCCGCCTAACTCCTTTCCTTTGTCTGTTCCCTGCTGTTGCCTTGGGTTTCATATCACCTCTCCTCCCATAGCGGAGCAAGTGGGTGAGTCAGCGCTGGCCTGCTGGGCAAGCTGTTTATGTAATTTCCTGGCTGATGTATGAGTGTGTGCATCTGGGTTTCTGACAGTGGCATCAATCACTAGCTATTCCCCTGGGAAGCGGGTGCTTCTAAAGTAAAATTGCAATCCTACTCCAGATTTTGTAAGAAGGTTCTATTCCTTTGTGAATCCAGATTCCCCCAGGGTTGGAACGGGAGTCAGGTAACAGTATTCATTGAGTGGAGAGCAATGTATTAGGCACCACAGAAAGCAATCATCATCTGTCATGTGGCTGTGAGGGAGAGTTTAGTACAAAGAGAAATCACACCCAACCACCAAACAGAGAGACACAGACACACACACACACATCCCTCAACTGAACAAAGAAAATAATCAGACCTATCTCAACTTTGAGAGCATACTAAGGGCTTGATAGGGTAAGCCCTTAATGGTTTGGTTGACCAAAACCATCTTTAAAAAAGGTACAAATCAAAGGTCATCACAGCTGTAAGACACAACTGAATCTAACAACTTTCTGCTGCTTCCTAAGTAGCTGAGTGCTCTCAATGGCTTATATTAGGCAGAACACTAATGTGCTCAGAAAAGACAACCTGGTCCATGCTCTCCCAGACCAGCTTATTTGAGCACAGAACAACACTTTCAGGTCACCATGTTGGGGAAGGGAGATCTGGACGCTGAGGTCTGGTGGGGAAACTGTGGAGGAAAAGGAGACGGAAGACCTTCTGGGTTGGGCAGTGGGGAGTGGAGTGGTTTAAATTTCACAGTGAGGACCTTCTGTATGATTCAAGAAGTTTGTGTGGGTCTTTGCAAACATGTTACAACTGAAATGACTTTCTTTTCTGTGGATGTGATTTTCTTTTGCAAGGTAAATGACACAAAGGATTTTTTTTTTAAGGAGGAGGTATTAGACAATGGCATAGGATTCCAATAGAGAGAGATACAACTTCTGCTGATGTGGACGGATAGAAATTGAGGAGGGGGCAAGTTGGCTGAGGCCAGAGGCCGCAGAGACTGCCTGAGGAAGAGTTAGGGAGAAGGGCCAAGTCTTCAGAGTGAATGATAAGGAAGATTAGACAAGAGAGGAGGGAGCAGACTCGCAGCGTGGGGAGCTGGGAATTGGGGAAGGGAGTGGAGTCAGTTTCAACAAGCTTATTATTAGGTAAGAAGGAACAGCACCAGGAGGTGTGAAGTGGGAGAGGGGAGACCGAGGACCAGGCTGGACCCGGTCAGTGGTGGCTCAGGACATCCCACTGATGCTTCAGATGTGGGAGCAGGAGAGAGAAGTGCCAACATCGGGGGTAGAAAGGCAGGAAAGAAGCAGCCAAGAGAAATGAAGAAGAAAAAGGAAAAGAGGAGTAAGAGACAAAGAGGTTGTTTCCCCCAATTTAAAAAACTTGGTGAAACTATCAAAGTCTTTTCTGGAATATACACTGGTGCAAGTGCAGCTGCGAGCCCTCATAGTAACAGGGGTGACCAGAGGTCCCCGCGGGCCGGCCCGAGGTAGTTTGCTTTACCGACATAGCAGCGCTTCGGGGAGATGCCATTCAAGTCTCCATTTTTCCTGAGAGGCCTGGAGTGCGCCTGTAGATGCCCCAGGGTCACCCAGGGCATGGGTTGCTGAGCTCAGAACAGTCCAGAGCCCGTTCATTAAAGCACCCAGCTCCGTGGCTGCCTGATTCACAGACTTGCCTCTTTCTCTTTTCATAGATTCCACTAAATCAGTACAGCCAGGACCTCCGAAGCTCCACTCAGACACACTTTCTGTAAATAAGTGTTGACTTTTCACTAAGACTCTGAATTTTGCAGGGTATAGGCAGTCTCTGCTTCTTTTGTCTTTACATATTAAATATTGCTCCTCAATTTTGGTTTGGGTTTTTTTCTTCTTTTTCAATTAATAGAAAGGGAGGAGGGGATCAACAGAGGGTATCTTTGGAGTCCTGCAATTCTAACTTTGCAACTGCCTCCTGGAAGAAGTATTTGCATAGTTCAAAATATGCCAAAAAACTCACTCTAACATCACATTCCATGGGGATTTTAGTGCAGGGCATCTGTCCTGGCTTTCTCGTTTAGGAGTGAGGGGTAATTACTAAATCACTAGGGATCCTCCTAATAAGGGATTTTCTACTACACTCACTGCAAAAAACGGATTGTGGCAGAACTCAGCATCACCCTGCACGTGACAGCTTGCACCCAGCTTGCCAGGCTGGGCCCGAGGACAAAAGAACTCATCTACCAGCTTCTTCCCATCATTTTTTTCCTCCCCAAACAAGACATGGCCAAGATAGTCTTTTAAGACTTAAGAGCCATTTTATTTTAAACCAAAGAATGGGCTTGCACAAATGCTTATTTGAAAGCATAATAATGTATAATGAGACACTTGTGCCTTTTGCTGAGATGATTTTCTGCGCCACCCCCCACCCCCGGCTCCTGCCTCCAGGAATGATTTTCTTTCTCCTTTCTTATCACAAAGGCTCAGAACAAATTCTCATTGTTCCTTGAAGAGAAAGTCTCAATTCTTCTAGTGCCCCAAAAAAGCTGCAAGTGTGCGATATTAATGTTCTCTCCAGCTGGAGACAAGCTGGAGAACACCAGACCTGCACTCCAGTGAGCCTGTGCCCGGGACCCCCAGAACCGCCATTCCCAAGGCCCGCTTGCCCTCTGTAGCCCTAGCCCCTCCCCAGTGAAAGCAGTCCCTGGGCAGATGAGCCCAGCCCTGCACCCTCCAACATGGCAGAGGGTGTCGGCAGGTTCTGCCTGAGAGGCCTCCCTGACGCTGGCTCTCAAGAGCAAGGACCCTCAGCAGTGAGGAGGACCCCGCAGGCTGTGAACTGCTGAGCGGCCATGGGGGCCAGGCCAGCCCAGCTCCTGCACGTTCGCCGGGCCACCTGCACCCAAGGCCCCTGTATGTGGGGTGGATGCAGCTGCAGGATTCACTTTGGAGATGCAGTGAGAGCAGCTTCACATCCGAAAACAAAATGGAAAGTATTTCATCTCCGCAAAAGCCAAGGTGAGCCAGGTGGGTCACTCCGACCATAAAAACACTGGGACACAGAAGGACTCTAAAATTTTGAATCATCAATAGAACAAACAAAAATAATAGAGCTGTGTTTTGGAGAAGGTGAGGGAAGAAGGGGCATAAACACGCCCCTTTCTCCAACCTCAGCACCACTGCCTACTGCTCTTTTCCACTACCTTCTATCCCGTTCCACAGCCTCACCTCTGCCAGCCACTCCATCCCCTACCCAGAGCCCAGGGAAACCCATTGTACTGAAAGGGAATTAAGTTTTGATTGCAGAATAGTTCACACGGTCTTTTCTTAAGAAGTACCAGAATTACAAGTAAGATGGTAAGGAATGCTCAAAGAGAGACATTTACTATAAAGCCCAAGAGTATTAAAATCACTGCCTCTGAGCTCCACTAGCAGTTCCCGTAACTGCTCTGCCCAGTCCCAGCGACAGTGACTAGTTAGGGTGTTTGGAAGGACCACAGTGGCATAACTAGGACTTGAACCCAGATGGGTCAGAGTCCAAATTCTGCTCTCATTGTGCCGTGCTCACTCTTGCTGGACTGGCTGTGGCCAACTTCCTCTGAAAAGGAAGTGTTGTTTTTTTCCCTCTGCTGCCCGCAGCTAGCTCTCTTAAGGTCCTTTGTGTGTCCGCACAGAACCAACCCTGGTGGCGCCTTCGCCCAGGAGAGTCGATCTCGGGGCCTGGAGGAAGTGACCAGCAGCTCGGCTGAGTGGTGAGTTGAGCTGTGACCAACCTTGGATGTAGAATTTTGAATCCAGGCTCACCTTGGCCCTCCCAATGTACTCCTCTCCTGTCTTTTCTGGAGAACAATTTAAAGGGCCACTACTGCCCACCGCAGTGATGACTTGGTGTTCTGAAGTCGTGGAGGTAAGTGGCAGAGCTAGCCAGCACCTACACAGGTTCTGCCTCTGAGCACTGCTTCTCCTCCCCCACCACCCAGAGCTTTGGAAGTTTCTCTTCACCTTCCCAGACGAAATAAAAAATCCAGTAACTATTGCCCTCAGAGTAGTATTTGCAAATATCACTGTAAAACAAACAAAGCCAAAAATACACCAAACCAGCTGCTTTGACATCCACTTCCTTCTAAACAGCAGAGTAGCCCCAGGAGCCCGGGAAACATTAGGGAGGGGCTGACCAAGCTCCACAGGACTGGTTGGAGAGCACATCCCACTGTCCCCTGCACCCAGCAGAGAAAAGGGCCTTCTCTACAGACCATGTCAGACACGTTATTTTCTAATTATTCTTCATGAAAATATTCTCAGATGCTTTTCTAATTGTAAATGTTATATAGTAAATTATATTTTTGGAAGAAGCAAAAAGAAGTCTTAGTTTTATTCATCTGGAAATAGCAAAATAAGTGCAGGAACATGTCCCAGGGAAATGTTCTCTGTGCAGGGGATTTGAACAAGGGTTAATATTTTCTTCCACAGAACAGACTATGTTAAGGTTTATATGAGCCTAGTAATGGCAGAGAGTTTGATTCCACAAGGTAGTTTATATTTTGAGGTAATGTTTTGTAAGTAATAAAATGCAGCTACTCTACCTTCCTGTTCTCAGGTTGTTCTGTGGGGAAAGGGAGGCCACTACTGTTCACACTACGCCTTAACCTGAAGACTGATTGCTGATGAACTCAGATATGCTGGGGATCTTTGGCTTCATGCCGTGCCACCTTCTTCCTCTGCTTTCTTCCCCATAAGTATTGCTTCAAGCACCCCAAGTGGAAATTCAATTTTATTATTCAAGTTAGATGTCATTGACTATGTTAAAGTAACTGCTGCAAATAGGTAAACCTAACCTGTCAGAGGCCTAACACAATTAAAGTTTATTTCTTGCTAATAGATCATGTAAAGTTCAGTTGGTGGTAATGGATAAAGTGGGCAGTGTTTCTCTTCTCTGTAGTCCTTTAGGGATCCAGGCTGATGCAGGCTCTCTGTCATCTTCAGCACTTAACCTCCAAGGTCACTATGGCATCAGTATGCAGTTGGAAGTCAAGGAAAAAGAGTATGCAAATCATAGGAGAGTATTATGGGGGGGAGGGGTCTCACCTGGCATAAATTCCTCCCCCTCAATTCTTTAGGTCATAAGTCAGTCACATAGTCCCATCAAATGGGGGTCTAGAGAATGAAGTCCCTGGCTGGGCAGCCACTTCCCCACAACAATTATGTTTTTTTCCTATAGATTGGTTGAATGTCTATGTCCCTCCAGAACTCATAGGCTGAAATCTAATCCCCGACATGATAGTACTTGGAGGAAGGGCCTCTGGGAAGTGATTAGCTCAGAAGGATGGAGCCCTCATGAATGAGAGTATAAAAAAGACCCCAGAGGGCCCCTCTGCCCTTTCCACCATGTGAGGACACATACAAAGAACACAGCCTATGAACCAGGAGGTAGGCTCTCACCAGACACTGCATCACCAGAACCTTGGTCGTGCACCTCCCAGCCTCCAGAACTATGAGGAATAAACTTCTGTTGTCTACAAGCCACAGTCTATGGTATTTTTGTTATAGCAGCCTGAATGGACTAAAACATTCATGAAAAAAAGAGCACAAAACTTCAATGGACGGCTAGGAGGCCAGAGAATAAGTCAACGATATTGGGTCCTTCCAGGTGACTTGCCATCACCTGAGTGTTAGACACTATGTGTGGTGCTATCTAAATCCAAAGGATTTTTTTTTAACGTACTTCATAATGACCTCAAGGAGCTTTCTTTTCCATCTTCCCCATCCTCCCATTCTTAAATCCCTCTTCTAGTATTTGGCTGATTTTTAGCAGAAAATACTTTGTGTTGTCCCACTGCCATCCAGTTAGGCTACTGGATACTTTGTCCAGTATGTACAGCTGCTGCTGCTGCTGCTAAGTCGCTTCAGTCGTGTCCGACTCTGGGCGACCCCATAGACGGCAGCCCACCAGGCTCTCCTGTCCCTGGGAGTCTCCAGGCAAGAACACTGGAGTGGGTTGCCATTTCCTTCTCCAATGCATGAAAGTGAAAAGTGAGAGTGAAGTCGTTCAGTCGCATCCAACTCTTAGCGACCCCATGGGCTGCAGCCTACCAGGCTCCTCTGTCCCTGGGAGTCTCCAGGCAAGAACACTGGAGTGGGTTGCCATTTCCTTCTCCAATGCATGAAAGTGAAAAGGGAAAGTGAAGTTGCTCAGTCGTGTCTGACTCCTAGCAACCCATGGACTGCAGCCCACCAGGCTCCTCTGTCCATGGGATTCTCCAGGCAACAGTGCTGGAGTGGGTTACCATTGCCTTCTCTGCAGTATGTACTAGACACATCAAAAATACCATTTAAAGCCTCAAGTTAGCAAAGTGGTTAATGGTTCACTGGCGAGACATAGGGGCCTCAGCTGTACCCAAGATGGGTACCCATACCTGGAGATCCCATTGATTGAATGGTGAACCCCAGGGTCACCAGCAACTCCCCGTTTCCAAGCCTATGTCAGATGGTCCCTGTTCCAGCTGCTATTGTCTTCCTATATAATTTCATACATATTACATATGAGGAGAAAACAGTAAAATATACATACATATATATATATATACACACACACACACAATTCATATAGTAACTATATCTTTTTGAGAGTTTTCAAAACTAGCCTTACAATTTTTGACACTATTTCTACATATATGCAAAGTGCTTCTCAGGATGCATGCATGTGAAGTTCCACACAACACATTTTGATGGTGTTTTTTTTTTTTTTTTTCTGGAGATATTGTCATGATTTTTCTTTGAGTTAATTACGTGACTTCTTCCATCCAGTTTCTTCCAAGCAGTGATTTAGTGAAAATTTGATGCAGACAAAGCATGCCCCAAGGTACACTCACCTTGTTACTAGTTTTTAAAAGAAAAGGATTGACCTCACTTTTAGAAATTAGTTAAATCAAACTTTAAGACACATGCATGGAATTACTACAGCAGCAGCTGATGTAGCATAGTAGAATTTTATCATGGTGTGAACCTAACATCCTGGAATTCAACTAATTACAGGTGGTGCAGGCAGGAGGTAAGAAATTGGAGGGACAAAGAAAGGAAAGATGCAGGGGAAGCAAAAGAATGAATAATCACAAAAATGCTAAAGGAGATGCAGGAAAGAATGAAGAGCAACATATAGGGCAAATATATGGGGAAATCTAAATATAAAACAATAGCAATGTCTCATGAGATTTAATATAGAGAGAGAATTAAAAGTGCATTACAGCGTAGCATGCATATTGAAAGCAGGAATGTATTTTAATATTCTTTCCACTTTTGAGGAAGAGGTAAAAGTACCAATTTATATTAAACTTTGATAAGTCAAGGATGCATATTTTAATCTCCAGGGTAACCACTAAAATAATATTAAAAGAGGAATTACTTCTAAGTGAATGGTGGGGGAAGTGGAATCATAATTTAAAATACTTGATCTAAAATCAACAAAGAAGAAAAATACAATGAAGAACAAGTGGGACTAATAGAAAGCAAACTGTAAAATGATGAATTTAAATGCAAAATTATTTGTAATGTTATTGTCAATAGAACAAATGCTCCAATTAAAAGACAAAAATTTTCAGATGAGATAAGAAGAAACAAAGTTCAACTAAATGCTGTTTGAAAAAAATCTAAAATATAAAAAGGTAAAATAATTAAGGAAAAGCTATATCATGCAACGAACATTAATTAGCTACATTGATATGAAACAACAAATGCTTTTGGAAAACAAAAAGCAGTGTTAATAATAGAAAGGGACATTTCATAAAGAAAGAAATTTGATTTAACAGTAAAAATTCTAAATTTGCAAGCACCTAATCCCCTGGAGAAGGAAATGGCAACCCACTCCAGTATTCTTGCCTGGAAAATCCCATGGACAGAGGAGCCTGGTGGGCTACACAGCCCATTAAGGTTGCAAAGAGTCATAAACAATCGAGCAACTAAGCACCACGAAGTACTCTATGTAAAGTAAAACCTCACAGAAATAATAGGAGAAATAGACAAATCCACAATTATAATAGATTTTTTACATATTATACCTCTCAGAAAATACAATGAACAAATTTCACCTAAGTAATATATATAGAACAGTGGTGCTAACAAATGAATACAGAATATTTTTTTCAAGAGTACATGGAAACATTTACAAAACTTTTACTACATGCTGTACCATAAAGTTTCAAAAAACTTCAGAGAATGGTAACATATAAAGTATTTCTCTGGTAACAGTGAATTACAGGTGGAAATTTTTTTAAAAGATAACTGGAATACCTACCTGTGTTTGTGATTTAAGAAACAAATCTATAAATAATCCATGAATCAAGAAAATCAGAAATCACAATAAAAAGAAAATATTTCAAACTCAATGGAAAATACTACATATCGAACTTTGCAAGAAGTTCCAACTTCTGGTAATTAACACTAACATTTTATCAGACTAACCGTTTTGCCAACAGCGATTCTAAACTCTTGAGAAGATACCAAAAAAACAAAAACAAATACAGAAAACCACACACACACACATACACACAGCTCTTTGAAGGCAATAGGGAACAGCTGAACATCTAAAAGCAGGCATAAACTGCAGGAGCTATGACCCTTGAATGACAGACATCACACAGGGTAAGAACCACATTCATCTGGCTTTTCCCCTTAAGGATTTCCCCCACTTCACAACAAAAAGGGAATTGAGGTTAAGCAGAAAGCAGCTGTGTATTAGACCGCGGAGTAAGAAACTGGTTTTCAGGAATGACTAAGCAGCTGAAAATGGAAGGGAGTAGAAAAAGGAGAAACAATTAAAACGAAAGTCGCTCAGTCATGTCTGACTCTTTGCGACCCCATGGACTGTAGGAATTCTCCAGGCCAGAAAATTGAAGTGGGTAGCTTTTCCCTTCTCCAGGAGATCTTCCCAACCCAGGGACTGAAGCCAGGTCCCACACTGCAGGTAGATTCTTTACCAGCTGAGCCATGAGGGAAGCCCAATAATACTGGAGTGGGTAGCCTAGCCCTTCTCCAGGGGATCTTCCCAAACCAGGAATCGAACCTGGATCTCCTACATTGCAGGTGGATTCTTTACCAGCTGAGCTACCAGGGAAGTCCTGGAGAAGCAATGGGGAAAGCCCAAAAAAGCTGTGCCAAGTGACCTCAAATATTTGACTGACTTCTGAACTGTGTATGCGCAGAGTGAGACTCCAAAACTCTAGCAGAAAAAGAGCCAGAAGCCTGAGAAAGCAGCAGAGATAGAAATTGCTGCTCAGGGCTGGGGAGAGAGTTTTGAGTTCAAGTCCTACCATGTTAGAGGAGCTTGGTAAACACTTCAGACTTCCCACTGAAACCAGAAAAAAGCCACACCCTCTTAGGATTAAGGAAGAAAATGAAATACGCCATTCTAGCAAAGCCTAAGATCAAGCCTCTACAATCAAAATGAACTGCCACTGATTCAACTGCCTCGTAGAACAACTCAACACTTCAGTGGAAAATAACAGAATTCAAAGTCTTTTCAATGCATCCCTTACAATTCTAGTATAAAATATAAAATTAATAGACACACAAAGAAACAGGGATATGTGACTCACAGTCAGTAATAGTGTTGTGTTGGGCTATATTGGAGCCTGAGGCAACAGGAAAGATCATAAATAATGATCATGTTTATGTTTGAAATTTTGATATTTTATTCATCATGTAGTTTATATTAATTTTGACTTTTAAAAACATTAATTCATATAGTATGTATCTTGATTACCAATTTTTGACATCTCTTTAAATTTTGCATTCCTGATGAATATCACATTCTCACCCCAGTCCTAGTCCTGAAGCCAACAAAGAAGAGAATACAGAACCATAAAAATACCAATAGATTTCTTGAAAGGGCATAAAAAGATGAAAGAAGAAACAGACAGGACAAGTAGAAAACAAATAACAAAATAACAGGCTCATAGACTGCATCTGACAATTTAGTCTGACAGAGATTGTCAGTCTGGATAAAAAATTAGATCTAACTATACACTGGCTACCAAAATACACAATTTAGATATGAAAACAGAAGTATGTTAAATGTGAAGGGATGTAAAATTACATATGTAGGAGAGGTAAAGGGACTTCTCTGGTGGCTCAGCAGGAAAAAATCTGCCTGCAAAGCAGGAGACCCCAGTTTGATCCCTGGGTCGGGAAGATCCCCTGGAGGAGGGCATGGCAACTCACTCCAGTATTCTTGCCTGGAGAATCCCATGGACAGAGCCTGATGGGCTACAGTCCATAGGATCACAAAGAGTCACAACCGAAACAATTGAGCAGAGCACAGGGAAGGTAAAATTTCTTCTCAACCCTCTGAAGATTTCTGGCTGGGACTGACAAACAGATTAACAGGGAAAAGGCATACAGCTTTTATTTAGTAATTTTTTCACATGCACATGGAAGCTTCCACTAGGAAAATGAAGACCCAGGGGGTGGCAGGGTCAATTTGCTTACATACTGGGTTCAACAAAGTGTGGCAGTTGTGGAAAAGTAACTAAACTATTTGGGGAGACTAAAGAAAGCTATCTTTTTGCCTTTTCATATTGTTCATGGGGTTCTCAAGACAAGAATACTGAAGTGGTCCTATCACGTCCTGGGAAATAGATGGGGAAACAGTGGGAAAAGTGTCAAGACTTTATTTTGGGGAGCTCCAAAATCACTGCAGATGGTGACTGCAGCCATGAAATCAAAAGACGCCTACTCCTTGGAAGGAAAGTTATGACCAACCTAGACAGCATATTGAAAAGCAGAGACATTACTTTGCCAACAAAGGTTCGTGTAGTCAAGGCTATGATTTTTCCAGTAGTCACGTGTGGATGTGAGAGTTGGACAGTGAAAAAGGCTGAGAACCGAAGAATTGATGCTTTTGAACTGTGGTGTTGGAGAAGACTCTTCAGAGTCCCTTGGACTGCAAGGAGATCCAACAAGTCCATCCTAAAGGAGATCAGTCCTGGGTGTTCATTGGAAGGACTGATGTTGAAGCTGAAACTCCAATACTTTGGCCACCTCATGCGAAGAGTTGACTCATTGGAAAAGACCCTGCTGCTGGGAAGGATTGAGGGCAGGAGGAGAAGGGGACGACAGAGGATGAGATGGCTGGATGGCATCACTGACTCAATGGACATGGGTTTGGGTGGACTCCGGGAGTTGGTGATGGACAGGGGGGAGGCCTGGCGTGCTGCGATTCATGGGGTCACAAAGAGTCAGACATGACTGAGTGACTGAACTGAACTGAACTGAAAGGAAGCTAGGAAATTTTTTTAACAAAGTCTGCTTGTACAGATTTCTCTCTACCTGGACTCCTCATTTCTGGAGATAAGGATGTTTTTTTTCTCCTGATATGAGGAGGGTGTCTCATAGTTTCATGCCCTGCTTTCAGGAAGAAAAGGGAAATGCATCTGCTGTTTTTTTGAGTGCCTTTAGCTCAAAATAATCAATATACCAAAGTGGCATGTCCTGAACTTTACATGCCATGCTAACACTAATCAAAAGAAAGCTGTGATAGCCATACAAATAGATTTAGTGCAACAAATATTGCCAGAAGTTAAAAGATAATTTCATTATAGTATAGGAGTTAGTACATTAATAATAATGTACTAACATAATTATTATAACACAATAATTATAAAGTGAAAGTCACTCAGTCGTGTTTGACTCTCTGTGTCCATACTGGAGTGGGTAGCCTTTCCTTTGCAGGCAGATTGTTTACCAGCTGAGTCACAAGGGAACCCCAAGAATACTGGAGTGGATAGCCTATCCCTTCTCCAGTGGATCTTCCTGACCCAGGAATTGAACCAGGGTCTCCTGCATTTCAGGCGGATTCTTCACCAACTAAGCTATCATAATGCTCTCATATCTATAATAATAATAATCATAAACGCTTATGCATCAAATAACAGAGCTTCAAAATAATTTGAAGCAAAAGATGACATAACTACAGGGAGAAATAGACAAATCCACAATTATGATTAGAGAGTTCAAAATCACTCACTCAATATTTGATAGAATAAGTTCACAGAACACCATTAAGGATATAGAAAACTTGAATATTGCTAGCAGTCAACTTAACCTATTTAACATTTGTAGATCCCTCAACCCAGCAAAACAAGAAACCATATTCTTTTCAAGTACACATGAAACATTCGCCAAGACAGACCATACGCTAGACCATCAATAAACGTCTTGATAAAAGTATTCAAATCACACAGAGCATATTATCTGACGAAAGTGAATTGAAATAGAAACCAATAACAGAAAGATACATGGAAAACCTCCAAATATATTGAAAATTAATAACACACTTTTAAATAACTCATGGGTGAAAAAATCAAAACAAAAATTAGAAAGCATTTTGAATCAATGAGAAATGAAAAGGCAACATTTCAAAAGTTGTGGACGCTGAGAAAGCAGTACATTGGGGGAAATTTATAGCAGTAAACTCTTTAGTTATAAAAAATAAAACTCAGATCAATGGGTCAGTTTCTATTTAAGAAACTATTTTTAAAAATAGCAAATTACAGAAGAAAGAGTAAATATCAGCACAGAAATTGGTGAAATAAAAACCAGACAACCAATGATAGCTGATGAAACCAATAGCTGTTTTCTTTGAGAAAAATCAGTAAAATCCTTAGTGTGACCTGAATCCTTCTAAATTTATTGAACAGAATAGAGCCCAGAAATATATCCACACATGTATGGTCATCTGATTTGAGACAAATGTGTCAAAGTAATTCAGTGATGAGAAGATAGTTTTTCAGCAAACGATGCTAGAAAAACTGCACATTTGCAAACACAAAAAATACAAACCCTTCCTTTACACCACCTACAAAAGTCAATTCAAAATGGATCACTGACCTAAATGCAAATCCTGAAACTAAAAAACTTCTGGAAGAAAACACAGGATAAAATCTCTGTGACCCTAGCTTCAGTTCAGTCGCTCAATCGTGTCCGACTCTTTGCGACCTCATGAACTATAGCACGCCAGGCCTCCCTGTCCATCACCAACTCCATGTCCATTGTGTCAGTGATGCCATCCAACCATCTCATCCTGTGGCGTACCCTTCTCCTCCTGCCCTCAATCTTTCTCAGCATCAGGGTCTTTTCCAATGACTCAGTTCTTCGCATCAGGTGACCAAAGTGTTGGAGTTTCAGCTTCAACATCAGCCCTTCCAATGAACACCCAGGACTGATCTCCTTTAGGATAGACTGGTTGGATCTCCCTGGAGTCCAAAGGACTCTCAAGAGTCTTCTCCAACACCACAGTTCAAAAGCATCAATTCTTTGGCACTCAGCTCTCTTTATGTCCAACTCTCACATCCATACATGACTACTGGAAAAACCATAGCTTTGACCAGATGAACCTTTGTTGGAAAAGTAACGTCTCTGCTTTTTAATAAGCTGTCTAGCTGTCTAACTTTTCTTCCAAGGATCTAGCATCTTTTAATTTCATGACTGTTCACCACATGCAGTGATTTTGGAGCCCCCTAAAATAAAATCTGTCACTGTTTCCATTGTTTCCCCATCTATTTGCCATGAAGTGATGGGACGAGATTCCATGATCTTAGTTTCTGAATGCTGAGTTTTAAGCCAACATTTTCCACTCTCCTCTTTCACTTTCATCAACAGGCTCTTAAGTTCTTCTTCGCTTTCTGCCATAAGGGTGGTATCATCTGCATATCTGAGGTTCTTGATATTTCTCTCGGCAATCTTGATTCCAGCTTGTGCTTCATCCAGTCCAGCATTTCTCATGATGTATTCTGCATATAAGTTGAGTAAGTAGGGTGACAATATACAGCTATGATGTACTCCTTTCCCAATTTGGAACCAGTCTGTTGTTCCATGTCCAGTTCTAACTGTTGCTTCTTAACCTGAATACAGATTTCTAAGGAGGGAGGTCAGGTGGTCTGGTATGCCCATCCCTTTAAGAATTTTCCACAATTTGTTGTGATCCACACTGTCAAAGGCTTTGGCGTAGTCAATAAAGCAGAAATAGATGCTTTTCTGGACCCTCGCTTAGGTGAAGATTTTTTAAATAGGACACAAAGAAAGCACAAAGATTTCTGTTCTTCAAAAGTCACCATAAAGAGAACAAAAAGACAAAGTCATAGATTGACTAAAACAAGTAAATAAATAATGATAATAATGCAAAACAGATACCTGATAGTTTGTATCTAAAAAAGGAAATCATAGAAATAATAACAAAAACAATTCAATTTAAAAATGAGCAAATGATTTGAATGCTTCATCAGAGAAGAGCTACAGATGGCACATAAGCACACATAAAGGTCAATGTCATTAGTCCATTTTCCAAGAAAATGGAAATCAAAACCACAATGAGATACCACTGTATACCTACTTGAATGACCAAAGTTAGAAGAGGGCAACATCAAGTGCTAAGGAGGCTACAGAGCAACTAAACTTAGTCTTGCTAGAGGGAATGTAAAATGGTGCACATGCTTTTGGAAACAGTTCAGCAGGATGATATAAACATACACTTACTATACAGCCCAGCCACCCCACTCCTACATATTTACCTGTAAAATAGAAATTTATGTTGACACCAAAACCTGGACAAAATACAAACATTAGTAAATTGAATTACAACAAAATTGAAAATTTTTGTGCCACAAGTGATAACATCAAGAGAGTGAAAAAGACAAATCACATAACGAGAGGACATTTTTGCAGATCTTATATCTAAAAAAGGTACTTGTGTGCAGAATATATAAAGGACACTTAGGACTAGACAATAAAAGGACAATATCAAAACAGGCAAAGAATTTGCATTAACATTTCCCCTAGAGAAATCACATGAAAATATGCTAAATATCATCAGCCTCAGCATCAAATCTAAATCACAATGAGCTGTCACTTCACACCCACTGAAAAGTAAAAGTGAAAGTCATTCAGCCCTGTGTCTGACTCTTTGGGACCCCATGGACTGTAGCCTGCCAGGCTCCATGGAATTCTCCTGGCCAGAATACAGCAGCAGGGGATCCAACCCAGGAATCAAACAGGGATCTCCTGCAGGCAGATTCTTTCCCAGCTGAGCTACCAGAGATGGCTAAATCGAAATAGACAATAACAGGTGTTGGTGAAGCTGTGGACAAACCAGCATGCTGATGTGCGGCTGGCGGGAGTGAAAACTACTAGTAGCGGAAGTAAGTAAACAGTAGCACATTCATTTAATGGAATTTACTCAGCCATTGAACTTCATGCTCGGGAAACGTCTGACAGAGAGAAACATGAGTGAAAAGAGCAGGATATAGAGGGCGCAGCCAGAATGACCTCAACTGTGGGCTGCAGAAAGAGATGCCAGTAGCGGGGCTCTGTGCTGTAAGCGGAGAACTGGAAGGGGGGGCGCCATGGAGTAGAGAGTGATACTCCCTTTGCGTGCAGGTGGTGGAGGCGTTAATTCTTGGCCCAGGCCTTGTCCCAAGTGGTGCTCAAGCTGCTGTACCCCAGCCAGTCCTCACAACTCACTGCTTGCTGGGCTGTGCTTAAAGCTCCCAGGGAGCACCCGGGCATTAACAGGTGATTTGGGTGGGAATTTCGACCGGGCCGTGATCTTCACCACTCTTCCCAACCTTCCACCATTAAAAACGTACACAATTTTAAGAGACTCTAGCAAACACAGGTTCAAAACAAAGACCCTAATGTGCAACCCATCCCCAAAACGGATTGAGAAGGTCTAGTGTTGGAACGCTGGGGGCAACTGGGTCCTTCGCAGATTGCCTCTTTCAAGGAACCCAAGAAAGCAGTCACAGAAGAGCAGCTCTCACCCTAGAACTGCGGTTCAGCAAAAAAATAAAAATAAAAAGGCAGAGGGTGAGGAAGAGACCAGCGTCCTGATCCTATCTCTGCCCTCAACAAGTGATCGCTTCTCTCTGGACCTCAGTTTTCGCTTCTGTAAAATAGGGACGTTCCCAGAACCTAGGTGGGGAGTGGCTCGCGCTTGGGCAGGTGGCGGCGCGCGGCGCGGTGCCCGATGCAGCAGGGGAAGCCCCCACTGTGGGCCCCGGCGCCCTCCTCGGGGACCCGAGGGCCGCGGCCACCGTCCCGCAGGAAGTGAGGGTCGCAGTCCGGCCTCGCCGGTCCCCGTGACCGAGCGGGAGCGAGCTCCAGGCGGCGCGCAGGAGCCCGAGCCAGGCAGGGGCGGAGCGCGCCTCCGAGCCGCCCCCAGGCGGTCACGCGGGCGGCCACGTGCCCGCACCCGGAAGCGCGGCGGACTCCGGGCGGGCGGGTAGGTGTCCGGCTACGGCTCGGCGCGCACGGGCCTCGGGCCTCGGGAGGCGGCGGGGCCTCCTCCGCGACCCCGGCGCGGCCCTCCTCGGAGTGGAGGAGTCCCCACCGCCAGCCTCACCCACCCGCGGGAGCGTGGGCGCGTCGCTTCACTTCTCGTAGCCAGAGTTTCTGCGGCTACGAAGTGGGGCGGCTGCCACTCTGAGGTTCGGGGAATTGGGGGGTGAAACTGCTACATAAACTGTAAAGTGCACGGCAAACAAGAAGGCTGCCAGTGGGCAGGCCCGACTCCTGCATCCTCCGGCCCTTCAGGGGCGGCGGTCTTGGGGCATTTTACAGGGAGAAGGGTGAAAATGAGTGTTGGGGGGCGGGGGAAGGGGGGGAGAGGTTCCCCAAGTTGCCCCAGCTCCATCTAAAGCTCCACTGAGTCCTGTGTTCCCTCCTTAGAGCAGAGAGCAGGGAAACCGCAAAATAACACCAATGAGGTTCTCTTTCCAACAGACCTTTTGAAATAAAAATAGAACTTAATGCCCCCTAAAGAGTATTTACATTTTAATGGGAAGATGGCCTTAACGTCAGTCATGCCGGTGATGTAGTAGTTAAGTCTCTTATTGCACAAGATGCTGAGCCCTTAACAACCCTTCCTTGCCTTTTGTTTGCTTGCAATGTTTGGCTTCCTGATTAAGCTGAAGCTTTATATTGTTCCTGCTTTTTATTATCAAAATATGAGTGGTTCTGAAACTAGTTTAGTTCACCCTGTTTTTAAGGAGAGGAGCTGGGAAATAAGAATAGCGACACCCCCACCCCACCTCTGGGTGTAAGAAGAGCTTTCCAGGTGGCACAGTGGTAAAGAATCTGTCTGCCAGCGCAGGAGACACAGGAGATGTGGGTTCAATCCCTGGGTGGGAAAGATCCCTTGGAGAAGGAAATGGCAACCTGTTCCAGTGTTCCTGCATGGGAAATACCATGGACAGAGGAGCCTGGTGGGCTACAATCCGTAGGGTTGCAAAGAGTAGGACATGATTGAGCACACACCTCTGTAAGAAAGTAGTTTGCTAAGGATGTGACTGCCTGGTTGCTCCCTGACTCACTAGAACCCCGGAGGGAGATGGAGCCAGAGGTTGAGCCCAGAGAGGTGTAAGTGCCTTGGCAAAGCCAGAACTAGAACCCGTACCTGTTGTGTTGGTCTACTGCCATTCATTGCATCATCCTGGGATACCTCCTGTCTTCCAGGACTGCATCTCTCTCTCCTTGGGATGTGCTGTGCTGTTTCCCAATAGTCACTCATAGCAGGCTCCCTGGGGGTGCTCAGGGTAGGCTTGCTGACCACACCATGGCTCAGAGTGACCCACAGGGAAGTGAGAGTGCTCAGGGGGAGATCGTAGGTAAGAATTACTGTTGGTGGCCACCTGCCATGTCCAAAGGACTGTGCTTGCCGGGTCCATGTTCTCCACTGTGGGAAGGCAGGGGTGGGCAGTATGTGGAGCACTGGGACACCTCGCTGTGGGGAGTGTGTTCTGAGCAGACTGCCCAAGAGCCAGAGAGAGACCTTTGACCACTCAGTCCTCCACCATCTTGTCCACTCCCTGGAATGGGCAGCAGTTGAAATATGAGCCTCTGCTTACCCTTATGCCCCCCCTGTTTTGAGCAGGTCGTGGAATGCTATGCTGCTCTCCATGAGCTGGTCACCGAGTCTGTCTGATTCAGCCCTTTCTGAGCCTTCGGCTGTCAGGAAGCTCTGCTGTGCTCCCTGCCACGGTATGTGATCCTGCCTGAGATGGAGGCAGCCGGCACCCACCCTGGGGCTACTTGAACTATGGGAGGTGGACAGGGTGAGGCAGGCAGAGGACTGAGCTCTCTCAGGCTCTGCAGAGCTGTCTCAGCCCCATCCCCTGCCTGCCCCAGCTTTGCATCCTCACGTCACCTTTGCCTGTTCTGTTCTTCCTCCCTGGCGATCATCGTAGCCTATTGTTGTTGTTTAGTTGCTAAGTCATATCCAACTCTTTTGCGACCCCATGGACTCTAGCCCACCAGGCGCCTCTGTCCATGGGATTTCCCAGGCAAGAATACTGGAGTGGGTTACCTTTTCTGTCTCCAGGGGATCTTCCTGACCCAGGGATGAAACCCACCTCTCCTCCATTGGCAGGTGGAGTTTTTACCACTGAGCCACCTGGGAAACCCCATCACTGCCTACCAAACCTCTAAGCTACACCTCCTGAATCAGCCCCTTCCTCCTCTGGCCTTCAGCAAAGAGTGAACCCACATTACCCCACACCAGGACAACTGGCCTCCATAACCTTGACCCCACCCATCCATGACGCACACCCATACCAGCCTATGGGAACTCTATGTTGTTCACAGACTCCGTTCTACAGCCCAGTATTCTCCAACCTTGTTCTCTCTTCCCATCAGGCCAGCCCCTTCAGTCCCGAACTTTGCCAGGCTCACCTGGGAGTCCCAGGGCAGCCTCTTCCAGGCCCACTGCCCTCATGCAGCAACCTTTCCTTTCATGCTCCATTGCTCTCCTGGTCTCTGCTTTGTGGGTACCAATTGCATGGGAGTAGGCTACCTTCTCTGTTTTCACTATGCTGGAAACACTATGAAGCTAGCAGCTCTGAGTTAAAGTTGATAATTTACTTGATAGGTACTCAGTAAGTACCACCAAGCTGGTCACCTAGGGGATCCTGAAGAGTATAACTGAGTCTGAGATCTCGAGATACATTGGTCCTTCTGAGGAAACTGGACGTCCACCCATGGAAGAGTTAAGAGCAGGGCTTCCTCATCACCATCATGTCTTAGCACACGTGAAATGTGCTCGTGTCTGTGTGACATGCTGAGGTACAGGAGAAGGTCTGAAGTGCCTGCCTGGGGCAAGCAGCTGGCCCAAGAGCTCTGGCTTCACCAGGTGTGGTCAGGCTGCCCCAGGAGTTGAGAAGGTCAGTGTCTTGCTGTACCTCAGGGGGCCAAGGCACAGAGTAGGAAGGTGTGGATTAAAAATCTATCATGATGAATAAGAAAACACATTTTACATAATCAAGCATCGTGTGTTGCAGAGAGGGTACATGTGTGGGTGATGGGGAAGGATGTCTGAAAGGGCAGAAGGTACTGATGGAGGTGGCTGAGGAAGCAGCAGCTAAGCAGGGGTGAGAAGAGCTGTGGCCAAGGTCACACAGCCTCTGTGTCCCCCAGGGCAGGAGGAACTTGTGATTGAAACTCCCATAATGCTGAACCCACTGCCTGTGGGCTTTGATACTCTGGAGCTGTTTTTGACTTGAGTAGAAGTACTGGACCACTCAGACGGAGGTGCACTAGCCGCTTAGTGTTCCAGATCAGGCCCTGACTGCCTGCCTCCTTTGTGCAGTTGACCCCATGTCCAGATCACGAGCTGGGTCCTTCTTTGGTCCCGGTAGGCTGGTAGTGTGTCTGATGCTGTGTTTAGAGAGCCTGGATAACACAGGAAAGAGCCCTGGCATTCAGTTCAGTTCAGTTCAGTCGCGTCTGCCTCTTTGCGACCCCATGAACCACAGCACGCCAAGCCTCCCTGTCCATCACCAACTCCCAAACTCATGTCCATTGAGTTGGTGATGCCATCCAACCATCTCATCCTCTGTCGTCCCCTTCTCCTCCTGCCCTCGATCTTTCTTAGCATCAGGGTCTTTTCCAGAGTCACCTCTTCGCTTGAGGTGGCCAAAGTATCAGAGTTTCAGCTTCAACATCAGTCCTTCCAATGAACACCCAGGACTGACCTCCTTTAGGATAGACTGGTTGGATCTCCTTGCACTCCAAGGGACTCTCAAGAGTCTTCTCCAACACCACAGTTTAAAAGCATCAATTCTTCGGCGCTCAGCTTTCTTTATAGTCCAACTCTCACATCCATACATGACTACTGGAAAAACCATAGCCTTTACTAGACGAACCTTTGTTGACAAAATAATGTCTCTGTTTTTTAATATGCTGTCTAGGTTGGTCATAACTTTCCTCCCAAGGAGTAAGCATCTTTTAATTTCATGGCTGCGGTCACCATCTGCAGTGTTTTTGGAGCCCCCAAAAAATAGCCACTTGTTTCCCCTGTTTCCCCATCTATTTGCTATGAAGCGATGGGACCGGATGCCATGATCTTAGTTTCTGAATGAATGTTGAGGTTTAAGCTAACTTTTTCACTCTCTTTCACTTTCATTAAGAGGCTCTTTAGTTCTTCTTCACTTTCTGCCATAAGGGTGGTGTCATCTGCATATCTGAGGTTATTGATATTTCTCCTAGAAATCTTGATTCCAGCTTATGCTCCTTCCAGCCCAGCATTTCTCATGATGTACTCTGCATATAAGTTAAATAAGCAGGGTGACAATATACAGCCTTGACGTACTCCTTGTCCTATTTGGAACCAGTCTGTTGTTCCATGTCCAGTTCTAACTGTTGCTTCCTGACTTGCATACAGGTTTCTCAAGAGGCAGGTTAGATGGTCTGGTATTCCAGTCTCTTTCAGAATTTTCCACAGTTTATTGTGATCCACAGTCAAAGGCTTTGGCATAGTCAATAAAGCAGAAATAGATGTTTTTCTGGAACTCTCTTGCTTTTTCAGTGATCCAGCGGATGTTGGATCCTGGATCTCTGGTTCCTCTGCCTTTTCTAAAACCAGCTTGAACATCTGGAAGTTCACGGTTCATGTACTGCTAAAGCCTGGCTTGGAGAATTTTGAGCATTACTTTACCAGCGTGTGAGATGAGTGCCATTGTGCGATAGTGTGAGCATTATTGGGCATTGCCTTTCTTTGGGATTGGAATGAAAATTGGCCTTTTCTAGTCCTGTGGCCACTGCTGAGTTAAAAATAGGAGTAACTGAAGATTCCTGCTTTGCTGTGAGGGTGCTATGACGTCACACCAGGAAGGCCCTCGTGGTAGTGCCCAGCAGACAGTAAAGTCCAGTAGGTGTTTGCTGGGATTATAATTTTTTTGTTACTCAGGCTGAGTCTGTGGGTGTGGGGCTGGAGGTGACCTTGACCTTGCTTCTCCTTGGCAGATGAAATGCGTCTTGGTGGCCACAGAGGGTGCGGAGGTCCTCTTCTACTGGACAGATGAGGAGTTTGAAGAGAGTCTGCGCCTGAAATTTGGACAGACAGAGAATGAGGGAGAAAAGGTGAGTGCAGGGTAGGAGGGTCAGACAGGAGGGAATAGCACAGCACTATCAGGAGGCAGGGGAGCCTGCCCACCCGCCCTGGCCCAGCCGGAGGGGTGAGTAAGGCTGCATGTGTCCTGGCGCCTCTCACACCCACAGGTCCTCAGAGATTAGCCCTTGATGCTCTGGAAGGCATCTTGAGCATCTTGTCATGTGCTTATTTTCCATCTTTATATCTTCATTAATGAAGTGTCTCTTCAGGTCTTTGGCCCATTTTTTTTTTTTTGCATTGATTGTTTCTTATTATTATTACCGAGTTTTGAAAGTTTCCTAGGTATTGTGAATATGTCCTTAAATAGATACATGTCATGCAGATATTTTCTTCCAGTCTGTGTCTTGTCTTCATATCTACTGCACTATATCTTTCAAAACAGATATTTTTAATATGATAACTTGTTGCCTTTATGGATCATACTTTCAGTGTCATATCTAAGAAATCTTTGCCCAACTCAAGATCACAAAGAATTTTCCCCATATTTTCTCCTGGAATTTTTGTAGTTTTAGGTTTTATATTAGGTCTGATGATCTACTTTGAATTTTTGTATGTAGTGTATAGATTGAAGTTTATTTCTTTGCATATAGATATCCAGTTTAACACTTTAATATGACAGCTCAAAGATAGTTGTCATTTTCACTTGAGAAGTTCTACTGTACATTCTAAAGGAATGATTTATTTTGAAACTTTTTCCAGATTAATTTTGAATTGAACACTTTTTTATTGAGGATCCAGTAGAGAGTCCTTGCATTTCTGCAGCCACACAGACTGGTTGCCTCTCAGTGTCCTTCCTGGTCCAGTGGGCCCGGTCATCAGCTGAACCAGTGCCACGTCAGCAAGTTAATTCACCTCAACATCACTGATACGCTTTAGGAATAATACAGTGTATCAGAGATCATAGACATTGAAATGATTTTATTTAAGCTAAGAACAGGTCTGCCTGTTAGGCTCCTTTATTTTTTAGTAGTCAGTATACATAATTTTTAAATTAAGAATTTTTGAGTATTTTAGTTCTTAAACCATTGTATCAATATGGTCTAAAAATGTAAGAGGCAAACGATTTGATAGTATTTCTCTTCCTCTGTATTAAAAACCTCAGAAAAGAACCAAGTCCTGATTTTTTCAGTTCCTAAATGACTAGCATAAAGAAAAGTCTTCAAAGTTTTATTTCTGTTGGATACAACACTTTTTTTCCCCTGGTCCTATAAATAACATGACTTAATTGTAGGAAATTTGGGAAGTAACAGAGAAATAGTTTTTAAATGACCCATAATTCTTCTACCTCAAGCTATTAGCTCTTCAATATATTTTCTTTGGGTCTTTATCTTTTACAAATAGTTGAGATCATACCACACTTACAGTTTTAATTCCTGGGTTTTTTTCACTTGCCATTATAGCAAAAACATTATTCCATTTTGTTAAATATTGTCAAAAGCATAAATCTTAATGGAAACATTATATTCAGTATATGAGTAAATATAGCATCATTTATTTAGCCATTTCCCCAGTACTTGACATGTATATTGCTTCTAGTTTGCTATAGCTATTGCTGTTGGGAACATTTGTGCTTGAATTTTATCCCACATCTCATTATTTCCTTAGGATAAATTCCTAAAAAAGAATCATTGATTCAGAAGCCATTCAAAGATATTGTACCACTTTATAACGACACCATGTATCAATAATACAGAATTCTCTTTACACCCTAGCTATATCAGATTATCATCCGCGCCCCACCACCACCCCACCAAAACAAAAGAATTCTTGTCACACCTGTACACCTGGTGAAAGCCACTACTTTTAAAAGGAGTTGCTGTACACCACCTAGGTTTTTAAGTCACATTTCTATTGATGTAATTGATTAATGACGGTTCAAGAAAATTATGGTACATGAATATTTCAACCAGCATTTCCCTATGTGAAGGGATATTTATTCAACGAACACTAATCGAGAATCCACTGTTTGCCAGCCTCTCGGGGCCAAAGCAGTGAAGGTAGCAACATGACCCTGCACTCGCAGAATTTAGAGGATAGAGATGAACCAGAGGGCAAGTAAACACCGTGGGTTTTTTTTTTTTAACCAGAGTGTGGGATGGGGCAGGCTGGGGTGGGGTGGGCCTGGAGATGGTCAGGAGAGGAACCACCTGCACTGGGACCTGTTGAAAGTGACTGGCAGCCCCTGCAATAGTGGACACAGGCCTGGGTTCCTGAATGTCGAGTCTGTGGGAGGAAATGATGCCCCACGTGCCATAGCCCCCTCATATTTCAAGTGCCACGCGGTACCCCTGGCTGCTTGCCTGTTTTTCTTTTCAAGGCCAGGTCTTACTCAGCTCCTTGTATCCGAGTTAAAACTAGGACTCCGCTTCCTCCCCGTTTCAGTCAAGGCTCCTGAGGTCAGCATGGGGAAGGTCAGCTGTGCCCTTGTGTCTGTTCCTTCTTATGTCAAGAACTTGACTTTTGACCGTTTGCCCCGTCCTTATCCCGTTTTCATTCACAGATCTTCAGCATACCTGTCCAGTTTCTTTTTGGTTTTGTCTGTTTGTTCAGTTCTTTATTTGGAAGGCAGGGAGAATGGATGAGGAAAGAGACTATAAAAGTAAAGGCATGCTTGTTACCGAACTCGAAAAGTACAGAAAGATATAAAAGCTAGGAGGAGAAATCATTCCTGATCCTTCTGTTCAGAAGCAATCACTTTAATGATGTTGAATTCTTAAATATTTTCAATACTTTGTTTTTTCTGTGCATTTGAAAGTACAAAGCATTTACAACCTTTTTTTAAAAACATTACACTGTGTCGTAGGAATTTTCCACGTCACTGAAGCACTCTGATGTTTTAAGTGCTTTATACGCTCCCATCGTTCAGACGTACTGTTGTGTATTTAACTCTTCCCTGGTACCAGACATGCACATTCTCTCCAGTTTCTTCTGCTATAAATGATGCTGCAGGGAGCATTTCTGCACCTGTCCCTCTGCCCCGTTTCTGATTGTTTTCCTTAGGATACTTTCCCTAAAGCAGACTTACTGCAGCAAGGGGCCTGGGCTTTGATGCACATGTCAAACTTCCTTAGAGCTGGCTTCCTCTGTGGAAGCATGGCCTAATTCTTTACCTTTCCTTCCAGAATTAAGGCCCTAACAATGCAGTTAGTTGCCTGACCTTTCCCAGTCTTCCTAACCCAAGAGTTGGGGCAGGGCCTCCCTGTCAGGACAGTGACAGCATCCTGGGTGTGTCTAGAACTGTGGAGCCCTTGACGTTAAGTCCCGGGTCTTGTCCGTTCCTCTGCCCCAGTGTCTGGCCCCCGAGCAGTCTTGTGCTCTACCCCCGCCTGCAGCCCCCCGCCCTGGAGGACCAGCTCAGCACCCTCCTGGCCCCGGTCATCATCTCCTCTGTGACCATGCTGGAGAAGCTCTCGGACACATACACCTGCTTCTCGACGGAAAATGGCAACTGCCTGTATGTCCTTCACCTGGTAAGTGTGCCGCCCTGGGGCCCATGTTCCTCTGCCCCTAGTTCCTCGGACAGCCCACACACCTCTTCCTCATCTTGAACCTCGGACTCCTTTAGAAGGTAGACACTGCGTCTTAGCAAAATCCCCTGGGAACTGACCGCCCCCCGGCCCCTCTCCCGTCTCTGTCCCCGGGGCCTGGCTGACATCAGCTGATTTCTGTGCCTGCAGTTCGGAGAATGCCTGTTCATCGCCATCAACGGAGACCGCACAGAGGGCGAAGGGGACCTGCGGCAGAAGCTGTGCGTGCTCAAGTACCTGTTCGAGGTGCACTTTGGGCTGGTGACAGTGGACGGCCAGCTCATCCGAAAGGAGTGAGTCCTGGGGTGCTGTGCTGAGCCCCTCTCAGGGCCTTGGTGGAGCTGCTGGTCGCACTCTGCCCCTGCTCCTTCCTGGTTCTCCCCAGCTGGCATTTGTCATGTATGTGTGAGCAAGAGGCTGAGAAGTGAGGCAAGTTGCTCAGGCACCCGCCTTCCGGTTCCCCCCCATCCCACTCTGCTCCATGGCAAGAGCACAGTCAGATGCACCCCCTCTGTGTGTGGGTCCCCCAGTTGCACTGTGTGGGTCCCCCAGGTATATTGTGACTTGCCCCCCCAGGTGTGCTGTGCGTCTCCCCCAGGTGTGCTGTGTGAGCGCCCCCCAGGTGTACTGTGTGGCTCCCCCAGGTGTGCTGTGGGGGTTCCCCCAGGTGTTTGTCACAGGAGCTTGCCCCGCTCTGACAGTGAGCTCAGACTGCCCCCTTGTTTGAAGCTGGGGACACCACTTTTCTGTGGGTCTCCCTTGCTCTGCCCAGGCTGCGGCCCACAGACTTGGAGCAGCGTATGCAAGTGTGGGAGCGCTTCCAGAGCCTGCTATGGACCTACAGCCGCCTGCGGGACCAGGAGCAGTGCTTCGCCGTAGAGGTGACTGCTGGGTGCTGGAGTCCTCGGGCCATGGAAGTGTCAGGCCACGGGGGCCGGGCAGCGTTGAGACTGTGCTTTGACATCTGTGCCCACCCCAGTGAGTGAGAGCTCTGGCAGCTCTCCAAGCTCATGCATTTCAGAGGGTTGCTCTTTCTGGCTTCATGGTGCATTAGGCACTCTGATGGGCCTCCCTACAATAACACGGCTAGACTTAGGGTAAAACAGACTTCTTAGTGCAGTTTTTGGGCTCTCAGTAAATTATGGAAATTTCTGATGTGAGCTCCCTCACCTCTGATCCCTTCCCCCAAATTATATTGAGCTGAAACTAGAGTAGAAAGTAGTAAAAAGTAAGCAGCACTAAAGTCAAGATTGCCTGAGTACAAATGATGGTACCAACCTACAGCCAGCGAGCTCTGCCTCGGGCCAGCGGTGACGAGGGAGCTGAGCCTCAACTCCTCCTTAAGCACAGATCTGAGGAGTCGGCTGGTCGTCAGTAGCACCACCCTCGCTCCCTGTTGTAGACAAACACAGATTATATATCAATGGTTCTCCTCTTTGCATGCATCAGACTCATCTAGAGGACTTGTTAGATAGGTTTCTGGGCTTCACTTTTCTCAGTCAGTGTAGGCATTGAGTGTGGGAGGCTCTATAATTTGCTCCCAGGTGATGCTGGTTATGCTGGCCTGGGAACTACAAGTTGAAAGTCATTGATTTAGAGGTCAGATGAAGAGCAAACAGGTATGAGCTCACCATTAATAGTCAGGTGCCCAGGAGAATGAGCCGTGAGTGTGTTCCAGGGGAATCAGTCCCTGGCAGATGTAGACCCCCCAGGAGCTTGATACACTGGTACAGACTGAGCCCTTCAAGGGCACAGCCTATGTTGGTTTGAGCCTCCCTGCTCCCAAGTATCTGGCACATGGTATGCGCTCACCGTGGCCCGAGTGCATGTATCACTAGACTTTGGCTAGGACAGGGGGAATTGGGATGACATTGCTTCCATCCCCCTGTCCATGTGCCCAGGCTGTGGAGCGGCTGATCCACCCTCAGCTCTGTGAGCTGTGCATCGAGGCCCTGGAGCGGCACGTCATCCAGGCCGTCAACTCCAGCCCCGGGAGGGCTGGCGAGGAGGCCCTGCATGCCTTCCTGCTCGTGCACTCCAAGCTGCTGGCTTTCTACTCCAGGTGAGCCCCGGGACCCCTCAGGTTCATCCTTTCTTCCAACCTCTTTCTGAAAAGCACCACCTCCTGGACCAGGGAAACCTTCCAGGCCTGTCACTTCCAGGAAGCGTTGATTCTTAGATTCTTAGTTCTTTATCCCCCTCAGTTCACTCCCCTCTCTGAATTATTCCTTCCTGGAATACTGTCTCAAAGTCTGAACTTAGGGTTTCCTGATATGCCGTTCCTGGTCCCTGGTAGTTTTCAACTGGTCATTGTGTTTTTTTTTTCAACACAACCAAGTTTTATTTTTAAAAATGAATGAGTTCATTAATTTTGTATATTCCATGACTTTCTCAGAAGAAGATAAAGTCAGTTGGCACGTTTATAAACTGTGGTGGGCAGCAACCCTGCCCCAGACCCCCTTACCTGCCTGCTCCCATCAGTGGGCACATGCTGACCACTGCCTGTCCTCTCCACAGCCACAGCGCCAGCTCCCTGCGCCCAGCCGACCTCCTGGCCCTCATCCTCCTGGTGCAGGATCTCTACCCCAGCGAGAGCTTGGCGGAGGACAGCGACCCCCAGGTCTCTCTTGGGCAGCTCCCTGGGCAGTGGGAGGCCACCAGAAAGGCACCTCAGGTGGCCAGTCTGGAGAGTGCTGGGCAGGCAGCTGGGGAGACTGGTTTCTGAGTCTCTGTCCTGAATGTGTGGTTCGGCAGGACTTTTCTAGCTCCTCTCAGGTGTAAGGGGAATTCTAGAAGGCAGGTGGATTAGTGGGTTAAAAGTATAGGTTTCTGGAGTCACGTAGGCCCAGCTCCGCCACTTAGCTATTTGCTGTGCAAGTACTCACCCCATCGGAGCCTCAGTTCCCTCATCTGTGCAATGGGACAAACATGACGTCTACGTCTCAGGGTTGTCACGAGGAACAAAGGTGGCAGTTTACTTGGAGCCCAGCGGTGCCTGGGGTGTAGTGAAACGCTCAGTAAGTGCTGGCCAGCGCGGTTGCCACACTGTCGTCCTCATCAGTGGCAGCGTGGCAGTGATTTGAATGCCAGTTTGTTGGACTTTGTAGAGTTTCTGTGGTTCAGGAGACAGACTAGAACTGAAACATCCCTGGGAAGTGAGGGCACACACTCAGAGCTGTGCAGTGGAGTGGGGCGCAGGGGCTGGCGAGCCCCCCGAGGGCTGTGGCATGAAGCACTGGGAGGAGGACAAGCCAGTCAGGCAGCTTCAACCTGCATCCGTGGGCCTGTCCTGTCACAGCCTTCCCCACGGAGGCCCCACCGCAGCCAGAGCATCCCCGTGCAGCAGGCCTGGAGCTCTTGTTCTGCAGACCCAACCAAGAATTCTACGGGGACTGTAAGTGCTGCGTACCATGGGGAGGGGAGAGGAGGGGAAGGTCTGCCTCTCCTCGGAGAGCAGGGTCCAGGGCTGAGCCCCCTGGGAGAGCCTCCCTAAGCCCTCAGCCCAGGTGCCCCTTCTCCCTCCCAGGACACAGACAGCTTCTCCCCCACTGAGGAGTACTTCACACCAGCTCCTTCCCCCGGGGAGCAGAGTTCAGGTGAGACCTAGCGTGGAGGAGGGACCCTGGTTGGTGAGGGGGAGGTGGTGGGTGCTAGCTGGTAGCCCTGGGAATTTGTCTTAGGGGTCAGTAGATCCCCCACCCTGTAAGAGCCCAGGCACAGACACCCACATTCCGAGAGCCCAGGACGCTGTCTGCTGCAGCCCGTCTGTCTGTCTTGCCAGCTCCAGCTTGAATTCCAGGACTACTGAGGCCACTTCAGTGATCCATAAAACTTTTTATGACAAGTTGATTTCATTTAAAAGTTCAGCGCGCATATGTGTGCTCTCACTGCCTTCTGTTTCTTTTCTGTAGTTAATAAGTAATCAGCTAATTAAGTAAGTTTATTTCCAGCACAATGGTTTAAAATACCAGTATTCAATCTGTATAGTTTATACTTCTAAAATATGTAGATAAACAATAAAAAAAAACCAAAAATGTTTGAAATATTATTAACAAAACAAAAAAGGAGCCTGAGACCTCTGAGACCACGTGCAAGCTCATCTCTGCTTGTCCACTTCTCCAGGGCCAAGGTCACAACTCTCCTGGGTTCTGTAAGCTTGCCACGAGCCTAAACACATCAGAAAGCGCTACTTTGGGGTGACGGCTGAAGTTCCGTTTTCTTCTCACTGCTTCCTCCCCTTGTTCCTCCTCCCGACCCCTTTCTCTCAGTGGTTAGTTTTTTCATGCCTCAAAGCTATAAATAATTCCTGTTCCACGGTGCACAGAACTCAGAGCTTACAAACGGCTTGAGTTGCTTTCATCCATTTTCAGTCAGACTTTCCCTAAGAAACATGATTATAAATAATGATTATTTGCAGTGAAATATACAAGAGAACACTATTAGTACAAAGCTGTAATATTTCAAATATATACTTGGTTCAGTAGTTTTTGTGAGCTGTCCTAGGAAAGGAAATCTAGTTCAGTTCCCAGCACACAGTAGGTGCTTCTGTAAAAGGTTCAATTCAGTTGCTCGGTCATGTCTGACTCTTTGTGACCCCATGAACCGCAGCATGCCAGGCCTCCTTGTCCATCACCAACTCCCTGAGTCCACTCAAACCCATGTCCATCGAGTTGTTGATGCCATCCAGCTCATCCTCTGTCATCCCCTTCTCCTGCCCTCAGGCTTTCCCAGCATCGGGGTCTTTTCCAATGAGCCAGCTCTTCGCATCAGGTGGCCAAAGTATTGGAGTTTCAGCTTCAACATCAGTCCTTCCAATGAACACCCAGGACTGATCTCCATTAGGATGGACTGGTTGGGTCTCCTTTCAGTCCAAGGGACTCTCAAGAGTCTTCTCCAACCCCACAGTTCAAAAGCATCAATTCTTCAGCACTCAGCTTTCTTTATAGTTCACCTCTCACATCCATACACGACTACTGGAAAAACCGTAACCTTGATTAGACAGACCTTTGTTGGCAAAGTAATGTCTCTGCTTTTTAATATGCTGTCTAGGTTGGTCATAACTTTATTCCCAGGAATAAGAGTCTTTTAATTTCATTGCTGCAATCACCATCTGCAGTGATTTTGGAGCCCAGAAAAATAAAGTCTGCCACTGTTTCCACTGTTTGCCCATCTATCTGCCATGAAGTTATGGGACCAGCTGCCATGATCTTAGTTTTCTGAATGTTGAGCTTTAAGCCAACTTTTTCACTCTCCTCTTTCACTTTCATCAAGAGGCTCTAGTTCTTCACTTTCTGCCATAAGGGTGGTGTCATCTGCATATCTGAGGTTATTGCTATTTCTCCTGGGGTTGATTGACTAAATGAACGGGGAACTGTAGACTGTTTGTGCTGCCTCCCGGTGAGGGGTGAGGAGGCACTGTTACAGCCAGGGAGGGGCTCGAAGGGGTAGAGAGGACAGGAACGAGGGGATTGGGGGCTGAGGAGGGGTCTGAGGGACCAGCCCCCACCACTGCGAGGTACCATGTCAGGAGCTCGTGCCCAGCAGCCAGCTTCAGGGGGATGGGGGGCGGGCAGGGGTGCCTCTCTTCCTCAGGCCAGACTGCCCTAGCTGTGATACCATGGAGGGAGCTTGCCCTGCACTTGCCAACTTGGGGTAAGATGAGAAGGGGAGGGCCCTCCAGTTCACATTGAAGTGCTCTGCCCAGCGAGGTGCTGTGAGCTGCTAGTGGGGAAGGGCCTCTTTTCCATCCTCCCCTGCTGACAGGCTATTAATAGTGCCAGTATTTACATTTTCCCACTGTTTCTGTCATTTTGTTATTACCTATGGTCTGTCTGCAGGTAGCACCATCTGGCTGGATGGGGACACCCCTCCTACTGACTCTCCCCACATCCAGGTAAGTTTTTCCTGGGGGTCCAGGGCACTTGACCAGGGTACCAGCTGATCTGAGATGCTGCAGTGGGCCCTGGGGACTCCGAGGGCTTCTCCTGGGGTGACTCTCCAGCCTTGCCGGTCTTCCTGGTGCTGTCTCATGGCTGTCCAGCCAGTGCAAGGGACAGAGCTCAGCCCAGAGGTGGGGGCCTGGGAGAGGGTGAGGAGGGGTGGGCGAGGGTGGCCTTCTCCCTCCCTCCTCCCTCTCCCCGACACACACAGCCTCCACTCCTGAGAAATCCCCGCCCTCACTGTTCTTGGGAGTGAAAGTCTAACTTAATTTTTAATGTTTTTTTTTTTAATGAAAGTAAATATGTTCACTGTAGAAAAATCGGGGAAAACAGAAGTAAAATATGGAAAAAGAATAAAAATCACTCAGTCCCAACCCCAGATGTTAACTACTATTAAACACTTTTGGAGTGTTTCCTTCTAGGCTTTCCTATGACTTTATAAATGTATTTATACACATACACACAACATGTATATTTTTTCTTTTACCCAGTTTGAATCCTAACGCTCTTCGTTATTTTTTGTTTTGAGCATTTTCCCATTGACGAGGCACTCCTTGGCAATGTGGTTTTTAACGAGACTGTTCAGAGTGCATCGCCTACGTTATGTTATTATTTATTTAGCAAACTCTTGGAACAACCAGTGCATTGCATCCAGTCCTTTGCTGTCGTTGTTAAGACTACTGTGACTTCCTTACAAAGAAGCTTTTTTGGCATCCCTAATGATTCCCTTAATTTTCCACTTTTGCCCACTGAAGACTTACTCAGAGCCCTCATGAGGCTGGAGTCTTCTCATTTAGTCCTGGAGGCCCTCACTTGCACCCTTAGAATGACTTTCAAAGGTCCAGAAGGCAGTCAAATGATCAACTGTTAATAGGTTTTAAACCCTTTGTGTACATGAAGTTGGGGAGGAGCCTCCCTCCCCTGCCCCCAGCTTATGCCACCCCATCTGCTTTTCCCATTTTCCTTTCTTCCTTTTCCCCTTTCTCACTACCCAGCACCCCTGTGTGGCATTCAGTCCTGACTCTGCACAGGGGCCCTGAAGATGCTGAGAGACAGATAGCAGGACGGGAGCTGCCAGGGGAACCTCAGCAGAGGGCCAGCATTTAGGAACTGGGACTTTGGGGGCTAGAAGAGTTTGTCCTTTGAGGTTCCAAGGGAGACAGCAAGTGGGCGGCTATCGGGGGTCTGGGGAGGAAGAAGCCCAACGACTGCCCCTCCCCTCCCACTGACAGCTCCTCTTCCTCCTCAGATGGCTGAAGACACCCTCCAGACGCTGATCCCTCGCTCCCCAGGACACTCTGGCCCCAGAAGGATTTTCCTGGATGCCAGCGTGAAGGATAGCTACTGCCCCATGGTGCCCCACACCATGTACTGCCTGCCCTTATGGCCGGGCATCAGTATGGTGCTCCTGACCAAGGTATCAGCGCTTCCGCCTGCCCTGGGGCCATCCCAGCCTGGACACCCGCCCCATGGCCGCCCCTGTCTACCCCCCGCCCCCCGCTCTTCTCCCCTCAGTGCCCCAGCACACCCCTGGCCCTGGCCCTGTACCAGCTGCTGGATGGGTTTTCTGTATTGGAGAAGAAACTGAAGGAGGGGCAAGAGGCCGGGAGTGCCCTGCGGTCCCACCCTGTTATGGTGGACCTCCGCCAGAGGATGGACAAGTTTGTCAAGAATCGAGGTGGGAAAGATCTTCAGGTGAGACACAGGCCCCGGATGCCCCACCTTGGGGAGCAGAGGCAGGGCCTGTTCTCATCACACCTGAGGGGCCAAGGCTCAAGGGGAGGGGGCTGGCCCCTGCCCCACCCCCACCAGAGGACTGTTAGGGGGTTCCTGATCCCCCCCAACTCAGCAGTGCACTTGATATTTCCTAAACGTTCTGGTGTGCCTTTGGCAGAACACGGGTTCTAGCTCCCATGTTTCAGATGAGGAAGCCAGGGTGGGGCTCAGATAGATGGTGATTCAGCCAAAGTTACTGGACGGGTGAGCAGTGGAGCCAGCGCCGAACTTGAGGGCTCAGTAATGGCCAGTGGTCTGCCCACTCTGCCCCTCACCACGTGACTGGTCTCACAGGCTGCAGGACACAAGGAGGCCATTCCACCCATGGGAGGCTTAGAGCCCAGGTGGGGTCTTGAGGCCCAGACACAGGGACAGTACATGAACAGAGGAGGAAAGCAGGCGCAATCCAGGCAGGAGACTAAGAGGGGACTCGCCAGAGAACCCTGGGCTGAGATCTGAGGCCATTCACGTAGCTGGCAGGGCTTGGGCCTGTTTGAGGAGCTGAGATTCACTGTGGCTGAAGTTTGCATTGGTTTGAAAATAAGCAGGGGGTTAGACGAGGCAGAGCAGGCGAGTGAAGCCCAGTCAGTCCACAGCGCCCCTTGTCTCTTGGTGCCCAGCATGCCCCAGTGAGGTCTCAGGAGGCAAAGAGGAGTGCTGAAGGGGATCAGCACCCCTGCCCTTGCCTGCATCCACCGCACCCTCGAGGCACTGACCTGTCGCTCCAACAGCGCTGGTGTATGTGTCTGCCAGCGAGGCCGAGAGCCTGGGACTTGACCCCAGAAGCTGCTTTTTAAGTGAAAGCCTACTGAATGACTAGACCGAGGTGCACAGTGGGCTGCAGGGTGCTGGGGGCCCTACCAGAGACCCAGCCTGGCCGCGGACAGCAGCTGTGTGCTGGGCCTAAGGAAGCAATGGAGGTGGGGAGCCTTCTAGAGCCCGATGTCAGCGCTTCCCTGGACCTCACTGTGGGAACACTGTCAAGAAGCCACCTGTCACTTGTCTACTTACAGAGAACCTGGCTGGAGTTCAAGACCAAGGCCTTCTCCAAAAGTGAGCCCGGCTCATCCTCGGAGTGAGTCGTGGGCTCTGAGGTCAAGGAGGGCATCATTTGGACGCAGGGACAGGTTTCCTCCAGGCCCGGGGGGAGAAGATGCTCGGGGAGGCACTTCTGAGGACAGAGGGGGTCCTGGGAGGGCGAGTCCAACCCCCACAATGCCGCGGGGAGGCTGTGGGCAGAGAAGACGGAGATTGAGGAGCCGGGCCTGAGGACCCGACACCACTAGCAGAGACCCAGCTTCAGCACGGACTCCGCGTGACCTTGGGCAAGTCACTGCACCTTGTTTTTCCATAAAATAAACCAGGAGGTTGGAGGAGATTTGAGTTTCTTAGAGCCCCATGTTGGGGGTGAATGGAAGCTGACTCCCAGCTCACTGAGGGCCAGGGTGTAGTTCATCAGCCGTGTTCATCAGTCCAGGAGGAGGGTGACCACTGGGATGGGGTGCTGTCCTGGGTGCGCCCTCCAGGGTCCTTCCCTCTGTGACAGCTCATCTCTGGCCCCCAGGCTGCTCCAGGCATGCAGGAAGGTGAAGTGGCAGCTATGCGCTCTCTATCGGTCCAGCTTCCTGACCATGGCCCCGGGCCGGGGGGGCCCCCACCTTCCCCAGCAGCTGCAGGACCAAGTCCGGACACTCATGCAGTAAGTGGCGGTGTGACCCCTTGGCCGGGGTGGGAGGCAGGCCTGCCTCGGCCTCCTGCTCCCCTTCTCCCTTGTCAGAGCAAAGCTGGCGGACTGGAAGGACTTCCTGCTGGTGAAGAGCAGGAGGAACGTCACCATGGTGTCATATCCTGATGCCTGGCCCTGGGCCGGCCATGAAGACCCCTCGGGCTGCTGCCTCCTCTGCCCACTCCCTCAAAGGAGTGCAGCTTTGGGGAAGGAGGGCACGTAGTTCACCCCTCAGCTTCCTCTCGCTGAAGAAGGTGAGGGGACTTAGTGTCCTGTCAGTGTTCTGTCTGTAGGAATGCTCTGAGGCTGGAATTGCAGAAACTTCTGGTGTCCCAAGATTACTGCATGGAGATCGTCTGCGTAGGTGTTGTCCAGCCGGCAAAGTGGCATTGGGTCTCCCAGGAGGGGCAGGGCCTGGGGCCGGGTAGTTTGAGGGGCCATGTCCCCCCTCTTAGATGCTACAATACAGTGGGATGTGAAGGCTCTGAGAAGGTCTGCAGTAAATGTGTTTATCGGTCCCTGTTTAAAAAGCCGTCTCTGAGACCTACCCTTTTATTAGAGAACTAGTTTTATCAACTACCGGTCTTGCCTGAAACTTATATATGAAGCAGCTTTTTCAGTATTAAAATTTCCTGAGACTTTGGTCTTCAGCATGCAGGTGGAAGGGGTGATAGAGGGCATTGCCAGCCACCAGTTGCTGCCCATCCTCTCAGATGGAACCTTCCAGCTCAAGATGAGGCGTAGCAACAAAGAGGAGATCGGCAAGGCGTGTGGCGGGCGGCCAGGGAGGCGTGCGCCTCAGCTCTAGTTCTGCTCTCGCCCTGGCCCCGCCGTGTGTGTCATGTAAACTCATCCTGCATGAAGATGGCAAAACAGAAACATGCTGTGTTCCTCGGGAGCAGAACTCCCGGCATTAAACGTGCCAGAGTCAGGGCTCCATTGTGCTTGCATCTTAGATCTTCTTGGGGTTGGGAATTCAAAGGGAAAGAGGGTATCCTGGGAGGGTGGCGGAGAAGGAAACCTATGTGGGGGGCCGGGGCTTGAAGGAAGCCTAGGTGGATGGAGGAGCTCCTTCCCTGGTTCTGGCTTCAAAAGCACCTTAACTCAGCCCCTCACCTTCCTGGAAGACTTCCCAGGCCTGGTGCATTTCATCCACGTGGACCGCACCACTGGTCAGATGGTGGCCCCTTCCCTCAGCAGCGGTGAAAGGACTTCATCGGAGCTGGGCAGGGGGCCCCTGGCCACCTTCGTCAGAACCAAGGTAACCTGGCGCAGCCCAGGCACTCTCCCTGCATGTCAGACAAGGCATGCCTGGACCCCTGCCTGGAAGGGCTGGTCCCCGCCCTTAAGCCCCGGGAGGCTCCAAGCACCCTCATGGGAACCCTTACCACATTCTTCCTACCTCTGCACCCAGCTTTGTAGGCTCCTAACAGAATGGTCCTGTCTTGGTCACCCTAGGGCCCCGGCCAGCACGTGGGGCCACCTCTCCAGATGCATTAATGTTCCTGGAGCAACAGAGTCTGGGTAGTGAGGCCAGGGGGGGAAATGGCCAGGGCCCAGCAAGGGTTTGTTGAGTTCACTAAAGCAGAAAGGGGTTAATGGATTTGAGTATCAGAATGTAAGAGTAGGGGGTTTCTGCAGAGGAAAGAGTCTCCAGGGCTCCTTCTATTTTCTTTGATTAATCTTCATGGAAAACTAGTATTTTTGGTGGGGAGGCCTCTGCCACTTTATAAAAAGCTATATTTTATACATACGTTATACATGTTATATTACTATATATTATACATGTTACATATATTTTACATTATTATATGTGTTTATTTTATATATCCAAGTAAAGTGTATCATAATGGTGAAAACAAGGTCACTGACAGCCCATTGGAGACCCAGCTCTGCCCCTCACTGGTTGTGTGGCCTGGGGCGGTAGAGAGTCTTAAGTTTCAGTTGCCTCTTCTATAAAAGAGAACAGTTAACACCAGTTACATGGTAGAGTTACTGCACAGATTACAGACGCACACACGGTGGTGCACAGCATGTGGCATCATGTAGCTGGGGTTGGTCGAGCATTTCCTGGTACCGTCCACACTGGCATCTTCATCTCCTTCCGGGGTAGTTGGGAGTATCTTGGTACGTTTCTCTCCATCGTTTTCCTGTGCAGTTTGCTGTAGTTGAGGTCATCCTGCGTATGCAGTGTGTTTCCTACATTTTTACTTCACTTTGTATCTGGTGCATTTCCTCATGTCATTAATTCTTTATCAACATGATTCTCATCAGCTCCACAGCAGTCCATCATGGGAACGCAGCATCATGTACTTAGCCATTTCCCCAGTGTTGAACACTGAGAGTGTTCGCAGACTCTGTCATAAATAATTCTGGGGCACACACCTCTAGGCATTTATCCTTGTCCACATCTCCGATTATTTTCTCAATATGGATTCCCAGAAATAGAATTATGAAGTCAAGTGGGAGGGATTGTTTTTAAGGTTATTGATATATGTTGTCGAATTGCTTTCCTGAAAAATAGAGCAAGTCCATGTTATTTGTTTGCATTGAATTAGACGCTGTGTGTGATCGGGTTGGGAGTGACTCATGTATACCTGTCACTGAGCGTCTTGGTTGGAGCGCAGCAGGCCTTTGCCAGCCCTGGGAGGTGGGGGGTGGGGCAGAGGTGCCCCCTGCTGCCAGCTCCCCTCTGGTAGCTCACAGGCAGCTGCGGAAATCCTTGAATTGGGCCGGAGAACCTCGCAGAGGGGACCTGAGGCACGTTGAACCTCGGTCACTATTCCCATCAGTGTCCTTGGTGAGCCCTCATTCAGACTTCACCTCAGAGCAGAGGATGTGCCAGGGCCAGGGCACTGTGCATTTAAACACTTTTCTAACACCTTCCTGGCATAGAGCCAGAGATCCTTGGCCCTGAGGAGTCTGTGTGAGCCCTCGACATCAGGAGAGTTCCAGGAGGCCACCCTCTCATCTCTGCTTGCGTCCCTGGCTCTGCTCTGGCCTGAAAGATGAATTTGCTACTTTATAGTTTGTGTATATAGTAAAGATTCATAATGTGTTGGTACATATATTTTGTCCTTGCAGTAACAAGAGGGATAGATAGTCCATCCATCCATCTGTCCATCATCCGTTTATTACTAAGCTCCTGCTCTGAGCCAAGGCTGGGCCCGGACACCAAGAAGGAAGATGAGCAGGAGAGGCCCCTGGCCTTCCAGGAGCTCCTCCTCCGAGTGCTTTTCTTCTCTGCGATTTGAGAGCCTGAGCCCAGCCCCCGCCGTGGGGTGAGGGCTGCCCTCAGGCTGCAGAGACAAGCACCATCGCCTCTCCCCAGGTCTGGTCTCTGATCCGGCTGGCGCGCAGATACCTGCAGAAGGGCTACACCACACTGCTGTTCCGTGAGGGGGACTTCTGCTGCTCCTACTTCCTGTGGTTCGAGAACGATATGGTAGGTGTGGCTGGCCCAGGCAGGGCAGTCCTGAAATTCTCCCTTCCTCCTGGATTCTGTTCAGTCTGTCTCTCCAGCTCCTCTTGTCACAGTGGGACTGACAGCGAAGCCCAGCTGGTTGGGACCCAGAGCTCAGGTCTGCCTTTGCACTCAGGGTCTGTGACCCCTGCCCCCAGTTCTCTGAAAAACACACGCTGTTCAAGAAGCACCCAGGTGACACAGGAATAGACCACCATGCCCCACATGAGCAAGGATGCTCAGCCTGCACTTTCTGTGGTACAAAGCCTCGCTTCCTGTTCCCATTGTTGAGACAGATAAACAGAGGCTGAGAGCAGTTAACCAACCTGCCCAGAGCAAAGCTGCTCACACCTTGCATGCCCTATCTCTGCTCCTGGCAGCACGCCCTCCTTCCCCTCAGCCTGAGGTCACGGCATCCCTTTCCATGGTGCAGTGTGTCTATTGGGGTCGCTGCTCTCACAGCCTCACACCTATACAGCCCATGTGTTGGTTGGGATGAGTGTCACCGATCCCATTTTGCAGATGGAAGAACTGATACCCTGAGATCAAACACCACGGCCCGGGCACCGAGGCCCTAAGTGATGACATCAGAACCCAGGCTTGGCTTCCTAACCTGCAGGCTCCCATCTTTGCTCTGTGCCCTCCTTGCAGGTGCCCAGAACGTGGGGCTGAGCATCACCTCAGCCTCTAGGGAGAGACAGGCTCTGTGTGTGTGTGTGTGGTTGGCCTCCTGGGGTGATAGGCAGGCCTCACCGTCCTGGTGAGCCCAGAACTGCAGGAACCCCATGATGCTACCTGGAACACGGTGGGAGCCCAGCAGAGCCTGAGTCGCTTCCCCAGTGTGTCCTTCCCTGGGATTCCCAGTCCTCTGAGAGAGACATGGCCTTTGGTTACACTTTGCTCTTACTGACACCTCCCCAGTCACCATCCTTCACACTGAGCCAGGTCCACTGGTCGGTGGGAATGAGAGCTACCGCCATGGTGCCCAGCGTGACCCCAGGAACTTACGTGTTCATCACATCTAATGTTCTCGGTTGTCTGTTCTTATCCCCAGTTCACAGATGAGAAGACAGGGTAGAAAGAGGTCAGTGCATGTTCCCATAACCAAGCACTTGCTGAGCAGGGCTGAGCTGGGCCTCGGACCCGCTGTGTCTGACTCAGGCCCATGGTCTTCCCACCATGCCCACCGCCTCCCAACTCAAGAGGCTCCTCCTCCTCCCGCAGGGCCACAAACTCCAGATCACGGAGGTACCTGTGCTGTCTGATAACTCAGCTCCCGTCGGCACGCTGGGAGGAGACTACTACAGGTGACGCTGGCCTGGAGGGCCGCTGGGGACAGAGGGGACGGATGACAGGTAACAGGTGTCTGTCTCAGCAGAGGGAGCAGCCCCTCCTTCAGGAGCGTTTTCTTGCCCCCCGCCCCACCCTGAGCCCAGCCCCCACTGTTAGAAGCTCCTCATGGCTGGGCACTCAGAGGAAGAGAGCAGGGTGCTCTTGGGGTTCCTCCTCTTCTGTTGCACACCGAGACAGCATTTGCAGCTGCGCTCCCGGGACCTTCCCTCGCTGGCTCTGGGGCCCTGCCATCCAGGGCTAGGATTCCAGACAGCGGGCCGTGGCGGCCTTGGGCTGAGCCTCAAAACTGGGGTGTCAGCAGGAGCAAGGAAGTCCTTTCCAGCCTGGTGCTAGAGCCCAGCGAGGTGACCTTGTGCCCATGTGGTGCTGGGAGAGGCCCTTGGCCTGGCCCCCTCCTGAATCCTGTCCTCCCTCCCTCCCCCACAGGGAGCTCCTGCGGTTTTACAGCAAGGCCCACCCGGCCGAGGCTGTCAGGTGCCACGAGCTGCTGACCCTCCACCTGTCGGTCGTGCCCACGGACGTGCTGGTGCAGCAGGCCGGCGAGCTGGCCCGGCGCCTGGGCGAGGCTTCCCACGTCCCCCTGTTCTAGGCCCAGGAGGGCTGCCCCCTGCATCGGCCCATGCCCCTGCTTCTCCAGGCCTACCTGGCTCACAGACATCACCATGGAAAGAGCCTCCTCCTGTCCACAGCGGCCACCCGGAGATGGCACTGTCCCCAGGGCAGCCCCAGGGTTTCTTAAACTCCCTTAGAGCCACCTCCATTGCGGGTAACAAGCAAACTCCCAAACCCTTCCTTCTGGAGAAAGAAGAAGACCGGTCTCCTTAGAGCTGCTGTGGATGTGAGCTTAGACCCAGGGCCGCCCCACTTTGGGAACTGCCTCTCTGTTTACCCCAGGAGACAGACAGGAAGTGCCCAGCTCTTATCGGAGTGGAGAGAGCGCCTGAGGAAACCATCTCCTCCTCCCGTGAAAGGTGCTCCCCTGGCTGGGTTGACCTCTGGCTCTGCCATATCCTCCCTGTGGCTCTAGACAGGTGTTCCCCCACCTCTGAGCCTGTCTCCCCACACTCAGTGTGACTGCGCCCCCGTCAGGACAGTCGTGGGGCTGCAGGACGGGCAGTGGGCACGCAATAAACTGTGGTCACAGTTACTGTGGTACAGCCCCTGGCTCTTCTTGGTGGCCTCTTTGTTCCCTTCTTGGTTCTCGGCTTCTGCCCCAGCCCTGCCCAGAGGTTCGTGTCACTCAGTCCCACGGATCCCAGGCTGTGAGGTTTCTCAGTTTCCAGGGGAGGGGGTGAGTGGGGCAGGGGTGGTCCTGGTGTGCCCTGGATTGAGAGCACTGCCCCCTGTACAGCCCCTCCTCTAAAGTCTCCCTGCCCCCCACCTGAAAACAGACACAAGGACAAGAAGCCGTCAGAGCCCTGGGACCTGGGAGCGTCCACTTCTCTTGGGCTGAGAGGCCACGGCTGGGACGGAGGGAAGTGGGGAGGCAAAAGCAGGCTCGGCGCAGTGGAGCCGAGGGCTCATGTATGACGCCAGATGCAAGCTGAAGTTTGTACAAAAACTGATCTTTCCCTGTGAGTGAGCAGCTTGCAGGGTCACGGGTACTGAAAAAGCTGGAACCACGCCTTGGGCCAAAGGCCTCAGAAGGTGGCAGTGAGGGACAGTCAGGAGGTGATGGGGACTGCCTGCCTCCTCAGTGTCGTGACTTCACCAATGGGAATTACCAATGATTGTGGAAAATACAGAAGAGCAAAAGGGACAGAGCTAAAGCCTAGATTCCACCACCGTTTAGGATTCTCACTCTTGTCACCTACCATTTTCCCTTACCTTTTAGCAGCTATGTGATGTGGCATGTCCAGTTTAACCGGTCCTCTTAGTTTTTCAGTGTTATAAATAACACCGAGGAGAAGGTCCTGACTTGTGTTTTAGCAGAGACACACAGAGTGTAAATTTTCCATGGTGTGTAGAGGGGTATCTGAGTTGAGAGTAGATATGTCCCCAGAAGTCTCTCTTACCCAAGGCAACTTTCCACATTTTCTCCTAATTCTGAAATGCACTTCTAATAGTGGGTTTCTAGAAGGCTGACAGATGTCAGAGGTGTACAGAGACTCCCAACACCTAGAGTGTTTTTATCCTACATGGGGAATGGTCTAACCAGTGGGCAGGGAGCCAGAGGGGGCCCTAATTCAGGACAGGCCACAGGAGAGTGAGCACTTAGCTGAAACTTTTTACTGATGTGGTCTTTAAATCCTTGAGGATTCTTGGGAAATGAGAAAGATACCAAAACACGCAAGAGAAATTTTCAGACCTTCAAAAGAAAAAGGCAAGCCCCAGAATCACAGAGAACTGAACTAGCCCCCCAAACCTTCCCAGCTTTGCGAAAGCCTGTGAAGCAGATTGCATTAAAGCATTTGGGCAAGGATGCGGGACTCTCTGGATGTCCCAGGGGCAGATACCCCCTCCCACCCCTGCAGTGTTGCAGTGAGCCTGCAGCAGGCATAGCGCAGCTACCCTGTTGCAAGCTGGAAGGACAGGAAGTTGGAGCAGAGTCTGACCTGAGCCTCTCTTTACTTGGATTCCCAGCCCCAGCTCATCCTGGACATTGAATTCCTTAATGAGAAGCAGGACAGCACAGGGGAGGGGACAGCCCTTTGGAACACACATGCACGCACGCACGCACACACACACACACTCATCTGAGCCTCAGTGCTCACACACGAACACACACACACACACACACACTCATCTGAGCCTCAGTGCTCCCTCCCTGTCTGGGGCCCACATGAGGGGTTGCACGACCGGCCAGCACAGCGCCGGGCACAGGGAGCCCTAGAGAATGAGCAGCACGGTGATCTCTCTGGAGGGCAGGAGGCGCGGGACCTCTACCAGGTTAACAGGTGACCGCCCATGACCCTGCCTCGGGTGGACAGGCCAGGCCATGGGCAACTCAGTGTCCCCATTTAGTTGTGGCCCAGGGCCAAGTACGGCAGCTGGGCTGCAGCTCCTCCTCTTCCTCCTTCTCCCTGCTCCTCCCCCTGCCTGGAGAGGCACAAAGGCTGCTTGCAAGCAAATTCCTGGCCTAGTCCTGGGCAGAAATGACCGCATGTGGCCGAGGACTCAGCAGGGCCATGGGCGCCTCTCCCCGCCCTGCGTGGAGACGAGCTCTCTCGGACACCAGGGGATGCCTGAAGCCTGAGTACGATGCAGTGGTGGTAGGCGCAGGTAAAGCGGCTGGGCCAGAGTTGAGGGGCCAGAGGGTAGCCTGCTCAGAATCCTGGCAGTCGGGGTGGGGGGTGGGGGGCTTTCCATGCCCCGACCTCTCACTGCTTTGGCACAAGCTGGCCAGGATTTGGGGTGGGAGCAAGTGCAAGGGTGGATAGTCCACCTGTCTGCGAGCAGGTGCCAGGATTCTGGAGCCGGCTCTGCCATCAACTTGCTGTGTGGCCTGGAGCAGATTTTTGCCCTCTCTGGGCTTGAGTCTTCCCATCTAAAATGACCAGGGAGGACTAAGTGAGTTCAGGGGTTTCATGTATCTCTTGTGAAATTAGCTAGTTGCTGCCACTTTCTTGGAAAGCGTACAAGGGTTGCAAGGAAGGAGCTCTGGTACAACAAACCTGTGAGATCCTGCCACCCCAAGTGTCCTTAGGCTTCCCTGGTGGCTCAAATGGTAAAGAATCTGCCTGCAGTACAGAAGACCCGGGTTTAATCCCTGGGTTGGGAAGATCCCCTGGAGAAGGAAATGGCAACCCACTCCACTGTTCTTGCCTGGAGAATCCCATGGACAGAGGAGCCTGGCAGGCTACAGTCCAGGGGGTCACAAAGAGTCAGACACGACTGACTAGTGTGAGCAGTTAACGCAAGTGACCTGAGTTCTGGTCACCAGCACCTGACCACTGAGACATCCTGAGGACGCTACAGTCATTCCGTCAAGGGGAGTTAGGAAGAAATAGACACAAGTCCCAGAGGTCCTCCCGCCTGTCTGCAGAAGTGACGGCCCCCACTGCCTGCCACGGGCTGTACCGGACCTGCTGCAGTGACCCTGCTGCGCTTTGCTGAACCCCAGGGCACAGGGCACTGATTGCACCTTGAGCCTGTGAGGCTCCAGGCCAGGCCCAGGCTCCTTTTCTCGGGACCTTCCACTCACAGGAAACCCCAAATTCTACTTCTGATGATATCTCCAACTGAGTTTATACAGAGAGGGGATGACAGGCCTGGAAAGACCTGCTCGTCACACGGCTTTAAAGCTGCATCCCCTCCTTGGGCCTTTCTTCATTTTCATCCCCACGGAGAGCAGCCCTGTGCTGGTAAATGCTTACCAGTCACCTCTCCAGGGGAAAATGTGTGCATATATATCCATACATAAGTTTATTGTGAATGCTGAAGTCAATTGTAGCACAGATAAAATATACAATACTCTAAATTCCAGGTAGCCAGTCCACTCTTAGCAAGTGCTTGTGACTTTTGCCAAACTCAGTAACCAACCTACAGCTGTAATTTGACAGATGAAAACAGTTCCGAAGGAAACATTGATATTTTTATTTTCTTTAAAGAGCAGAAAGAAAGTGAAACAAAGATTTACTCTGAACTTCTCTCCTCCTTCAACAACTGGAATGATCTTGCTCAGTCGGATAATATTTTGCAAACAGGAGAACAATTCCTCAGTTGTTTGCTTTATTTCACAATGTAACTGCTATGGGCACAACTGTCAGTTAAGTTTAATTTGCATTATTAGCATTTTCTCCCATCACTTTCTTAAGTCTAACAACCAAAACTGTAACGACCCAGGCCCTGGTATGTAGTGTCCGTGGATTTCCATGGTGTGAATACTCCCACTGTGGCCTTTTTCTAAGTTACCAATGTGATGTCTCTGAATGTGAATTTGGGAGAGAGATGCAGCCAGGAATCATCAGGTAGCATGGCCCCTGTGTGTCCATGGATGTAAATAACCGTGAAGGCATAGACAACAGGAAAACACAGTAAAACAATTAGGAGGTGACAAGCTTTGAGTATTTATTGCCTTTGTTTTTAATATCATTATTTCATTGTAAGTTTATATAATTTTTATCAGGGGCTGTGTTTGACAACCATCTCACCAGCTTCCAGGGCTGGGGGACTCCAGCTCCAATGCCCACTGACTGGGCTCAGTAAATGGAAGCTCCTCCCACCTTTCCTGCCCTTGGAGACAACCCTCCCCTGCTGTCTCTTGGCAGAAAGGGTTGATCCTAGGTCCCCAGGTACCAGGGTGAATGGCTCACAAGTGTGTGACTCTCAGGTGTGAATTTTTCTTCAGTATTGCTTCTCTGATTACCAGGCAAGGCAGGAAAACTGGTTTGAAGGATTATCCAACCTGAGTGAGGAGCATGGCAGCATCTTCTGAGATGCAGATCATCTCTGCTCCTTGAAGTCACACCAGTAACCTGGGCATCACCCTGAATCAGCTATTTGACCAAATTTGCCTAAAGGATGACCCAAGGAGCTTGTTAAAACACAGTTCAAGGGCCCCCTACCTGGTGATTAGGCTTCTGAGGGGATCAGCACACCTAACCAGCTCTTGGAATGGATCCGATGTGGCATCTGCAGCCCACACATTCAGGAGCCCACTTTCAGCACACCCCGCCCCGCATCCCTCTGTGCCTGCTGCCTAAGGAACCCTGTAGTCAGGCCTGGAGATGAGCTGAGCCTGCAGCTTAAGACTCCTTCCAGGGGAAGAGAGAGGTCACCAGAAGCCACAGGACAAAGTTTCAGCCACAACTAGAGTGGGGGAGTGGGGGAGGGCGGAGGAACTTGGGCTGTTGGATCCCTCCCCTTTGCCATTTGAAGTCGGTTTGTGCGTTTGTAGGGGTTTACATGTGATGACTGAACTGGGCCCTGTTGCCTGGAAGCCTTTATTAGTTTTCCAGGATTTATGATCAGCACTGATTACGGGTCTGCTAAGGCACAAGTGCTTTAGGTATATTACTGGTCATCCTTCCTGCGACACTGCAAGCCCAGCAGGCCTTCCGTTTACACGTGAAAAAGACGGCAGACGCCAGGACAGCCTCCTTTAACCTGCTGTATGTGTTCGAGGGCGTGGCATTTCAGACTTCAGGTTGCAATTCATTCATAATTCCCATCCATCACACTTTTTAAACTTTCTTAAAATTATCAAAAGCAGGTAAAAACAGTACTCTATCAACCAGCATTTTTAAATGAAATATAATCAAATAGATCATGACATGCTTATCACATGATGATTCAATATTAGTTCATGAAACACAAGCTCGGCCTGTGGGTCTGAGGCCACCCGCTTCTGAATGACCAGGGAGCTTCTGTGAAGTCCATCCTGGTCCCTGCCCCCAACCTGCCCAGTAGATTCCAGGGAGGGCTCGGGGAATCGGTGTTGACACATGTTCTTACGTGATCCTCAAGCTTGTCAGAGCTGGAGAGGCACTTGCTAGCCATGGACTTGGTGTAAGACATGGGACCCCAAACCAGGTTCAAGGCTTGCACCCCAGGGGCTGCCTGCCTAAAATTTTTGAGAAGAAACTTTATACCAGATAAATCTGCCCAGTTGTCTAGTACCCTGAAGCACACTCAGCAACTCTAGCAAACGTTGAAGCTGTATGTGTTGAGTTCATTTTGAGCTGTTCTTTTTTATCTTGGGAACACTGGGAACTGACAAAGATTCCCCTTCGGGAGCACTGCTGTGTGGCATGTTTGGGCAAAGAAAGCCCTGCTTGGCAGCAACCGTCCACACGACCAGCACTTACCTGGATGACTGGGGACACCGGCATCAGAGCACAGTCATGCCTCCCTCTCTTCCTCTAAGTCAACTCTGACACTCCCGCCGACAGTCATCTGCTCATCCTCCCTTGCTGGGAGCCCAGCAAGGCTTTGTGGGGTCACTTTTATCTGATGCCTGCAGGCTCCCCTAGTCCCCACTCCAGCATGAGCCACTGCCATGGCCAAGCCAAGGTGACAGGACTCTTTTGAATTCAGGGCAAGAACCAGGGTTTTGTGACTCCCCAAAGATCAGGTGTCTTACAGTATCAAGCTAGATGCTGTTCCAACATCCAGGTATAGGTGAGGGGGTCCCCCAAGTTCTGCTACCTCACCAGGATCTTCATGGGCATGGGGACAGGGGTGGGTGGGCACACTCCTGAAGGAATGTATCTGCCCACTGACCACTGTCACTTTCCTCCCCTCTCCTCTGTCTCATTGCAGGACACAACGGGCTGGTGGCTGTGAGTCCCTCCCCCTCCGTCCCACTTCACTGGCCCCTGGGTGTGTGGCTCCCAGCAGGAGTGTAAGGAAGTCAGCAGTATGAGGGTTGCTGGGGAGAAGCAAAGGCCGGCTGGTCCCCTCACCCTGGAGCTGACCATTGACTGGCTCAAGTGGACATCCACAGTCCTTAAAGATGATATAGGATTGCTTGCCTCTCCTTAATGCTCATAGGTTTCCCCCTTGACCTTTCAAAAGCAAGGTGATAAACGGCTGGGAAAGTGTGTAATGGACGTAACACGGGAGGCAGGCTGGAACCTTAGGGAGCAGGTAACTGGGGCTGAGGGCCCTTTGACTCCAGATGGTGGGCTGTCCTTGTCTACAGAGCCAGTGTTCCCTAGCTAAGTCTAGACCAGGCACCACCTTGTGGAACATGCAGCTACACATGGTCCAGGGTGCACCCTGGAGTCAGTGAGGGAGCCAGTCCAGCAGAGGAGGCAGGGCCCTGCCCCAGCACAGTTGGTATCTGGGTCCCACGCTGACCACAAGCCAGGGTGACCCTGAGGCTGTGCTTCTCAAACCAGAGTCCGAGTACCCCTAGGAAGCCATAGTGTGTGATGGAGGTTCAGGCCTCAAGATTCACACAGAGCATTCTCCTAAGCAGCATCTGCTCTAGAACATCAGTGCAGGGGACTCAGCAATGTGGGGAGGCAGGAGACCTGTGTTACATCTTAATACTTTCCCCAGTATAGCAGTTTTATTCAAACATGTTACAGGGGACATTATTTAACTCAAGTGAAAGTGAAAGTCGCCCAGTCATGTCCAACTCTTTGCGACCCCATGGACTATACAGTCCATGGAATTCTCCAGGCCAGAATACTGGAGTGGGTAGCCTTTCCCTTCTCCAGGGGATCATCCCAACCCTGGGCTCGAACCCTGGTCTCCCGCATTGCAGGTGTATTCTTTACCAGCTGAGCCACAAGGGAAGCCTAAGAATACTGGAGTGGGTAGACCCTCCCTCCACCAACTTACCTTCCCGACCCAGGAATCAAACCAGGGTGTCCTCATCACAGGAAGATTCTTCACCAACTGAGCTATCAGGGAAGCTCTCTATTTAGCTCAACTGATCAGTAATTTAAAACACTGATTTTTATATTAAGATGAACAAGGGTTAATTGTCTCCAAGTTCAGCCACTTTCCACCTGTGAAGGTTAAAAGGCCAGTCAATCTCTCTGACCCATGATAAAATGAGAATTACAATGCCCACTCTCACCGAATTGAGGGGGAGGGCACATTGATGATGTACCCTGAGGGCCCTGCTCAAGAAGTCTTGCACAAAAGGTGACCTTGGGGCATCCCAGGATGAGAGGATATAGGAAGAACTTTAGATCATGGACTTCTCTGGATGATTTGGGGACAGCCTGAGAAAGTAGGGAGTTGGCCCTGGATGGGTTACTGTTGGAGAATGGGGGCATCTCTGTAAACCGTCTCTGCAGGGAGGGGAGACTAGCATGCAGAGAGCGGTCACCACGCACACATGGCATCACGCAGCTTGGCCAAGAGAGCCAGTGTTTGGGACCTTGAGGTGACCCACAGACCTTGTCTCGCCTTTGCTAAGACACAACTGTGAAGTGGCCCTGCTCTGTCACGTGTATCGTGGTCTCAGACCACTTCTGTCTGCGGTCATCGTTGTGGGACTGTTGCCGTCTAACGGGAGGAACATGGCTCACCTCTGAGGCCAGGCCAGTTTCCGTATGTGACACCGAGGTTCCTCTTTCTCCTTTCTCGTTAGGACGTGTCAGGAGCGTAGATTCTGTGTACAGACCGGGTTCAGTTTCCACACCTCTACTCGTCAGTTCTGTGAACTTGAGCTGTGAGCCTCACTGAGCCTCACTTTCCTCCTCTGTGAAATGGGGAGAATCGCGGTGCCTGCCCCTACGGTGGGTCACATAAGACGATGCTCGCACAGCATCTGGCATAGTAGTCGCCAAAAGTCTGCCTTCTGAGCTGCACCATCTGTGTTGTCACCTTGGCCGTGGTGATGGTGGGAGGGCCAGCGTTCTAGGTCAGTAGATGCGGGACTAGTTTGGTTCAACAAATATTTATTGATTTTCCACCAAGTGCTAGAGAAAAATTAATACTCTCCCCTGAAACATTTGTTCCCCAAAATGATGCCATATTATAATCATAGCTTCATTGACCAAACACATCCCCATGTGCCAGGGACCTCTGTGTAAGTTCCTTCTAGGGACCAGCTCAGAGAATTCTCATAGCAGCCCTGTGAAGCAGGAAAAGTGGGTGTTGCTATCATCAGCTCCATTTTTGCATAGGAGGAAATTGAGGCCAGATGGATCAGGTACTGAGGTCGCCCCAGCAGGAAAAGAGGGGAGTGGAACCTGGGCGGTGTCCTCAGTGCTCACACGGCACACACCCCCACCTCCGCCCTGTGCTGCCTGCTATAGGCTAGGGAGGAGGGCGAGGCTTGCCACCACCCCACCCAGGAGATGGGCACAAGCTCACAGAGGCTCCAGGCCTTGCAAGAGGGAAGGTCACCTGGGGCTGGGAAGTGGAGGGGCATGAGCTGTCATGTCAGGTCTCAGAGGACATCTGAGAAGGTGGGCATTTATGGGAGGGCGGGGGAAGGGCATCTCAGAGGCAGGGACAGCTTGAGCCAGCCCTGTGGTGAGGTCCCTGAGACTGCGGGTCGACCCCAGGAATAAAGAGAAGGCCTGTGTGCCTCGTCCCAGGCCGCATACCTGCAGAGATTTGGGGTGAACACGGCGGTCTTCGAGAGACGCCACGTGATCGGGGGTGCGGCTGTCACAGAGGAGATAATCCCAGGTGAGCCACAGAGGTGGGTGAGGGGCATGGGGGTGACCACTGGTGATCACTGTGACTGTCTTCATCCAATTCACCTTCAGGGTTTAAGTTCTCCCGAGCATCCTACCTCCTCAGCCTGCTACGACCGCAGATTTACTCCGAATTGGAGCTGAAGGTAGAGTGTGTGTGTGTACACGTGTGTGTCCATCCACCTGCTCCATGGCCTGGGGGCTGGGAAAGCGGGCAGCTGCTACTCTTCCCCCTGAGGGTGCATCTATCTCCCAGCTCTCCTTGATGCCTGCCCACAGATGGGCTTCTTCTGGCCCACCTGGTGCCTTAAAGATTGAGAAATTTCATACACAAATCAAACATCTCAAAGCCCATGTTCCTAGATGCTGCGCCAGCTGACCCCTTACACGAATGCCATCCTGGCTGTGCTTTGTCCATCACTCTCCGGGGCCCTGTCCAGCCCCCATAGGAACCCGGGCACCTGAGTTTGCAAAGCTGCCTTAGGTCCTGGGCCCACCTGCTGCCCTCCTTACACCTGAGAGCCAGTCACCATCCTCGGCAACTTGAGCGAGAAGTCAGACTTTCGGCTCTTCAGGCCCCTGAGCCGTTGTAGGGCATCCTGGGAACTCCCAGTCTGCCCCTGCTGACCCCTTAGCCTTACTTTAGTCCACAGTCTTGCCCCCACCCTTTCAGATTCCTTTTACCCCTCGCTGCCTTTTTGACAAACACGGTCATGCATTCCTGGAGCCACTTAGCTGCTTGGTGCCTCCGTCACCCACCACTAGGAGAGGGTCCTGGGTGCCATCTGTAAATGATGCTGACAGCACTTCGGCACCAACTCTGTGCTGAGTTTGAGATTAATAAGACATTAAGCCAAGATCACCCATGAAAGAAATTATTCTTTGAGTCCCTGAGACCACGAGCATGCCTGTCACCAGCCAGGATCACAGGATCAGCTGAAATCCTGCCAAGGCCTGGGGATGGGTCTCTGTCCCCAGGCTAACCAGCCTATCGCTGAAGGCAATCTTCAGACACACCAGCTATGCACGGTGACAAGTGCATGGTAGGAGTCCCCATTTTATAAGGGGACTCAGGGGGTTCAGCTCACACACAGGGAAATGGCTGAGGAGCCAAGTCTAACCGACTCCTCCCTCTTGCTCTGAGCTCTGATGTGCCGCTGCCAAGGGCATCTTGATAGCCACCCTGCTCAGCCTCGTGCACGAGGACAGGCCTAAGGGAAAGGAAGGTCAAGTGGCCAGAGCAGAAGTACCAGACAGAGGGGCAGCATACAATATGGGAGATGGGCAGGGCCAGAGGAGACTGGGCCTTGTGGGCTGGGAGGAAGGGCCCGTGTTTTATCTGAGCACAGCAGGGAGACAGTAGAGGTGCTGAATCGGGAAGTGAGGTGATAGGATTTATGACTTTATGAAAGATCAGTCTTCCTGCTAGATGGCATGGATTGTGGTGGAAGTGGTTGCAGGGTGGCTCAGAAGGTGGCAGCTGGGCTGAGGCAGGGCAGGGGGATGGGGGGATGTGGATGAGGTGTGGAGGCTGAGCTCTAAGACTTGGTGATGGATGGGAGGCCAAGGATGAGAGACTCGGAGGAACTGAGAGTGCCTCCTACATGGTAGAGTGTTCACTGTATTAAGAGGAACCAAGCTGGAAATTCCTCCAGTTTGTAATCAAAGAAATTCCCCTTCTCAGCACTAGGAAGGATCCTGTGGATCTTCCAGCCCCACCCCTTCCAACACTCAGGCTCACCGCCACAATGCTCAGTCATGGAGATCCTGCAGTCTGAAACGCCCGTGGTTGGGGGAGACTTCTGCTGTAATATTGGAAGGTCTCTTTGGGTTTCTGTGTGTTTTCCTAAAGCTTTTGCTCACAGATCTCGTTTCTGTCCTCTGGGGTGGTGCCCTGTCTGCAGCGGTGCATTTAGTTAGTCACTAGACTATGTACTGATCACGTGGTGTCTGGATGCTGCAGCTACAGCGCTGAGCAAAAGAGACTCAGCCCCTGAGTTCAGAGAGCCCACATTCTACCTGGCTAGGCAGAGGAAATGGAGAAGGCAAAGGCACCCCACTCCAGTACTCTCGCCTGGAAAACCCCATGGACGGAAGAGCCTGGTGGGCTGCAGTCCATGGGGTCGCTAGGAGTCAGACACGACTGAAGCGACTTAGCAGCAGCAGCAGCAGACAGAGGAAAACTAAGTATGTCACTGACCAGGTGGTAATAAGTGCTTTGGTGAAAAATAAAGCAGAACCAAAGAGTCGAGGGGAGCTGAGCATGCTACTCAGGTAACATCTGAGCAAAGACCTCAAAGAGGTGGGAGCAGACCAAAGTGTATTTGGGGGAAGAAGTCTCTAGAGGCCAAATCTGTCAAGTTGCATGCTTTAAATACATACAGCTCCTTGTATGTCAATCACGTGTGAATAAAGTGGTTTAGGAAAAAAGTCTCTAGAGGGAGCAGGAAGTCTTATTTGTAGGAGTAGCAGAGGCCCCTTTTGTTTTATCTCCACCTTCTTTGAAGAAGTAAATGTGCTCTTGAAAAGTTCTGTGTGCTAATCAAATATTTTCAGTGCATCAAAGGAACTTCCATTTTAAGTGACCATGGAGTAAATGAGTCTGTAAAGTAAATAAAAGGGTTTTTTTATGTAAATAATTTATCTACCTTGTAAGTATGGATTTTCACATAGCTTTGGCTTTATTGTATCTTTTTCAGTTTTAATTATTTCTGAAATGGGAGCATTTAAAGACTACTGCTGAGAGCCAGGGCTTTTGAGTGACAGGGATGTGGTTTGAAACCTGGATCTGCCTGCCTGTGTGACCTTGAACATGTTATTTCACTTCTCTGAGCCTCTGCTATTGCATTTGTACAATGAGGATTATATACTTACAGAGCCATTGTGATGTAACCATTGTAAGCCCTCATACAGTCCCTGGCACTGGGTACTGTGGCATGGTGCGATGTGGCATAGCATGGCATAGCATGGCATGACATGTGGTGTGGTATGGTCTGCCACAGTGTGCCTGGGCAAGAGGGCTTTTTATATGCTTATATCAAAGATAGGAACCAGGACCATATGCCTTGGGAAACTACATGTATATGTTCATGCTAAGTCACTTCAGTCATGTCCAACTCTCTGTTACCCCATGGACTGTAGCCCGCCAGGCTCCTTGGTACATGGGATTCTCCAGGCAAGAATACTGGAATAGGTTGCCATTCCCTTCTCCAGGGGATCTTCTTGGCTGAGGGATTGAACCCACGTCTCTTATGTCTTCTGCATTGGCAGGCAGGTTCTTTACCACTAGCGCCACCTGGGAATCCCCTGGGAACCTGCATACAGGTACCTAAATATACATACAGGTCAGTTCAGTACAGTTCAGTTCAGTCGCTCAGTCATGTCCAACTCTTCGTGACCCCATGGACAACAGCACGCCAGGCCTCCCTGTCCATAACCAACTCCCAGAGCCTACCCAAACTCATCTCCATCGAGTTGGTGATGCCATCCAACCATCTCATCCTCTGTCATCCCCTTCTCCTCCTGCCCTCAATCTTTCCCAGCATCAGGGTCTTTTCCAATGAGTCAGCTCTTCACATCAGGTGGCCAAAGTACTGGAGCTTCAGCTTCAACATCAGTCCTTCCAATGAACACCCAGGATTGATCTCCTTTAGAATGGACTGGTTAGATTTCCTTGCAGTCCAAGGGACGCTCAAGAGTCTTCTCCAACACCACAGTTCAGAAGCTTCAATTCTTCTGCACTCAGCTTTCTTTATAGACCAACTCTCAGATCCATACATGACTACTGGAAAAACCATAGCCTGGACGAGACAGACTTTTGTTGGCAAAGTAATGTCTCTGCTTTTTAATATGTTGTCTAGGTTGGTCATAACTTTCCATCCAAGGAGTAAGCGTCTTTTAACTTCATGGCTGCAATCACCATCTGCAGTGATTTTGGAACCCAAAAAAATACAGGTCACCCAAACACAGTCAGAGAAGGGTCATGGGCAGATCCCTTCAAATGTTACCTGTGCTGTCTGTGTTCTGCAGAAACATGGGCTGAGGCTTCATCTTCGAAACCCCTACTCCTTCACGCCCATGCTGGAAGAGGGCACAGGGGGCAAGCTGCCCCGGTCGCTTCTGCTGGGCACAGACATGGCGGAAAACCAGAAGCAGATCGCCCAGTTCTCACAGAAGGATGCCCAGGTAGGGAAAGTGACCAGCAATGGATCTTCTCTTCCATCTCAGCCTGGAGGCTACCCTTTTTTTCTTTTTAAACATTATTTTCTGAGAGATGTGAAATAATAAAAAAAAAATTATTTGTCTCCCCCAGGTCTTATAGTTGCAGTATGGGGAATATTTAGTTGCAGCATGTGAAAACTAGATCCCTGACCAGGAATTGAACCAAGGCCCCCTGCATTGGAAGTGCAGAAACTTAGCCACTGGACTCCCAGGAAGTCCTTTGGAGGCTGCTGTTGAAAGGAAATGGGCCAGGTTGGAATTTTCCCAGAGCAGTCTGTCCAAGGCCACAGAGGGTAGACAGGCCACCCCATCTGCCCTACAAGGGCTCTAGTCTGTGCCAGCCTTTGATCTTGGGCACTGCAAAGAGAAGCGGTGGAGAACAGTGACTAAGACCAGCGGACACGGGAGGCCCCCAAACCCGTGTGTGTTCAGCATGAAGCCACTGTTCAAGTTTCAAAAGGGAATCCACTGATATGTCCTTATATAAATATGTGCTTTTTACCTCTCCTTTCAGACAGAATTCCAAGTGATTTTCCATATTTAAACACATTAAGGTCAAAAAGAAAAGGGAGGAATCAGAGACAGTTAAGGATAGAACAAACTGGATCAGGAATTTAGGACAAGAGAGTTATAATAAATATTCGTCTGTTTTGGCATCACTCTCTGGCAGCCCAAGGCAAGAATGTGCCCATGATGATGAGCAGGTCTGATGGAGAAGGCACAGTTTTCCCCTTGGGACTGAACTGTGAGGAGTTTGTTGGGTAGCTTTGTCTCAGTTCAGTTCAGTTGCTTAGTCATATCCAACTCTTTGTGACCCCATGAACCACAACACGCCAGGCCTCCCTGTCCTTCACTAACTCCAGGAGTCCACCCAAACCCATGTTCATTGAGTCAGTGGTGTTATCCAACCATCTCATCCTCTGTTGTCCCCTTCTCCTCCTGCCCTCAATCCTTCCCAGCATCAGGGTCTTTTCCAATGAGTCAGCTCTTCGCATGAGGTGGCCAAGGTATTGGAGTTTCAGCTTCAATATTAGTCCTTCCAATGAACACCCTTTAGAACTGATCTCCTTTAGGATGGACTGGTTGGATCTCCTTGCAGTCCAAGGGACTCTCAAGAGTCCTCCAACACCACAGTTCAAAAGCATCAATTCTTCATCTAGATGAGTCATTGAATGTAATGGGCCTGGTATGATTGGTTTTACAGACAGAAAAATATTCTCTGAGTGGCCATTTGTTGTACCAAGCCTGGATACAAGCTGAAGGCATAGCATTAACTCATATCTTGGTGAAGACATTTTTCTAAGAAGAACCTGGGTTAAGCAATTCATGGGGGATGATTTTTGTTCTGTTAATCTACTATCAGGTAAAACCAAGAAAACCACAAATCCAGCCCCTCTCTTTAACCAGTGGTTTCCTAACCTGGTAGTTAATCAGGTCACTTGGGGAGCTTTGCTTTTTTTTTTTTTTTAAGTGCTTTGCACATGCTTCTTTTGCACAGTTGCACTCGGTAGGTTGCACCCCCCACACTCTCTCCTCTAAATCCTACCCATCTCAGATGCACTGGAGAGGATTCAGGTCAAGACTGAGTCCCTGGGCTAGAGGACGGTGGCCGTGGCTGTGGCCATGGCTGGGGACCACAGGAACAGGAGGCAGAGGCCACATCTCAGTGTGGAAAGTCAGGGGCAGAATTCTGGTTTTGTCTTTGCACGTTGTCACATTGAAGACACCTGTTGCAGAGAGAGCTGTTTACCTTCATTTTAATCAAGAGTCTCCAGTGCAATTCAATACAGAGGTTTTTTTAATGTAACATATGTTAAAATTCCATGGGTATATCCAAGAGTTCTAGAACCAAAAATTAAAAGCTCTGGGCTAAGAAATATAGGGCCTTGGGTGGCATAGATGTCCATCCCTGCTCCTGTCACCCATCCAGGCAAGGGGGGTCATAACCAGGCTGTTGTATGCATTCTGTTGCAGGAGATTACAGGGTGAAGGGAGGCAGGGTTCTGTTCCTGCTGATGATGAAAGGATGTGGCGGGTGGGGTTTGCAGACCAGGAAGGAATAGTCAACATGCTTGGGTACAGAGCAAGAGATCTTACTTCTACCAGTAAGATATAGAAAGACAGGACAGAGAGAAGAAACTTTTAAGTGGTCTTTGGTTTATCACAGAGACCATGTCCTAGGGTACTTGAGTTTTCCATGGCTGACAACTGGCCAGCCTTAGACTCTTGTCTCTGCCACCCCCTGGTGATCTCCTACTATTATTATGCAGGCTCTCTCTCACCTCCCCTGATGCTGACACCAGTGCACAGGCCTAGAACCAGGAGTAACTCTGCACAGCCAAGCAGAGTCATGCTTGGCAGGGCATGGGGCCTGAGGAATCATCAAGGCTTGGCTGGGGGGGCAGCAGGCCAGGTGGTCTGGAGGGCAGATCATGGGGACAGGGTCCTGTGGGATTCTAAGCAATGGGACCTTGACTCAGAGCTCCATTCCAGGCCTTTCCCAAGTATGAGACATTCATGGATCGCTTGGCATTGGCTATTGACCCTCTGCTGGACTCAGCCCCAGTGGACCTGGAGACCTTGCATCGGGGTTCCCTGCTACAAAGGCTCAAGTCACTGTCCACCCTCAAGCCCCTGTGGCAGGCAGGTAAGTCCAAGGGCAGGTATCAGGGCATGATGAGCGCCTTCATGTGGCTAAGCCCAGTTTCTCCCTGATTTGACATAAGCCTAAACCTCCAAGGCAGCCTGCCAACTGCTGTCAATTAATAGGCGCCGCCTGGAGCACTGAAAGTGAGAAGGTCTTATCTTAAGCTGGCATGGTCTAAAAATGGAGCCTGAATCAAAGGCTTATCTGCCAGTAGTTCATTTTGAAGGGGGATCCTAGGGAAAGGAGGAGGAATGGGAAAGAGGGAGTCAGTACCAGGGTGCATTACTGAACTGGCCACCACTGTGAGTGATAATGTCCTGCCTGGACCCTCTGAGGAGCCTTAGGGAATGCAAGTGACAAGAGAAGAAAGGGGAAACATTTACCCACTGGGTTCTGTTCACCAGCCTTCAGAGGTTGCCCCCAGAGGTATTAACTCCCACATGAGGCATTACCTTCTGGGGTTGTGCATCCATGGGTGCCAAGTGAGTCCCATGGGTATCCTGTCATGGTGTCAAGAGAGGCCCCAGGGAAGAAATGAAGAAGCGCATCTTACAGGCCTCAGGTGAGACGCAGTCAGGTTATACTGTGTGCAGCTGGCCAGAGCCTGCATGGAGCTCATCACCATAGCCATGGCTGGGGGAGGCTGAGAGAGGGGGCCAAGAGAGTTTGAAGAGATGCCCCCATACAAGAAGAATGCTAGATGATTGGACTCAGCAAGAAAAATATCGGTGGTGAATTAGTGATGTCTGCCATGGCTCTGAGAAGGGGAGTTTCACCAAGCCTGCTATTATTTTCTACCACTTCTCTAGGGTACAAAGTGTACCCAACTGTGGTGCCAGAGAAGACTCTTGAGAGTCCCTTGGACAGCAAGGGGATCAAAGCAGTCAATCCTAAAGGAAATCAACCCTGAATATTTATTGGAAGGACTGATGCTGAAGCCAAAGCTCCAATACTTTGGCCACCTGATATGAAGAGCCGACTTACTGGAAAAGACCCTGATGCTGGGAAAGATTGAAGGCAGGAAGAGAAGGGGACGACAGAAGATGAGATGGTTGGATAACACCACCGACTCATTGAACATGAGTTTGAGCAGACTCCGGGAGATAGTGAAGGACAGGGAGGACTGGTATGCTGCAGTTCATGGGGTCGCCAAGAGCTGGATATGACTGAGCAACTGAACAACAAACAACAAGGATAGAGAGACCAGTTAAGCATCCATATTCTACAAAAATGCTGAACCAGTTAGCTGTGGTCACAAAGTTGCCACATAACAAACTACAACATTCCAGTGGCATTTATTTTTTTTTTTCTCTCATATGTCTGCACGGTTCAGCCGGTCCCAACTGCACTAAGCTGGTCTGACCTGGTCTCATGCATGCATCTGTGGCTGGGGCAGCCCTGCTCTTCTTAGAAAATGCAGGCTCTTCTTCTCATCCTCTTCTTGGGAAATGCAGGCCTGTCCAGGCATGACCTTCTTATATTAATGACAAAAGTGCAGAGGGCAAGCCTCGAGGTGCAGGCCAGTTTCAAGCCCCTGATTGCATCATGTCGGCAAACACTCCATTGGCCAACCAAACACATCGTGTGAGCCCAGAATCAAGAAGTAAGGCAGGTCCACTCAGCTAGGGTGGGAGGCAGTGCAGTTACAGGGCAAAGTGTGTGGACATGGGGAGGGTGAAGGAGCTGAGCTGGTAGCATCTATCACAAATGTCAGGAGTAGACATTGCCTCCCACATCGCCAGTCTAAGGAACCTCATGCAATAAACATGCATTAAGCATTCACATAGTAAACATTTATTGAGCAACTGCTATGTGCCAGACAGCAAGCTTGGCACTGGGGCAAAATGCCTAGAGTTCATGACCTCTGCCTTCAAAGTTCTAGTGCCCAGTTACTCTCTGAGCTAGTTTGAATCAGTGTCAGATAAATGGGTTAGCGAAGCCACTGCCTCCCAGAGTACAGCTTAGAGAATTCAGAGAGTAAGATACAAATGAAAAATGGCCCCAAAATAATTCTAACAGTTAAAATGTATTAAGTGCCTATAGACTTAAAAATGCTTTCCCTACCTCATTTAATCCTCACAATAGCCTTTAAGGGTAGAAAATATGACTCCCATTTTATAGATAAAGAAACAGGTGCAGAGACATTAGGATCAAAGTGTTCCCTTCTTGCCTGTCTCAGTTTACATTTTATGAATCTCTTCTTTCAGGTTGCATCCTGGGAGCCCAGCTGCCCCAGTATTACCAGGTCCTCACAGCTCCAGCCGCCAAGGTGAGCAGTGCCCTAGCCTCAGGCTGGACCTCACCATGAGGGGGCCTCTGCTCCCCAGGTAAGCCCTTCTCCATGCCGCTCTGCTTTCCCAGGTGCTGGATCAGTGGTTTGAGTCTGAGCCTTTAAAAGCCACTCTAGCAACAGATGCAGTGATTGGAGCCATGACAAATCCCTACATTCCAGGAAGTGGGTGAGTGGGAATGAGTGAGGTGGGGCAATGGGAGGGGAGCAGATACCCCTGCAAGAGTGAAAACTGTCACTCATTGAACTCACCCGATGAACCAGGCAGGCACCAGCTACTTCACACAGGATTCATTTAACCCTCAAGGCAACACTGGAGAGCTGTGGTTCAGAGAAGGGAGCTATCCTTCCCAAAGTCACCCAGCTAGTAAGGACAGAGCTGATTTCCAGCCTGACTTGTCCGACTCCCTCACCCCTGCCAACTCTTCCTTCTTAGCCTCTGCTCCCCACTGCTGCAGTAGGAGAGCCTTGGTCCTGCCTCCTGCTCTGATGTCTCAACATGAGTATCTTCTTCTCTATCTATCTATGTATCATGCATCCATCTACCTACCATCTATCTTCTCTTCCCTTCCCACGAAGTCCCGTTGCCTGCCCTTCTTCCGCAGGCCCTTTCCCTGGGTTCCAGGATGCGCACACACACAGAGACACCATCTCATGGATGGGAAGCTGCCTTTCCTTTTGTGAGTGGGAGCTGTGCTGACAGCCTCATCCGAGAGGGGGCAGTCAGACACAGCGACATGTACAGTTGTGGTATGACTTAATGAGCCCTGTAGGAGCAGGAATGGAGGGTGTGTGTGTGTGTGTGTGTGTGTGTAGGGATAGAGGATGCTGCCAAGTCTTGGGCCATTTCCAGGGTACCAGAAGATGCATCTAGAAGCTGTCAATGTGGCTTATCTCTCAAGGGATAAGAGCACCCCTCGGAAGTGGTTTTTAAACACACACTAAGCCAGCCCCAAATTTCCCAGGGCCATGGAAAAGGGGGGTGTGCATTGGTAAGTGCCTGCAACACCTTGACCAAGATCAACCAGCCAATTAGGATTTTCCAGCTGAGGCCTCCAAGTCCTTTTCTCTGTGGGTGTCCAGGAGGCTTCGTCACTGCCCAGTTTGTGAAATGGGCCTTTAAGATGTTTTTTTTTTCCATTAGTTCTTTCAATAAATATGGATGGAGCAGTTGCCTGCACTAGGGGCTGAGGACACCGTAGTGAATGGAGCTGAAATCCCCATGGGAGAGGCAGATACAGAATGAGGAGTGGAGTGGAGAACTGTTTACTGTGGACATTTTGATGGGAAAACGAGGCAGGGGGCAATGTGGTCCAGGCTCAGAGGAGTTCCCATGAGAAAAAGATGTTTCATCTGAAACTCTAGGGATAGGAGGAATTAGCCAAACAAAAGAAGAGGGAGGAAGGGGGTTCTAGGTTCCAGAACAGCATGTGCAGATGTAGAACTGAAAGTGGATTATGTGGTCCATTCAAGGCACTGAGAGAGAAAGAATATTTGCACCTAGAATTCTGGGGAGACTAAACCCCATCTCCAGCCACTGATCTGATTATCTGTCCTCAGGTATGTGCTACTCCATCACGTGATGGGAGGTCTGGAGGGGATTCGGGGAGCCTGGGGCTACGTCCAGGGTGGCATGGGTGCCCTCTCTAATGCCATCGCAAGCTCAGCCACTGCACACGGAGTCAGCATCTTCACTGAAAAGGTGAACATCCCCTCAATGCCCACCCCGATTTTTGGCAAGTATCTTAGAATAGAACAAAGTCTCAGATTTGGAGGGTCCTTAGTTTACTGGTTAACAAGGCTGGATTTGGGCTCTGCAAACTGTTGCTGGCTGAACAGCTGGACCTAGGCCTGTCCCCTTTTGAATTTGCACTACCATCCACATTTGGGGTGAGCCTTTGCATTGGGGAGTGGGCTGACGCCTCACCAGGATCTGTGGGAAATCAGCAGGGGATGAGAAGGCTGTGAGTGCCTAGGAAACAAACAGCGGAAATCCCCAAGAGCCAACCCTTGTTTCCCTTCCCGGGGGTCCTGGGGGCTCCTGCCGGTGGCCCTAGACGGTGGCTAAGGTGCAGGTGAGCAGTGGAGGGCACGTTCAAGGAATCGTGCTGCAAGATGGCTCGGAAGTGAGGAGCAAAGTGGTGCTGTCCAACGCGTCACCACAGATCACCTTCCTGAAGCTGACGCCACAGGTGAGGCTGGGGAGGAAGTGAGGTGTCTCCCAGCACGGGGCTGGGGGTTGGAACCTGGGAGCTTCCGGGGGCTGCATCAGGGTGGGAGATGTGAATGCCAAGTCTCCCCACACTTGGGGAAGCCCATCCTTCTCCACTTACCTAACAGGCAGGTAGCAACAAGCCTCACAGGTGAGGGAAAGGTCTAGGGAGGTGAGGTGATCAAGCCTCGGCAGTTGGCAATTGGCAGAGCCACAGCTAGAACCCACGTCTGACTTTCAACCCAGAGTTGTTTCTACAGCTTTCGTGCTGTCCTGATTTTTCCCCTCTAACCAGCTCTGATTCCACTGTTATGTCAATAACCCATCATCACATGAACGTTGCATAACAACCACACAACTGCTGGGCATATCACAAAAGTCACGAATTAGTACACAGAGCAGGAGGAATCAGTTGATATTGACTGAGTTCAGCTGATCTGGGCTCACCCACACATCTTCCAGCAGCTGAGGGGCACTCGTGGGCCCTGCTGATGGCTGTGGCTGGTCCAGGGGTCTCAGTCAGAAAGTCCGGGATGACTCAGCTCTACTCCATGTGTTTCTTATCCCCCAGCGCAATAGTCCAGACGTCCTCAGACTCTGGCGCAAGGCGAAATGGAGCAAACTCAATCACGCAAGTGCTTCTGTTTGCTTCCTTTTTGCTAACATTAGCCTTGTCTCACGAGCAATGTCTCACGAGCAAGCTCAGAGTCACAGTGGGGGGCAATAGAAAGGGGTGTCTGCATAGGGAGGGGTGGGAACTTGGAACAGTTTTTGCAATTGACCACATGTGCCCTGTCCCCCAAAGGTGTTGCTAATATGTGTGTGGGCATGGAGCTCCCAGTGATGTGGGGTTTATTCTTGGGGACAAAGCACCATTTTTCTGAGTGATTCCACTAATAAAATTCAGCAAACACCAGTTTCAAAAGCATCTTAAGACAATTTTGAGATCATCAAGACTTCCAAGAGCTTAGAGGCCAGAGGAGAAAGAGGCTGCAGTTCTTGGGCTACATCCATAGCAGGAGCTGGTCTGGGCCACTTAGCGCCAGGACGCTGGCAAAGTACACAGGAAGAAGTGGTTAACACTGAGTAGGAGGAGTCCAGGAGGGCTTCACAGAGGAGGTATTTTGGCTAACTCTGAGGGAGGGAGAGGATCCCCTGCTATAGAGGTTGAGGGACTAGTCTAAGCAAAGGAGGAAGGCAGCCCCCTTAGGGCCTCAGCCACTCCTAGGGTGGAAACTTCTCTTTTCAGGAGTGGCTTCCTGAGGAGTTTGTGGCGAGAATTGCCCAACTGGACACCCAGTCGCCTGTTACCAAGATCAATGGTAAAAGGCACAGCAGACTGCAGAACTGTCTCTTCTGAGATTTTCTGAGTGAGAAATCTCGGTGTCTAGGAAAGACTGACCTGTCTCTATTCCCTGCCCCCATCCCTGCCCCCATCCCTGCCCCCTGTTTGAAGGTGAAACACTTTTTCATGCTTCTTGTTTCTAGCCCACCATGTTGGGGAGCAGGTGATGGGTAGAGAAGGAGGGCCCTGGAGGGGTTGAGGACCCAGGCCACCGGGCCCTGACCCTCCCCCTTGGTCTCTCAGTGGCTGTCAACAGGCTGCCTGACTTCCTGGCAGCCCCCAACACTCCCAGGGGCCAGCCATTGCCCCATCACCAGTGCTCCATCCACCTGAACTGTGAGGACACCCTCCTTGTCCACCAGGCCTTTGAAGATGCCCTAGATGGCTTTCCATCCAAGAGGTGGGGGACCCGGAGATGCTTGAGCCCCTGGTTAGAGCAAAGGCTGTGTGGGGGGGGCGGGGCAGGACCCACTGCACATTCACCCCCTGGGCCAGGTGGGACCTGAGAGCCTGGAGCCTAGAGATCTGGCTGAGTCAGGGACCTGGGGATGAGAGAGCTCCCCGTGGGTGGTCTGGACTGTCCTGCGGGTCACCAAGCTTGCGCAGGCAAGCACCACCATAACCTCACGGAGATGATCCATCTGGCCCCAGCATCCCCAGCTCAGGTCTTCATTTTGTCATCTCAGAATGGCTCCACGGCCCCTGCCCTCAGGCAGGTGTTGCTCTTCAGGCCCTGCCCTCTCTCCTCCCCTGTCGTACACAGACCTCTGATTGAGCTCTGCATCCCTTCCTCGCTGGACCCCACCCTAGCTCCCCCCGGCTGCCATGTCATCTCCCTCTTCACTCAGTACACACCCTACACGCTGGCTGGAGGCAAGGCCTGGGATGAGCAGCAGAGAAACGCTTACGCAGACAGAGGTAAGGAGAGCCAGACTGTCAGGTCTCCATAGTGACAGCTGGCTGAGTGGCCTGAATGGACCCCTCACCTCCTGATGGCCCCACTCCAGATTAATACCTGCAAGGCCTGTGCCAAGGAGAGATGAATACCCAGGGAAACCAAAATCAACACAGTGAGTGCCTGCTGGGGTCAGGCTGTAGGCTAAGAAAGCCAAAAAGACATAGTTTTTGCCCTCAGGTTGCTCACAGTCCAGTGGGGGAGAATAATTAACCAATTTTACAGTCAACGGACTGCATAAACCAAAGGAGGCACCACGAGCCAGAGTGACAGGAAAGCTTTCAGGAGAAAGGGACATTTGAGCTGGGTTTTAAAGGGTGAATAGGAGTTGACCAGGCAGCAAAGGGCATTCCAAGCAAAAGAAATAACTTGAGTGGAGCAAAGAAATCTTTGCATATTCAAGGGGAGACAGAGGTTAGGGTTGGAGTATAAAGATGGGAAAGAGTGGGAGGCTGGGATAACCTGAGACCCACAGGCCTTCAGAAAGAATTGTTTGTTTGCTAATGGACTATGTTGTTTGTTTCTTTGCTATTGTTTTACTTATTGAGGTATAATTTGCATATGAAAATATTCATTTTAAATGTAGAGTTTAACAAATTTAGTAAATTTGCCAAATTGTATAATCATAAGCCTCTCCTTTTTCATAACGCTGTCTCATTTCCCTGTGTTCGGCACCCAGTGTTTGATTGCATCGAGGCCTACGCACCCGGCTTCAAGGGCTCCGTGGTAGGCAGAGACATCCTCACACCCCCTGACTTGGAGAGAGTCTTTGGGCTTCCTGGAGGGGTGAGTGCGTACAGGACGGGAGGCTCTCATCACACTCTCCCTCCACTCTTTGCACCTCCACTCCCCGACATGCCCTCTTGGCTTTATCTTGCCCCTCCACACCCAGCCTTAGGCAGAAAGGGAGGACAGGGACAGAGACCACAGCGGAGAGAGGGCAGAGGCATGGTCAGGTGTAGGCAGTGGGGGAGGAGAGAGGCGATGTGGACGGAGAGGCGGCACCTGCTGGGCAGATCACCAGAACTGTGGGGTTTCTGCCCAGACGTCCATGTCAGCATCTCCCATCCGCCTTTCTTCAGAGGGACCTCCCCTCCCCCAGGCAGCTTGATCTCACGCTTCTGTTCAATTTATCAACAACTCACTGAGCCTGGAGGCAGGAAGTGGGTAGGACACCAGGGTCAGTACAGCGGCAACTAGCTCCGATTGGCTATTGAGTACTTAGATGTGGCCAGGCCAACATGAGATGTGTTTCAATATAAAATGCACCCCAGATGGCAAAGACCAAAAAAATGCAGCAAGTCTCATGCATAATTTTAATATCGACCACATGTTGAAATGATTTTGGATCTATGGGGTTAAATTAAACATATAACATTAATTTCACCAGTTTCTTTTTAAGTGTCCATATGGCTAATGGAAAATCTAAAGGTATATGTGTAGCGCCAATTATATTTTTATTGGACAGCGTAGGCTGACTAGAGAGTGAAGGAGGCCAGGCAGTGGAGAGGGAAGGGAAAGGGATGAGGTGGAAAGCTTGGGGCAGGTGGATTGAGACGTCTTGATAAATGCGTGTGCAGAGAGGGGGCTGAAGGGGACATAAAGGGTCCACCTGGAGGCCGAGGAGGAGGAAGTGATGCCATCCGTCCATCCATCAAGCAGGAAACTTCAGGGAAGAGAACAAGTGCAGCTGGGGACACACTGAAGGGGCAGGAGACGGTGACTCCCACCGTGACGTCCAACAGATGTTGGTCTTCTTGTCAGACCCGCCCCTCGGGTGTGATCTGCCCCTTCCCCCACACCCCTCCCTCCTCGACTGGTCTGACCCAGGCCATTGGGGTAGAACCACGCTCAGGTCCCAGCACCCTTGTCTGCCACTCACTGTGTCCTTGGACCCTGGGGCCCAGGCTCAGATGGGTGTCTTGGCCAAAGAAACAGACATCAGCAGTCAAATAAATCAAATTCCTCTACTTTTCAAACAGAGTGAGGGGGATTTATAGTCCACAACAAAATCTTTAAAATCTCCCTTTTCTCTCCCATTCAGTTTCCTCACCCTCTGAAGATGCTCCCAAACCTTCTTCCTTCTTGAAAAATGCCTCTAGGAAAATTCACCCCCAGCCCTGGGACATGTGCTTGTTCCCTCTCTTCCTCTCCTCATTCTGCATTACAAGAGCCCAAAAACACCCTGGAAGGAGAAGAACCTTCCTTGGAGAACAGGGGAGGGGAAGGCGGTGGAGACTGTAATACTCCTATGTTAATGACTATGGCCTGCCTCTGCAGAACGTATTCCACTGCGCCATGAGCCTGGACCAGCTGTACTTTGCGCGTCCTGTGCCCCTGCACTCCAGCTACCGCAGCCCTCTCCGGGGCCTGTATCTCTGCGGAAGCGGGGCCCATCCTGGTGAGTGAGCATCGGTCCCACTACTCCAGGTCAGTGGCGAGGGCTGGCCAGACATCGGAAGCCTGCAGACAGAAGGGAAGGTGAACAAGGCGGGAGATGAGAGGGAGGGGAACAGGGAATTCCCAGGAGAACAAGCCCTCCCCTGCGTTGAGAATTCTCCAGCCAGAACCCTCAGGTTGGCTCACCCCCTCTTCGTGAGTCCTGGGGACATGTCGTAGTGGATGCATCTCTCCAGTTCCCCCTGGGGGTTGTGAGGGACCCATGTGTCTAAATTCTGTGTCCATATTTGAGATCCAGTAAGAATCGTCACATCCAGTTTCTCAATTTTAAAATTCTTCCCTACTCCCACCCCAGGCCTAACTGACCCCGTGGAGGATCATCTGATATGGGTACTTCTTCTGAGCTATGTGGGCCTTGGCCTCCTAAACAGGCCTGTACTGCGAGGTCTTCCCTTCAGCCCTTAGTCCCATGTTCTAGTTTCCTGTGCTGGGAGTCTTGCCATCTGGCCCATCAGCTCTCAGGCTGGGAAGGGCAAGGGGGACACTTGCTTGGACCAGACACTGGCCCTTCCTGCATGGGTTCAGGAAGCCTGGAGGGGAGTCCAAGATCTGTCTTGATAATCGTCCCAGGTGGTTCTCTTACCCATACCCCAGTACCACCCTTCAGTCTTCCCTCTTCTGCTTTGTGGCTGATGCCTTGGCAATCCCCTGGGGGGATAGAAGGGTGGGAGAGGGGTGAGCACAGCTTTGGCTCATGGGAGCCTCCCTTCCAGGAGGAGGTGTCATGGGAGCCGCTGGACGCAATGCAGCCCACGTGGTCTTCAGGGACCTCAGGAGCATGTGACCTTGAACCAACTCTGACCCAGAAAGATGAATTCACCCTTGAGATGGCAGCTTCCCAGGATATGGCCTGAGGCAGGCAAGTCCTCAGGGCCCAAACCACTGTTCTAGAAGAATAATACAAGTCACATGGGGTCCTGGTTAACCTCTCATCCAAGGCTTCGTGAATAAATTGGCTTTGCTTTATATAGATAGTTTGCATTTTTTCTGTGTATTGGTGGAATAGGTAATATGTAATAACCACATGGGTAGATTTGTCTGGGATTCTCAGTAATCTCAACCAGCAAGCATCCTCTCCTCAGTGCCAGGCCCCCACTACCAGCTGAGCAGAGGACTGCCCTGCGGAGGCCCAGTCTCCCACTGTCACATTTCTGGCAAATGTATAAGAAAGGACCCAATTCCCCATTGCCCCACAAAGTTACCCACGGGGACCACTGACTGGAGCAATGTATGGCCTCTCCAGCCATCAAAACCTCCAGAGTCGGGCAAACAGCAGGTGGGGTGAGTGCAAAGTGGGCGCAACTGAGGTTCATCTGGGGGCCCACACTCCCAGTCTAGAGACTCAGCCTCTCACTTTCCATGAGAAAACCATGTCTGTCACATCACTGAAATCTTTCCTTACAAACTTGCATTATTCTAAAGTGAGTTGAGTTGTCACTCTTGGTCTGAAAGAGTCCCACATAGTAATGCATCTCTCCCAGCCAGCCCCTTCCATCCTAATAGCCAAGGCTGTGGTGCAGAGGCCCCAGAGCAGAGCAGGTGAAAGATTCCCCGGGGCATCTCCTCCCATCATGAAATTTATACAAAGTAACATATAGCAGCTTTATTACCAAGAGAAATATCAACAACCTCAGATATGCAGATGATACCACTCAAATGGCAGAAAGGGAAGAGGAACTAAAGAGCCTCTTGATGAGGATGAAAGAAGAGAGTGAAAAACTTGACTTGAAACTCAACATTCAAAAAATAAAGATCATGGTATCTGGTCCCATCATTTCATGGCAAATATAAGGGGAAAAAGTGAAATCAGGGACAGACTTTATTTTCCTGGGCTCCAAAATCACTGCAGACAACGACCTCAGCCAGGAAATTTAAAAATGCTTGCTCCTTTGAAGGAAAGCTGTCACAAACCTAGACAATGTATTAAAAAAAAAACAAAGACATCACTTTGCTGGCAAAAGTTTGTGTAATTGAAGCCATGGTTTTTCCAGTAGCCATGTACATACACGAGAGTTGGACCATAGAGAAAGCTGAACATCGAAGAATTGATGTTTTTGAATTGTGGTGCTGGAGAAGACTCTTGAGAGTCCCTTGGACAGCAAGGAGATCAAAGCAGTCAATCCTAAAGGAAATCAACCCTGAATATTCATTGAAAGGACTGATCCTGAAGCTGAAGCTCCCGTATTTTGGCCATATGATGTGAAGAGCCAACTCACTAGAAAAGACCATGATGCTGGGAAAGATTAAAGGCAAAAGAAGAGCGTGGCAGAGGATGAGATGGTTAGATAGCATCACCAACTCAGTGAACATGAATTTAAGCAAACTCCAGGAGTAAGTGGAGGACAAGGAAGCCTGGCGTGTTACAGTCCCTGGGGTCGCAAAGTGTCAGACACAACTCAGCAACTGAACAACAACAAACCTTATTACATAACTTCAATAAACCCTGATTTCTCACCTGTAAAGAGTTGTTTTAAAGGTCAAATATAGGATAAGTATTTGGTTCACGGTGGTGCTCTTGCTGCTAATATTGTGGCTGGAGATATTATTGTCATTTCTAGATTCTGCAGAAGGCAGTCTTTTCGACATCCTTTTTAAACCTGGTACCAGATGGAAACCAGCCTGCTAGAAGCAGTGTGACCAGGGAAGAGCAGAGCAATCTTTGGGTCCACCAAGCTTTTCCCACAAGAAGGGCTGTCAACCTTGTCCTGTCCCCCTGCTCCATGCAACACTGGAACAACTAAATTTTTGAGCTTGTAAATAATTTGGTTTTAGTCTAGGTTCCAAGATTTGCTTTCCTCAAAAGACTTAGCAGGGTGCAAGGGGGAGGGGGAAGGAAGAAAGAAAGAAGGAAGGGACTGAGGGAGGGAGGGAGGGAGGGAAGCTCCAGGGTGAGGGCAAGCACTTCTGTTCTTAACACCAGGTAAGGAGAGCAGAACTGAATAACAAATAGAAACATGTCAGATCTTAGGGGCCTGGAGCGGGTCACATCAGACTTGGTCTTTCAAAATACTATTTTTTTGTAAATAAAAGTTGCAGGTGTTTATTGTAGGAAAATTTTAAAATATAATAAGAAAGAACATAAAACTCATACCTAATCTTACCTCCAGAAATTATCACAGTCACCATTTTACAATGGTAATTTCCAGCAATTTTACATAATTGGGATCATATTTTATATTCTATAGGTGTGTTGTGCACCTTTCTTTCCTTCATTTTACTTCATGTCACGAGCATTTTTCAGCCTCATAAAAATTTTTGGAAAACATTATTTTTAATGGCTACCCGATATTCTCTTGTAAGGATTGTGCAGGACTTATTTTAGGACATTGAGGGTAGCCTTGGCCTTGACTGCTAATTAGCCTCCCTTTTATCACGTCCACTCTGACTTAAATGACTTGCTGTCACCCCTAAGAGGGTGCTGCTGCTGTCCTGGCAAACATTCCCTCTGAAGGAGGAAGAACTCAGAGGAGGCCAGGGAAAGCGAAAGAGCAGTATTAGTTAGCAGAGAGAGGAAGAATTTCCCACTGTTCGGTGACTTCCTGTCTCTGTCTCACGTCTCTGGAAGATAACATTTGGTTTCCACTGAGATATGTGATCAGGGGCCAGCCCTGTGGGGTGCCTGGATTCCTGCAGGCCCCAGCATGCCGTCAGCCAAGCAAGCAAAGGGGATCAAGCTTTCCCAAGGTAATGCCTGCAAATTGGCCATGAATCAGCTGATGGGTCCCTTGCTGACTTCAGAATATAAAACTCTTATAAGGATAAATAAGTCAGTGCCACGCTGCTCCCTGATTTACACTTGCCGATTTCCCCAAAGCAGTAGGAAACACTTCCTCTGAGGCACAGCCATGCACATGTGAACCTCACCTGGTTAAGTCATCAGGTGCTGTGGCTGGCCCCTCCTGCTCTGACGGTCCCTGGGTGATGGTCCAGAGCCTGAGTGAGATGGCAGGTTTGCAGCTCTGGGAAGGATTCGGACATTCTAGCTGGAGGAATGACAGATGTGGCTGGCCAAGCCACCTGCTGCCCCTGTGCTTGTGCATTTTTCTGACACATGTTCTGTCTGCAAAGTGTTTGGCTGTGCCGAGTTCTGTAGGACACTGAGATGACTCCTGCGGTAAAGGCAGGAGCACAGCAGGGAAGAAGCTGGCCGGAGCACATGGTGACATTCCATGGGAGTGGGACTCACATGATAGAGCACAAAATGCAAAATAGGGAGAAACGTAAACGGACAGCAAGTCTGACAAAATATGTAACCTCTCCAGGAATCAATGTTTTTTACCTATAAAATTGAGAAAGATCATTTATAATAGAAAATTATCGGGTGGGCAGAAAAGACACTCTCTTATCCACTGGCAGCAGCTTAAATTTGATTTTAATAATGAGATTGAAAAGCCAACCCATTTGGTAGGTTATTCAGCATCTTGTCATTTAGCCTGAGGAAAATACCAGAGAAGTCCCCCAGGAGTTAGTTACAATCATATTTATGCAGTGTTCTTGACAAATGGCAAAATATTGGAAAGAGTTTAGTTCAGTTCAGTTCAATCGCTCAGTTATGTCCAACTCTTTGTGATCCCATGAACCGCAGCACACCAGGCCTCCCTGTCCATCACCAACTCATGGAGTTTACTCAAACTCATGTCCATTGAGTCGGTGATGCCATCCAGCCATCTCATCCTCTGTTGACCCCTTCTCCTCCTGCCCTCAATCTTTCCCAGCATTGGGTTCTTTTCAAATGACTCAGCTCTTTGCATCATGCGGCCAGAGTATTGGAATTTCAGCTTCAACATCTGTCCTTCCGATGAACACTCAGGACTGATCTCCTTTAGAATCGACTAGTTGGATCTCCTTGCAGTCCAAGGGACTCTCAAGAGTCTTCTCCAACACCAGAGTTCAAAAGCATCAATTCTTCAGTGCTCAGCTTTCTTTATAGGCCAACTCTCACATCCATACATGACTGGAAAAACCATAGCCTTGACTAGATGGACCTTTGTTGACAAAGTAATGTCTCTGCTTTTTAATACGCTGTCTAGGTTGGTCATAACTTTCCTTCCAAGGAGTAAGCATCTTTTAATTTCATGGCTGCAGTCACCATCTGCAGTGATTTTGGAGCCCCCAAAAATAAAGTCTGCCTCTGTTTCCACTGTTTCCCCATCTATTTGTCATGAAGTGATGGGGCCAGATGCCATGATCTTAGTTTTCTGAATGTTGAGCTTTAAGCCAATTTTTTCACTCTTCTGTTTCACTTTCATCAAGAGGCTCTTTAGTTCTTCTTCACTTTCTGCCATAAGGGTGATGTCATCTGCGTATCTGAGGTTATTGATATTTCTCCCAGCAATCTCGATTCCAGTTTGTGCTTCTTCCAGCCCAGCATTTCTCATGATGTACTCTGCATATAAGTTAAATAAGCAGGGTGACAATATACAGCCTCGACGTACTCCTTTTCCTATTTGGATTCAGTCTGTTGTTCCATGTCTGGTTCTAACTGTTGCTTCCTGACCTGCATACAGATTTCTCAAGAGGCAGGTCAGGTGGTCTGGTATTCCCATCTCTTTCAGAATTTTCCATAATTTATTGTGATCCACACAGTCAAAGGCTTTGGCATAGTCAGGAAAGCAGAAGTAGATGTTTTTCTGGAACTCTCTTGCTTTTTTGATGATCCAGTGGATGTTGGCAATTTGATCTCCAGTTCCAGATCAGATAGTGAGCAAATGATACTCACTTGGTAGCCTGCTATGTAGAAATCTTCCAAAATAATGAGTCTCTTAAGAAAAAGTAATAAAGAGGGTTGTCATTAGTGGAAAAAAGCATTAGAACCAGACCTATACTTCCTCCACTGGGCCTTTGCTTCTGCCTGATCTCTCAGGAGCTCTGGAGGAAGTGCAGGTCTGGCTCAAAGGCTGACATGCATAAAGGGGCTGAAGATGCCTTCCTCACAGAGGGGATGTGAAGATTCTATATATAAATACAGCCCATAGAAACACACCCAACCTACAACCCAACAATGACATTCCCAAGTATACATTGGATAAAAGTGCTTACAAGTGTTCACCAAAAGATACATAATACGCTGCTCACAGCAGCACCATTTGTGATACCGCCAAACTGGTGGTGACTCAGTGCCCATCAACATATAAGCGAGTTATAGCATATTCATACAAGAGAATCCTGTTCAGCATTGAGAATGAACAATGTAGAACCGCATGCCACAGCACTCAAACACTAACAACTGGTCATCTGTTTGATGCAGGGCTAAGCCTGGAGTCTGCCCTCACTGAGATCTTTCTCAGAAACGCCGGGGTGTGAAACCTGGTTCTACTACCAGTTGACCTTGGTAAAACTCCTTAACTCCTCTGAGTCTTAGTTTCTTTTGACTAGTGGGAATAATAATCTTGTTCCTGGTTCAAGGCACACAGCAGAGACTAGGTTTCTTCCTGCCTTGCAAAATGACATGTTACTGCACTCAGAGACAGAAGGTTCAGACAGACTGAGAGGCACTCTGAAACATTCTGGGCCCACCAGAAAATGAAATTAAAGCCACTGCATGAAGAAATGGAGTAGGAGAACTTCTAGTGTCAGGTTTGGAAATCACTCAGACAGAGGGCCCCTAAGCCAGGAGCTTCCATCCTGGGACAGCAGCATACACACACACACACACACACCCCTCAACAATAAGGCACCAACTCACACACACACAGATCAATTTATCAGGGCAAGAGAGAAGGAAGTAGGCAGGGCAATTTGCCAAAGATGGAGTCTGTGTGTAGACTGTTGAGCTGTATTTCGAGTCCAGTGAATCAATTTGCCTTAAAAGAGCTCTTCTAAGTCCATGACTGTAATTGGAGCTACCTTCCTCAGGGGCTGTTTGTTATTTTCAGGTCAACCTGTTATTTTAGGTCAGGTGACAAATACAGATCTTCAGAGTCACATACAGTCACTCTTCACCTGCTTCTGGAAAAACATTGCAATGTCTGGAGAATCAGCTAAGAACTAGTCTGACTGCAGGTGGTTCAGAAACAGAGCTGGGTTTACCTCTAATTTCTCTCCTTGTTGAATCTCCAAGCCTCACTTCAACATTCCCTCTACGATGCCTCCCCTAAAACCAAGATCTCCATCAATTCACTATTTACTGAGTCTTACTGTAGCAGAGTTACCTGAGCACCAGACCAAAAAGGGATCAGATGATAATAATGGCTGCTGTTTACTGAGACCTGATTTGGTGCCCGCCAATGCACCAGCCAGGCGCTTCACATGTGTTACTTTGTTTAAATTCACAACAAACCAAGAAGCCAATTACATTGGGTGTCTGTTTTCATAGGTGAGAAACAGTCCAATGAAGTTAAATGGCTTGCCTAAAATCATAAAGCTCAGAGTTGACACAGTCAAGAATAGAAGTGAGGTCTTTCAGATACCAAAAGTCACTTTCAAAGCAAGAAGCTACACTCTGGATCCAACTAGTAGATAATTGGTTGTGTTATCATCAAGTCCTACTGGCCTTCTGCTGTGAAGGGTTCTGCATGGACGTGAAGTCCCTTGTCTCACAGCATCCACAGGATAGTGGGGGGAGGCAGAGAACACGTATGTCAGGATAAACATCTCCAGGGCCAGATGAATCTGTACAGAGCATACTCATGGAACCTGATGGAGAAATGAGCTGCCTGTGAGCACATAGGGTCATGGAGTATTTCTTCCAGCAGAGGCTCCCTAAGCTAGAGTGAGATCACTCCAGACTTGCTGGGTGAAAAGGATGAAGAGGGCATTCTAATTCCTCCAGGGCACCATGCAGCAAAAGCAGGGAGTTAGCAATGGGCAGAGAGCTTAGGATAATTTTGAATGTGGATTTAAATTGGTGTGTGTACTAAAATATATGGCTTTCTTGATGGCTCAGTGGCAAAGAATCTGCTTGCAGGAGATACAAGAGATGCGGGTTCAATCCCTGGGTTGGGAAAATCACCTGGAATCGGAAATGGCAATCCACTCCTGTATTCTTGCCTGGAAAATCCAATGGACAGAGGGAGCCTGGTGGGCTGCAGCCCATGGGGTCACAAAAAGTTGGACACAACTGAGCAACTGAGAATACACACACACATACATACAAGGATGGGAAATAGGCAGGACAAAAGGCTCAAACCTGCCTGAAGTTTGGCTTCATTCTACAGCCAACATAGTTTATCTGAAAATACACTGGATACCAGCTGGAAGGTCACCAGTCCCTTCATTTGTTTAAGGGACCACATTCACAGTGTTGGCAGAAACCCTCCGAGGCAAGCTTATAGGCTGCTTTCTCTTGGCTTCTTCAAAGGCACCCAACTGAGATGGAAGTGAGTTAGGAATAGGACAGTGTCTCCAGAAGGTTAGAACCAGATCTTCAGACCACTACCCCCGCTGTCTGCTCAGAGCAGGAGTTCAATGTGGCGGTGTCCACAGAAGGCCAGCATGGATCCTTCTGGTCTCAACAGAAGAGACTTGTCACCAGCAGCCTCAATGCCAATGGTTCCTTGCTCACCCCTGCCACAAGAAAAGGGACAGACCCTGGCCAGGGAACCTTTATTTGGGAAGCTTTTGTCGGAATCTCCTATTTTTTAGAGATGTTTGTAAAACCTGGTAAGTAGTGGGCCCATAAGCCCTTTATTCCAGGAGCAGCTCAGACACATCAGTCATTGAGTACCTGTTTGGGGATGGTACAAATGACTTGCATTTCATCAAGGATGAAGGTGGGAGAGAACCCAGGGGCTGGGTTTGTCCTAGAGAAGGTGGAGAGTCATCTGCACACTGTCTAAACTGAAGCAACCTGTATTTGGAGTTGGGAAGTTTAATAATAGTAAGCAAACTTCCTTGGAAAGGGGTGGCCTAAAGGGGAACCGTTTATTAGGAGGAAAAAAAAAAAAAAACACCACTAACCCGCCTCAGTCTATAATGAGAAAACCTCTCTCCTGTATAAACCACCTCCTAACATGAGTCACCCCCAAGACCCAGCTCCCAACCCTCAGCCCAGGAAGCAGGGCACAGAGAAGCAGTGAGGCATAAATTACAGGAGCCCTTCAAGGCAGGAAGCAAGGTGAGTTATAATGGTAGAGTAAATTAATTTCACATAAGTGGGATTAGCAGTTAAATAAATAGCAGTCCCACCACTAGCCCTGTCTGGAATGCTGAGTATCTGTACCCAGCAGGGGACAGAAAAGCCTCACAGCTGAGCAGGAATCAGGTCACAATACGGTCGCCTGCCCGCACTTAAGGACATGTCCTCCAGAAATGTAGGGCAGAAAAATATTTGTATTTGAAAAGACATTCCAAACTGAGAAGAGATGTATGTTGGGGGGGAAACAGCCACCTTTTATGGTGGCCACGATGCCCCACGAGCCAAGGAAGCCCTAAATGCAACCGAAACAGTAGGGCAGGAGCTGCCCAGGGCTTGGGATAAATCGAGCGTAGGCAGTGAGTTATAAGGACGGGCCCCTCAGCAGCTTTCATGCCAGGCTGAGTACATGTTGGTTTTATTTTCATATTGTCAACCTCTTGCTTGTTTGGGCTTTTTAAGTCTTCTGCTCCTTTCACAGTTTGAGAGCAATCTCTGCTCAAGAGAGTGGAGCACTGGGTTCTTTGCGACCCCAGGGTTTGAGGTACATTGGGCCAAGAAAGTAGGTTCTTCATCCACAAAGTCAGGTCAATCACACTTCGTAGAGTTGTTGTGAGGATGAAAGTAAATTAATTCAGAAGCAAAAAACCCCTTATCAGAGCTCTGCCAAGCTGAAGGTGACACATCAATAAATAGCAGCTCTCTCCCTGCTCCCCACTTCCCGTAAGACAGAGGATCCATACTGGACACTCTCCAAGGAGGCTGTCTAAGTATTAAAATCTTCCTAAGGTAGTGAGAATTACCCTCGTTTTGGGTGATTCTCGGTCACACCTCCAGGAAAGCTTCACAAGGCTGTGGTCCTCACTCTGCATTGTCGAGAACCTTGAGCTAAGTCAAGGTGGATCTGCAACCCGAGGCGACAGCGGGAGGAACGTTACTCTGTGTCCCTTACCCAGAGGTTCCTAAAGGTTTTTGATTATACCCCTTGGGTGACTCCAAAGAACACCCACGTCATGCCTCTTGTGCGTAATCAGGGTAATGGGCTTTTAGGGAGGGCAGTGAGAATCACAGAGGAACCCAATGAATCTGTTGCACTGAACTTGCTGAACACGGGACACGGGACTCACTTCCCATTTGTGTTAAGGGAGACGAGCCTGATGTACACTGGGTTTTACATCGTGAGTGCTCTCCTGTCTCAAAAATAACCCTACTTCATTTTGTTACACTAACCTCAGTTGTGAGATGCAAGTTACCAGAGTAGCATAAACCCACAGGCAAGCAAGCCACTAAGCCAGTGTCCCTGCTGGCTTAGAGAGTGTGACCAGTGGCGCCAGGTTGCCCAGATTTTCCCAGTTTTAGCACTGGAAGTTCCACATCCTGGAAACTCTCTCAGTCCTGGGCAGACTGGGATGGCTGGTCAAGCCACAGTCCAAGCAAACTGTAAGGGACTATATACATTCATCTCTTCAAGCAATTGGGATCTATAAGGGATTACTTTCTTAACTACATTCATTTATACCCACATCTGAATGATGAACTATTTATAGGACCAAAATACTCACTCCAGGACAAATCCAAAGTCTCTCATCAGACTAAAATGGATGATGAAGGCATAAAACCAATAGCGATTTATAAATATAACGTATGAATAACAGCTATTGGAAACCATAACAACTCAAAACAAATGCCAACCAACTAACTAAAAAATCTCCTTCCAAAACCTGGAGGAATTCTGCCTGTATATAGCATGGGATAACAAATTTGAATCCTTGGTGAGCCCTGTGAACGCTAATTTTGGCTTATGAATACCAAATTTTTGAGGATTCCTGGCAAGTAACCTTTAACTGTACTTGAGAAGCAATATGTGTGAGTCTCCTGCAGAAGTTAGGAGAAAGATTGGCATTCCTGGGTCATTCATAGTCATCAAAACAACACTTAGTTCCCACCAGTGTGAAGGCCAACACCTTCAATGGCAGTACATTAGCTCATTAAATGGTAGATCGGCTGGCAAAGAATCTTCCTGCAACGCAGGAGACCCTGGTTCAATTCCTACGTTGGGAAGATTCCCTAGAGAAGGGTTAAGCTACCCACTCCAGTATTTTTGCCTGGAGAATCCCCTTGGACAGAGGAGCCTGGAAGGCTACAGTTCATGGGATCGCAAAGAATAAGACATGACTGAGAGACTAAGCACAGCATAAGGCCCAGAGAAGTTAAATGACCTTTACAAAGCTATAATTGTCATAAAGACACCAAAAAGATTTTGAGTGTTTTAATAGGTGTGTTAGGAAGCAGAGTTGTAGGAATTTTAGATATTCAACCTGTCCTATTTATTAAGTCACTCCCTCCAGTTATACCTAAATAATGAAAGAGTATGGATCCAGTTGATTCCTAAAAAAGAAGTGTCATAGTTCTAAACCCCAGTATCCTTATTGGTGTTGCAGGAAAAGTCAATTCTGACTTCATGTTGAAACAGTTTGTTTGATTTACTTTTCATGGCTTTTGTTATATTGTTGTTGTTCTGTTGTTCAATTGCTCAGTTACGTCTGACTCTTTGTGACCCCATGGACTGCACCACACCAGACTTCCCTGCCCTTCACTATCTCCAGGTGTCCATTGAGTCAACAATGCCATCCAACCATCTTATCTTGTCACCCCGTTCTCCTGCCTGCAATCTTTCCCAGCATCAGGGTCTTTTTCAATGAATTGACTCTTCACATCAGGTAGTCAAATTATTGGAGCTTCAGCTTCAGCACCAGACCTTCCAATGAATAGTCAGTGTTGATTACCCTTAGGATTGACTGGTGTGATCTCCTTGCAGTCCAAGGGACTCTCAAGAGCCTTCTCTAGCACCACAGTTTGAAAGCATCGATTCTTTGGCACTCAGCCTTCTTTACATCTGCACATAACTTCCGAAAAAACCATACCTTTGGCAATATAACCTTTGTCAACACATAATGGCCTGCCTCAAAGAATCTTGCCCCTCTGTCTGACTACTAAGCTAAAGTGTCTTTGTTCAGGACCCTGTCCACCTGTAGCTGACAGGAAGGAAGAAGTTAAAACATCCCCTGCCTTAGACTGACCATTCTAGGAGGTATTTGCAAGACTAATGGCCTTTTTACTTTATTTCCTCACCTCCCCCCATCTCTGATCTATAAAAGAACCTGGCACCCAGACCCCAATCAGATGGTTATTTTGAGACATTAGACTGCCATCAGTCGTATTTTATGCATCAGCACCTCGTCTCTCGGTGTCCTGCCGTGAGCAGAGCGAGCCTGGACTCAGTAACATTGGGAAATAGAATCTGTGCAGACATAAACAGGTTAAGATGTAGTCATTAGGGTGGGTCCTAATGCAGTATGACAGATGTCCTTACAGCAAGAGAGAGACCGAGAGGCACACTCTGGAGAACATCATGTGAAGACATAGACACAGAGGGAAGACAGCCACGTGAAGACAGAAGCAGCGTTCTGAGTGATGCTGCCATAAGCCAAGGGACAGCTGGGGCTTCCAGAGCAGGAGGCAAGGAAGGATCCTCCCCTAGAGGGATCACACCTGGAGTTCCAACTTCCAGCCTCCAGAATAGTAAGACAAGAAATTCCTGTTGTTGTTGGTTTGTGGTACTTGTGGCTGCTCCAGGAAACTAATGGCTTCCCAGGTGGCTCAGTGAAAAATAATCTGCCTACAGTGCAAGAGACAAGGGTTCAATCCCTGAGTCGGGAAGATCCCCTGGAGAAGGAAATGGCAACCCACTCCAGCATTCTTGCCTGGGAAATCCCATGAACAGAGGAGCCTGGTGAGCTATAGTTCATGGGGTCGCAAAAGATTAAGATGTGCTTTAGCAAGTAAACAACAACAAGAACAGGAAGAGGCTTCTAGTAGCTCACAGCCCCAGAGACCGGATACCTTGCAAACACAAGGCGGGGTGGCAGTTCCTCACCAGTGTCTTCACTGCGTCCTTCCTCTTTCTGTGATAGTAGCATCCAAGTGCTTTGGAGACTCCCTCCCCTGTGCGGGGGGGCACACAGCCCAGGCATGGGGAGGGTGGATGATGTCTGGGCCCCAGAAGGTTGGGGGGCCTGGCAGGCACCCTCTCCTGCTCCCTGGGGGTGTCGTTCTTGGTTGGGTGCCTCTGGCAGGACCACTTGACATTTTCCTGTCCACACACCATTTGGCAAGGGCTATGGGATTTGATAAGCCATCCTGCCCTTTGCAGTTTTTTTCTAGGACAAAAGCAAATTGCTCATCAGATTATCAGGGGAGGGGCTACCTCTGTGGAAAATGAGAAGATTACACATTATTTCAATTTCAGGTTTAACATTTTGTAAAGCACCATGCCGACTTGATTGGGTTACAAACTACTCTGTGATCTGACTGCCGGTGAACTGCCACCCAGAGGAGGGAGGAGGCTCCCCAGGGCAACAGTGACACCAGCCAGTGTGAGGTCAGTGGTTATAGGTGCTCACCAGATGTAGAATGTGACTCTAATTTTATACAAGAAACGTACTTATGAATCTATCTGTATATGAAAATGCCTAGAAAGGAAATACCAAAGTGTTCTCTCTCCAGGGTAGAATTATAAATGTTTTTATTTTACTTGTATCACTCTTCTAATATTGCTGCAATAAACTAGGAGGAATGATGTAATAAAACTATCAAAAGGAAAACCAGCCATGGTTACAGCTCTTGAGCACAAACATTGTTTTTATTTTGATGCCGGATGGACAGATGAACACAGGGAAGTGAGAGTGAAGTTGCTCAGGCTGTAGTCTACCAGGCTCCTCCGTCCATGGGGTGACAACAGGAGAGAGCTATGACAATGCGTGCCACCACACAGTATGTAACACTAACCCTTTCTTATTCTATAAAGGAATAAAGGGGGCTTTTTCCAGTGAAGCACTTTTCTTGCTAGTTGTAAAAACATTTCCCATGTTTACAAATTTGTGGTTTCACTTGAAGTCATCACAAGCAGCTTCCCATGCTTCTTCCTTCTTAATAACCATGATATTTAACAGGTGCATAATAGTCACTAAGTACATAATCCTTCATTTACTCGGTCTCTAAAGCTGGACATTCTAATTTGACGTTTGGAATTTTAAACTTACGAATTTTGTATTTCACTTCTAGCATCAAAAATCCAGAGCACTAGATAATTTACAGGTTGTATTATCCCCTTTATAATCCCATTGGTTTATTTTTAGTAATGAGCCTTTTCTCTGTGGCTCATTTACATGTGTGTTTGTATCTCAGCAAAGTGTTATCCCCTTTTCTCTAAATTACAACTTTTTAAATGTCTCCAGCATTTTGTATCCCCAGATACAAGTTGATTTGCTCTCCCTCATGGGATGGCAACTTCCCTTCTGCTGAAGCTGAGAGAAGGCCTGCAGAAATCAGTTTAGAGCTGAGATTCTCCTGACGTGTCTGCTCCATGATGTTGGATGCACCTGGTCCAAGGGAGGAGGGTCTTTGGCGCTCTGCCATTGCCCTGTGCTCCCGCCAACACTCATCAGCTAAAAATCAGCCGAGCTGCTGCTTTAGCTGTTTGACGGAAGTTTGGATTTGAAACTGTATGCACCACACCAGCCAGGTGGCATTCATGCCCCTATTTTTCACTGTGCTACTAGTCTTGTTGGAATTAAAGTGACTTTGAATGTCAATTGATACTGAATAAAAGGATGCTATTTCTGCTACCATTTCTGTTTCTCTTTCTTGAAACACCAGGGCTATTTTTGAATCCTGCTCTCCCTTCACCCACATGACTCCCCTGACTTTCTGCAGGGAGGCAGGTATGTGACAATATAACTCTCATCCTGTGCCCGGGGTCAGATCACCAAATGGTCACTATGCTCTTTCTGGCAAAACCTAGACACAGCACTGGTTGGCAAGGCACCTGGGGAAGAAAACCGTGTGATCCTTGGACCCAGTGATGCTTTGTGTCTCTTTCAGTGATGTTATTCTGTGAACCTCTATCCAAATCTTTCCACTTTCCCTTTTTTAATTTAAAATCTGGATGGTATAGGATTTCAAACAGGATATAAGAAGTCTCTGCATTGACACAAGTCCTGCTGCAGGGAGAGGAACCTCCCTAGACCACACAGTGAGGGGCAGAAGCAGCCTGGAAGCTGAAGGGAGAGGATCCATGAGTGGTACACAGACAATAAACCCAGACCAGGTGAAAACAGGGACATTTCCTTAATGGTACTCAGCTAAGGATTTTCACCAATGCTTGGTGAGGAGTAATTGGAAATGAATGTCAGAATCCCACAGTATCACTGTATAGTTCACAATATGTAATTAGGCTCAAGTTTACTTTACAGCAAGCTGTCTGTGATTCTCATCTCAGAGTGAAGTTTCAGACAGTCTCAAACAATTCCTTTGCTCTCTTTAGAAGTTCTACTGTAAAAATGCTATTGGATGTCATTATAATTATAAATCTGTAATAGAGGGTCCCCTAGTGATGTCCAAACAAGATTCTACTTCCCAAAGTGAGACCACCAAGTTAATAGAACCCTTATCAGAATTCTACCTTTCACGATACTTAGTTTCTACCAGAGAGGCTGCTTGTCACAGCGGTGTTAGAGGGCTTATCCATGCAGGCAGGCCCTCACTTCATAAGCATTTATTGAGCACTTCTGATGGGGCAGGTACTGTGCTGGGTGTTAGGGATACAGCCCAAAATAAAACAGTCTGTAACCTCAGGAAGCCTCTGGGAATTAAGTAAGCAATAAACACATGAGTGGGAATAGGATTTTAAGAAGGGATCTGGAATACTCAGTAAGGGACAAGGATTTGTAAATCAATGAGAAAATGGTTTAAAAAAAAATACGATGTTAGACCAAGCCCATTTTGTGACAGACCAGGTCCATGGAATCTGTATGAAACCTTTAAGATGAGATGAGAGGGCTGCTTTCCGTCTCATGCTCTGAGGGCATGCATAGCACCAGCAGTGAGATTTTGAAGGATTTGGATAGCTTTGACCATCAAGATGTCAGGTGGCAAGTTTCCTGTAGTGTGTGCAGATGGCTTGAAGTGGGGCACGTGAGCAAGGGGAGGAATTCACGCCCCCTGGAGTATGGGGAGATGAAGCCCTTAGGGAACAACGACTGAAATCCTGATCTTGGAGCACAGCTGCAGGAAGCCTGGCCAGCAAGATCCAGGCAGGCCATGGAAAAGGGAGCATTTAATCAGGTTCCAGCCTTGCCCAATGCCAAGGGGAGGAAGGGAGAAGCAGGGGCAAGGAAAGGAGTCTGGAAGCAACCCAGCTTTGTTCATGCTCAACCTCAAGAAGTTTAATTGCCATGAAGGCTTTAGCACTTGGGTTCTCAACAAAGGAGAGAGAGCTTAAATCAGAGCTCCTAAAAAATGACTGTTGGAATTTGTAAGTCTGCCCTCAGGCCATTTGGCCTTGGGATGTGTGATGGAGTCTAGCAAAACCTCATCTATTTGCAGTGTTTGACCTTGAGAAGAATCTGACAGTCTAGGTGACTGCCCTACAGGCTCCCACCCTCCACTCCTCAAAGCTCCTCTCAGTTACTGTCATTTCTAGCTGCATTTCCTGCCTCTGTCCACTATCGGAGTGGCCTAGCTTCTCTTGATAATAATGAAAATTATAGAAATGCTTCTTTGTATCTGTGTATAGCTCACAGCTTACAAATTCTGACAGTTTTGCTTTCATTTGCTAGAATGACGTGTAGACTGAAGCCGAGTACATGTTATATCTCCCCATTTTACAGCTGAACAAACTGAGGCTCAGAGAATAGGTGTGTATTTTCTCAGAGTGTCATAGCTGGTAAGTGGTGTTAGACATCCAACTCAAGTTGACGATAAAGACCACTGCAGTATGACTGAGTGGTCTTTATAAGACAGTTGTGTCTACACTGTCGACTGTGAGCAGCTGGTTGGTCTTCAGTCTTAGCTCTAGATCTTAAGTTTCTGAATGAGGACTAATTCCTGAGAGAAGACACACTCCCTCCTAGCAGCCAGGTTTGAAGGATAGACAGAAGGAGATGGTAGTAATGATGGTGGCCTCCCCAATGGCAAGAGTAAGACTCAATGGGCAGGGCCTTGCCCCAGCCCTAATCCAGTTTGGGGTGGCCAGGATCTTAGTCCCCAACACCTGGAAATTTTGGCATAGTGGTTTATTTGTTGTCTGGGCACTCAGCATCTATTTGACTTCATTTGCTAACAGCACATGGAGAGCTAGATGTTTATCTGTGCCCCCCTGTCCCCTGCAACCTCCACTAGCACCATCTTGGGGCTTTTCTCTAACCTGGTTTAGGACACACAAATGGTCCTGATACAACCAGTCAGGCTCTATCCTGGGACTTCAACAATTCCTCAAAGTGAAACAGAAATTGTTAGAGCAAATTTATCCCAGGGTAGTGCCCCAAGGCAGCTATTCATTAGTTTCTCCTGCACAGACCCCAGACAGAGTCTAGCTCATGTCTCTTTCGAAGTCCTGTTCTTGGACATGTCACTGGATTCTGAAAGCCACCTGGTGCCCCTCTAAAAAATTCCCTTGGATGTCGGTTTCTGTCGCTTGCCACGAGAGACCACCTCTACCTCCCTTCCCCACATCCCTCTTCTCCTCTATCTCCCTCTTAAAGGAAGCAGAAGAGCATAAAGGAAAGAGCCATAGAATCAAAGTAAAAATCTGAGTTTGAATCTAATCTCTGCCAAGGCCTAGATTTAACATCAAACTAACAGTGATTTACACGCACACGGGACACTTTTAGTGGTGCTTTTATCAATAGATCGTGAGACATCAGGTCAATTAAACAGTTTCTAAGATAAGTGAGACTAAGGAAGGAATTCATAAAGCTGAGGGGAGAACTGTTTATCCTGAGGCAAGGTGCAGAACCGGAACAGGATCCACAGGCCTCTCTCCATCTGTGAGAGGAGCTTTGTGCTAAATACTGTGGGAAAGAGGACTGGCTCGAAATATCCTCTACAAAGAAGAGTAAGCATGCCGGGGAACCAGGGCACCAAGCAACACAACCATCCCTGTTCACTTGGGATAAAGAGGGCACTGAGCCGGTGATGGCGCCAGTGAGAGTCGGAAACTGCGGCGACGTCAGGCTGGCACCGACTCAGGAAGTGTGTCTGGGGGCCTGGACAGCCCTTTTCTGTTGTGCAGGGTCTCCTGTTTTACCCCACATGTGGAAAGGTGGGGTGGGGGAGGGTCATGGGGCTGCGTGCCCACCTGCCTGCATTACCCAGGGGAATATGTGGGTCCCCAGGCTGTAATTAGGCTTCAGGAAGTCAACAGACAGCTGAAACATCAGGGTCTGACTCAGGACTTTGAAATGCGGGGCGAAGTCCAGGGCTACTGTGCTCCAGTCCCTCCCATTTCAGTGGCCATGAGCCGTTCCCTCTCTGTACTCGTTACTCTGAGTTCCTTTCTGTCCAACTTAAAAACAGCATTTTGGGGTGGGTTTTTGTGTGTGTGTGTTTTTAATTTGGTTTCACACAGCTTCCACCAGCCCTGGAGGCTGAAGCATCTCCTACAGGAATGGCAGAAGTCCCTCTGGGCTGCCCACTGGCCCCTCCTTTGTTCGGAGCCAGAATTCAGTTCAGTTCCTTCAAGCGATGTGTGTGCCTGTTGGATGACGGTGCCCAAACAAGCGCTCCAGGGTGGGCCCCACCCGTGGGCCTCCTAGGGGTTCCTATCAGATGAAGGCTTTGGGAACTAGGCGTTGCCCATCTAGAGTTGAGTCTCTAACCTGGAACTTTTGAAATTGTTCAAACCTGTGTCGTGAGCCCTCAGAGAGTTGAGCAAATAAAATTTTGCAAATTGTATTTGGTAAGGGTCTTGTATCTAGAATATATGAAGAACACGTATAGCTCAATAATAAAAAGACAAATAAATGTACAAAGGATCTGAACAGGCCTTTCTCCAAAGAAGATATACACATGGCCACCAAGAGCATGAAAAGATGCTCACTATCACTGGCCATGAGGAAAATGCAAGTCAAAAACACAAGGAAATGCCACTCTATCCTAACTAGGATGGCTGTATTAAAAAAGATAACAACAAGTGTTGGCATGGATGTGAAGAAATCCAGCCTTTTATACGTTGCTATATATATTGGGAATGTAAAACAGTACAGTTACTTTGAGAAGCAGTTTGGCAGTTTCTCACAATGTTAAACACTGACTTATCATATAACTGAGCAATTCTATTCCTAGGTATATGCCCAAGAGAAGCAAAAACACATGTGGACACAAATACTTGTACATGAATATTCATAGCGGTATTATTCATAACAACCAGAAAGGGGAAACAACCCAGATGTCTATCAATTGATAAATGGATAAATAAAATGTGGTCTATCCACATAATGGAATATTATTCAGCACTAGAAAGGAGTGAAGTATTGATACGTGCTACCAAAAGAATGATCTTTGAAAACGTGCCAGGGGAAAGAAGCCAACCATGAAATATCTCATGGTATGACTGCACTTATCTGAAAAGTTCAGAATAGGTAAATTCCTACAGAGAGAAAGTAGATTACTTGTTGTTTAGAACTGGGAGGCTTAGAGAGAAATGGTTATGGGGTTTCTTCTGGGGGTGATGAAAGTTTTCTAAAATTGATCGTGGTGATGGTTGCACAATTTTGTGAATATCCCCAAAATATTCACATACTACACACCCAAGTACTTAATAGCCAGCTTAAGAAATAGAATATTACCAAGAATATTACTCATCCCAGTGGAATTGCCTTCTCTTCTCCCAAAGGAAACTGAATTTCATGTTAATTCTTCCTCCACTTTTCTTTCCACCTGCTTTCTAAGGTTTCTGGTTGTTTGCTTGTTTGGGCCATATTGGCCAACATGTTTGCAGTGGGCAGGACTTTAGACCAGACTAACCGGTTTTCAGTTTTCTGGGTGAAAAACCCAGACAAGAAAATTTTAATACCCATCTTCCTTCTCCCATGACCACCCTAAGTAACTTGGACTCTGGGTGGCATGGCTGTGTCTTAAAACAAATGCCATTAGTCATGGACCATTAAACACCAAAGAGACTTTAAATACTATCTAGCCTGAAGATGGTGGGCTTCCCCGGTGGCTCAGTGGTAAAGAATCCATCTGGCATGCAGGAGACACAGGCGATGTGGGTTCAATTCCTGGGTTGGAAAGATTGCCTGGAGGAAGAAATGGCAACCCACTCCACTCTTCTTGTCAGGAAAAAAATCTATGGACAGAGGAGCCTGGCAGGCTGCAGTCCATGAGGTCACTAAGAGTTGGACATAACTGCACACAGCACAGCAGCAGCAGCAGCCCAAAGATGGTAAGTACCTGCAGGAAGCTGCCACTCCAATCCTCGTTCAGACCTCACTAATCAATCAGGGCGTTCTTTCATACTGAACTGTCTTGATCCCAGGGAACAGATGGTGGCCATTACTACCATCAACCAACCACAGAAAGGGAACTAACATTCATAGACCCTTACTATATGCCAGGGACTGTGCCAAATGCTTCCCACTTTATCTTATTTAATCACCACAGTTCTCGAAGCACTAGTATCTTCAGTTAGGGATACGGAAGCGTCACTCAGAAATACCGAGTCACTTGTCCATGCAGTTAGCAAATGTTGGGACAGAGATTCAAACCCATGCAGCTGGGGAGCTAGGTAGAACCTGCCCCTGCCTCTCTCCCCGCACCTCCACCCCAGAGAGTAATACAAATTAATCACAGTGAAAACATGCTGTAAGACCACACAGAAGTCCACCTCAATCAAACACCTGAAGGGAGCTACCAAGTAGATACTCACCTGAGAGGGCATAGCCTCTCTCTAGGCAGACACTAGTCCGCAGCAGTAGGATTCTCCAACTCTGATCCCTGGAGGTGATGAGAAAAAGAAGGGAGAAGGGAAGCAATGTGTCCTTTGGGATCAGCATCCTGGAGCTGATGCCCCTGCAGGGAGGTCACCAAAAGAGACCTCTTCTTTCCTGCCCTGTCCAAAATTTGGAGAAAATTTTTTTTATTTTCCATTTCTTGATCAAGACTTTGGTCTTTCTTTAAAAAAAATGTATTTATTTATTTATTTGGATACACTGAGTCTTAGTTGAGGCACATAGGATTGTCAGACTTCATTTTGGCATGAGGGATCTTTTTTCTTTTTTAAGTTGTGGCATACGGGACCTAGTTTCCTGAAAAGGGGTTGAACCTGGGCACTCTGCATTGGAACCTTGGAGTCTTAGCCACTGGACCACCAGGGAAATCCCAAGACTTTGGTCTTGAAACACAAAAATTTTTAGTTTTGATGGTGTCCAGTTTATCCACTTTTTTTCTTTTTTATGTGTGTGTTTTTGATGTCATATCTAAGAAATCATTGCCTGATCCAAGGTCATAAAGGTTTTCCTGTGTTTCTTCTGAGAGTTTTATAATTCTAGCTCTTACATTCAGGTATTTGATCCATCTTTTACTAAATTCTTTGCATATGGTATGAGATAAAGATCCAACCTCATTCATTTGCGTATGGATACAATGTATTTATGACCTAATCTCAGAAGTGACTTCCATTATTTCTGCCATATTCTATAAACCACACAGGCCAGTCCTCTTACAATATGGAAAGACTACACATTCCCCTCTAGTCATGAAGACTATGAGTCACAGGACATAATCTAGGAAGCTGGTTACCATACCACAGACTTTCAATGTTCATAAAATAGAGAAATCCCTTGATATTACCTTTACCGAAAAACAAAAACAAGATTACAGAATACTCCCTCAGCTATAAATGATAGCTAACCTCTTCCTTTATTATTGATTTACTTTCTTGTAATATTAACATTTGTCATTTCTTGGTCAACTATTTGGTTCCAGTCAATATTCCGAACCATTATTTCTAGTCCCCACCTATTACTGGTTACTACAAGCAAGGGATTTTTTAAATAGACTTTTAAAATAATTCATCTTAGTTTTGGCTGAGCTGGGTCTTCATTGCTGCGTACGAGTCGCTCTAGTTATGAAGAGAGGAGCTCCTCTCTAATTGTGTTGTGCGGGCTTCTCATTGTGGCGACTTCTCTTATTGCAGAGCACAGGCTCTAGGTGCCTAGGCTTCAGGAGTGGTGGCACACAGGAAACTTCCAAGACCTAGGGATCAAATGCATGTCCCCTGCTTTGGCAGGCGGATTCTTATCCGCTGTACCACCAGGAATGTCTTTTATACCCATTAACTGAGAAAGGAAATGAAGAAGGGGTTAAATGACTTGTCCAAGATCACCCACCCAGCCAGGAAGTGGTAGTCAAGTTCTAAAACCTTGACTTATGAGGCTTCAGAGCCCTTCCTTCCACCTTCCCCAACTGCTGCCCAAAATGTTCCTCTGAGGGCACATCAGGTCTGCTTTTGCCTGCTTCTCTGCTCCCTCCATGCCACTTCAACCTGCTCATTCTTAAAATCAGCCTCCTCAAAAAGCTCAGACATAGATGCTGAGGTGTGCTTGGCAATAGTTTGCATTAGATCAAGCTGCAAGGTCTGGAGAGTGGATGCAGTGTTGGTGCTGGGCCCCCGGGGGCCTGCTCAGTTCAGCTGCCAATCTTATTGCCACAGCAGATTTCTAAGGTGTGTGCCAAAGTTCAAACAGAATCCAAGTACAGTTTTATTTGCATTTTATAGTTTATTTTGAATAGCCAAGCTCCTTAATAGTTATCCAAAGTGTATTATTTTCCTTTAAAAGCATACTTTAAAATGTTTCACAGCATCAAATACAATTTTATTACATCTTAGAATCAAAGTGTTTTCTAAAATTAACGTCTGATTTTATGACTCAAGACTATGGGAAAATAAGCTGAGTTACACATTCAAAAATTTCATTACTGGATACTTCTATGTGTAATGGGTGTGACATGCTCCCCACTTTCTTTCCTGCATTTCAGGGAGAGTCAGAGACTAGCCAATGAACATACAGACTACAGGACTATTTTTGATTCCCAAAGAAACTGAAAGCCAATTTCAAACATTAACTTTCTTGTAACTTTTGGAAAAGATGAGATATTGCAATCTGGGTCTTTTTCACTGTAAGTATTTGCCAGTAAAAAAAAAGAAAACAACAGTTGATGTTTCTCTCTTCTTTAAAACACACACAGCAAACAACACAGGCAGGGATTCTCATTGTGCTCCAGTCCTTCCCAGCTCACCTCCTAACCCCTGGGGATTTTATGTTTCCAGGGAGGGGCAGTATACTGGAAATCTAATTCACCCAACAAACTTCAGGAAAAAAAAAAACACAAGTGAGTTTTTTAATAGCCATAAAATGGCTCGTTCATTTTGCTGTGTTTAGTTGCTTCATGGCCCTCAGGTGACTCTCGAGTCCCTCCAGGTCACAAAAACAAACTTGTCGTTTCAGAGGTATGCCTGCAGCTGCAGAGGGCATCCTGAAATGAAGGCACCCCTTGTTTGTCATTGTTGTTGTTCAGTCGCTCAGTTGTGTCTGACTCTTTGCGACCCCATGGACTGCAGCACACCAGGCTTCCCTGTCCTTCACCACCTCCTGGAGTTTGCTCAAACTCATATCCATTGAGTCGGTAACGCTGTCCAACCATTTCATCCTCTGCCGCCCTCTTTGCAAGAGAGACCCGATGAGGCTGGAGGGCAGTAGCTTGCTGAGATCACTGCAGGAGCCTCCCAGCTGGCCTTCCTGCCTCCCAGTCTCCCTAACTCGGCCCGGATTCCACTTTACAGAGAGCCCTTTTGGAAAAGCCCAGTGTTTCTCTTGCCAGCACAAAATCACTCTGATGCCAAGAAGGGAGACAATCGGGCATTACTGAAACTGATTGGTGTCATTTCCAGGGCTCTGAAGAGCTCTGGCACCATAGTTCTTTATGTCTTCATGCAGAGAAGAATTCAGCGAGAGCAAAGTGGTAGATAAGAAGTGATTTATTAGAATAAGACATTTGAGAGGTTTACAAGCAGGCTAGTGAGAAATGCTGCACCCCTAAGAACTTAGTGGCTACACTTTTATAATCAAAGAAAAAAATGGGGAAGGGGAGAAGACCTTCTTTGTCTTTCTTGAGAAGACATCACGTTTCCATCACCAGTTCCTCCCCCATATAGAGCAAGGAAGTTTATTTTTCCCTCCCTATATGGTCAGGCGAAGACTATAATAACACTTTGGAAAAATATTTTCAAGTCTCAGTACAATGAGAGTCTTTCATTTTGAAAAGTTACCTTCCCATAAATGATTGTTTTTTGTGTGCACAGAGCCTGTTTTGTTGGTCACTACCCTGATGACATCATGGGCAGCTTGTAGGCCTTATTTTCTACTACTGTTTTATTGTTTGGGAGCATTGTGCAAAGAACATGTCTTAGGGGATAAACAACATGTTTTGGGGGTTACTAATTCACTGAACTCACTGGGCAACATGTAGGTCTCATGTTCAGTTCAGTTGCTCAATCATGTCTGACTCTTTGTGACCCCATGAATCGCAGCATGCCAGGCCTCACTGTCCATCACCAACTCCCTGAGTCTACTCAAACCCATGTCCATTGAGTTGATGATGCCATCCAGCCATCTCATCCTCTGTCATCCCTTTCTCCTGCTCCCAATCCTTCCCAGCATCAGGGTCTTTTCAAATGAATCAGCTCTTCGCATCAGGTGGCCAAAGTATTGGAGTTTCAGCTTCAACATCAGTCCTTCCAATGAACACCCAGGACTGATCTCCATTAGGATGGACTGGTTGGATCGCTTTGCTGTTCAACGTACTCTCAAGAGTCTTCTCCAACACCACACTTCCAAAGCATCAATTCTTTGGCATTCAGCTTTCTTTACAGTCCAACTCTCACATACATACATGACTACTGGAAAAACCATAGACTTGGCTAGATAGACCTTTGTTGGCAAAGTAAAGTCTCTGCTTTTTAATATGCTGTCGAGGTTGGTCATAACTTTCCTTCCAAGAAGTAAGCATCTTTTAATCTCATGGCTGCATTCACCATCTGCAGTGATTTTGGAGCCCCCTCAAAATAAAGTCAGCCACTGTTTCCCCATCTATTTGCCGTGAAGTGATGGGACCAGATGCCCTGATCTTAGTTTTCTGAATGTTGAGCTTTAAGTCAACTTTTTCACTCTCCTCTTTCACTTTCATCAAGAGTTTCTTTAGTTCTTCACTTTCCGCCATAAGGGTGGTGTCATTTGCATATTTGAGGGTATTGATATTTCTCCCAGCAATCTTGATTTTAGCTTGTGCTTCTTCCAGCCCAGCGTTTCTCATGATGTACTCTGCATATAAGTTAAATAAGCAGGGTGATAATATACAGCCTTGACGTATTCCTTTTCCTATTTGGAACCAGTCTGTCTTATGTTACCATTGTTTTATTGTTTTGGGGCATGGCTTGTGTTTCTGTTGCATGGTTTTGTTGTTAAGCAAACCTGCTTCCTCAAGTAATTATTAACTTACAAGGGTCTCCCATATAGTTCTACTTAAAATTCCCTAGTGGGATAAACTATTTAGTCACCTATTTAGTCTCTTTATTCTGTCCCTATCATTATGGCCCTCCTGAAGTAGTCTTAGGGGTGAGGGGAGAACCAAACCTGAATCTGATGACAATTCTAGCTCTAGCACCTAATTTACAGGAGGCATAGATAGAAGCACACGCTAAATGACACCGGGGTACACAAAATTCAGACTGTAGAAACTCTATAGGGCAAATGACCAGTTTGAAATGAAATATTTCCTGCCATGTTGGTGGGCAAAAATATGTCACAGCTATCCACAATTCTAGCTCTTCAAATGTGAATTTCTGAGCCATGCCAGCAAGCGGTGCCACTTTCTGCATGAGGAACTTAAGGATGTCACAATCATCAGCAATTACAGCCCTCCAGTGTGAGCCAGAAAGCCCTAAGGAAATTCAAGAAAGAGAAAAATATCTCTTCAAATATGCAAGATGCTAGCCCCAAAAAGGAAAGACTTCAATAATCCCCTACTCTTGTATGTTCCTATGCATAAAAAAACACTAAATTCTTTAACTTGATATCTGGTTTTCCTTAATTAGCAATAATCTTTGATGTTCAGACTGCCTTGTTTCTTCAAACTTTGATGTTCAAACTGCTCCCTTGTTTATAGCCTGACTCCCTTTCCCACCTCCTCAGAACAATTTCTCAGCACTACTGAGATGCTGCCTCCTGGGCTTGGAGTCCTTAACATTCCCACCAAATGAAATAACGCTCTAATTTTAGATTGTGACTAATTTTTTAGTTGACACCAGGTTTCTTCAATAAAAAATTAGAAGAGAATGAGAAAAGAGAAAGAAATGAAAGGGGAGCCTATGATTTAAAAAAGACTATAAAGACCAATTTACAAACTGTATATAGATCCCTAATCAAAGAAGCAAACTGTTAATAAAAGTAGGCAAATGTGAACATTTGACTGTATAGTCAATATTAAAAAAATATTGTTAAACATTTTAGAGGACTAAGTTTGTGAGTTTGTTTTTTTCCCAAGAATCCTTATCTTTTAGAGACACATACTGAATGTTTACAATTGAAACAATATAATGTCTGGAATTCATGTCAAATTAATTCAGGAAAGTGGGAAGGGATGGAAGAATAGCTGAAATAAGACTAGTCACGAGTTGGTCATCACTGAAGGAGGGCATTTTGGGTCTGTTATATTGTGTCCATTATTTTTGGTATATTTGGAAAATCTCTATAACAATTTTTCAAATGACCAGATGGGTCCACTTTGGTCTAGATCAGCAGTGAGGGATCTTACTGAGACCCTGATTGAAATATAGGGGGTCTCCCTTTAAAAAAATGCATGTATACTCAGCTATTTCCATACAATTTGGGAGATCAGATTCCTGTTACCCCTACACTGAATGTCAAGTTTGAGTATTAACCAGTGCTCTTTGCAGTCTGGTCCCAACTACTTCTCCAGCTTCTCTCCCCCACCTGCCGCAGGCTACCCATACCTGCTCCTCCACACCTCTTCTGTCTGAAAACTCTCCTAGGAAGGCCCTCATCAAATCTCCCTCCTTTCTGTGGTTCTCTTTCACCAGCAACCATCCATTGCATGCCCAGAATTCTCCAGCACCCTGCCCTCCCGCGGGTGGCTCATCCCCTAGTTCCCACCAGCCCTATACTAGAAGCCTGGGCTAGCAGGTTTGTTACCGTTATACCCTGAGCTCTCCCAGGACCAATTCACTGTTTGCTTTTCTGTGCTGAGCCCAGAGCTTTGCACACAGCCAATAAATGTTGGTTAAAATGAATTCAGTGGAAAATGTAAAGCCCCAGGGTCAGGGGAGCGCTAATGAGATCTCGCAGCTCAGATACCACTGGTCAGAGCAGGAGAATAAAATGCTGAGCTCATTGAGAGCTGGTGAGCCAGTCTCGGTGTCATTTGTCAAGTGCGAAGTCTGTGTCCCAGGGTAGCAGGGGTGGAGGTGGGGGCCGGCAGGGCCTCAGCCTACAGGGATTCTGCCCTCAACCTCAGCCAAAAGGTGAAGGCAGAAAGAGATTCACTCAGTCGTGTCTGACTCTTTGCGACCCCACAGACTGTAGCCTGTCAGGTTCCTCTGTCCATGGAGTTCTCCAAGCAAGAATACTGGAGTGGGTTGCCATTCTCTTCTCTAGGCGACCTTCCCAACACAGCCAAAAGGTGAAGGCTGCCTAAGTCCGGGAGCCAATCTGAGTCCCATGACCGGTGCTACCTTCTCCCCCTTGAGTTCAGGGAGAATATGCCCGTGGGTGGGGAAGGGGTCCTTGGGCGGGGGGCAGTCATGCTGCTCCTTCAGTTATGCGCTGGCCTGCAAACCTGCTGACTGCACACCCAGTCCCGCACACCCACGCCCACAGCCCTCACCCCTCCTGTCCTCCTGAGCTGCAAATACGTGCATGAGCTCAGCCTCATTCGCCGCTCCATATAAACTAGTGTAATTTACCGGGCCGCGGTGGGCTGGAGGACTGAATCATGCACATTCAGGAGACAGCCTGAGACCCAAGGCTTCTGGGACTACAGGAGCAGGATGCCAAAGAAAAGTTCAGAGAGCTGGGGAAGGTTTCATCTAGGGTAGGCAGAGTGGCTGAAACTCAGAAAGAAGCCACCAGGCCCCAGGGGAGTGAGAGCAGGGCTCCATCTGAAAAGAGACCTGGCCAATGACAAGGGCCCAAAGGTGGATCTCAGGGGCTCAGATCCCCACCCACCCATCATGGCATTTGCCTGGCACTTGGTATTTCTTTTAAACAGTTTACCTTTCCTGATTTTCAAAGGTACATCAGGGCTTGAAAAAGATGGGAGTGGGCCAAAGGAAAATACGGTGATTTCTCTGAGCTTGTCTCAATGGCTAAATCACAGTGTTAGGTACAGTCTGGGCCACTGCCAACAAAGATTGCCTTCATCTTGGTTTCCCTGAATGCACTGGAAAGGAACCATTTTCTTGAGCACAGTAGTGAGGTGTAGCCCTGGGTGCTGCACCTATTATCTTCTGAAATCTTCTTGATCATCCTCTGGAGGACAAAATATCATTCCCCCTTTATGGCTGAGAATACTGAATCTCAGCGAGTAAACTCAGTAGTTAAGTCCCTTTCCAATGAGACAAGGTTAGCAGGTCGAGGCACCAGGATCAGAAGTCAGGTCTGATATGCTTAGACACCCAGAGCCAGTCACACTTTTCCAAATGTGGTTGTTGCTTTTCAGGCAATGCGTCTCCAACCTTCTTCTGCCTTGAGAATCACTCCTTCAGCTCTCACCACTAAGAGTAATGTGGCTTAAACACCAGCTGGTATTAAATACCAATTCTCACAAATGTAGCTTAGTACAGACAGGGAACTGTCCATCCAAGCTGGAAAGGGAACCAGCAGGGAAGCTGACCCCAGGAACTGAGTGGGGTCATGCTTACTACTACAGGCTTGGCCAGGGTTTGCTCTCTCTGAGCAATGAGGCGAGAATTGCTAGGAGGCAGTTCTTTGATATCTGCTCCAGAAGTGGATCTTCCCCTCCAGGGCCTCTCAGTCCCTAGGCAAGGTTTCTGATCCCTAAATCCCTCTCTTCCCCTTCTGTCACTAGCATCTTAGGAGGGACCCCCAAATTGTATTCCAGGCTTAGTTGCACTCACATTCTCTGACAGATCTGGAAATTGCTCGTATTAATCTCTCATTATCTCATCAGCCAATCCGTCTCAACTTGCCTCGTTTTGTCCTTCAAAGCTGTAAGCCGCCCCTTTCTCCTTCCCAGGGCGCGAGAAAGGATGTAATGAAGAATGTACTCAAGAGGAGGGCTGGGGTCATTTCCTGCCCTCCTGTTCATGTCTGCAGAACTTAAATTCTCGTTATTCATTCTCACAGTTTTTCTTTAATCATAGATCTCCATAGCTTGACATGCATACCTACCTTTTTTTTTTTTTTTTGCTCTTTTGTGGTCACTTTCCAAGTCTCCTGAGCCTGATCAGCCCAGAGCTCATCCTCTGTGTATTTTCTATGATTTCCTTTGTAGCAATTTTAACTCTTCTATAGCAATTCCAACATCTGGAGTAGAGCCCATCTTTCTAGTCTCTGTCCCTGGTCTTTCTCCTTGGAAAATGGCTCCAAACTCCAAAACTTCTGCTTCTTCATGTGTCTTAATAGCAATGTCACCTGCCATCGCACAGCTGTGTTACAATTTTCAAAGCCTGTTTGCTGTCCCAGGTAATCCTCCCAGTAACCCCATGTCTGTTTCACAGAAAGGAAGCTGAGCTTCAGTGCCGTGGGAGGTTGCACAGCTGTAGGAAGAGGCAACCCCTCAGGGTCAAACCAGTAAGGCCTGGGAGAGCCCAGTCCCCACAGCGAGGTATCCCTCCCTGGAACGAGATTCCCCCAGCACAGTCTGTCCTTTTGCCCTGGAACTTGCCTGAGCAGTCGGAACACACGAAGTGTGTGTCTTGTTGGGGGAGGGCAGAACTGGGAGAACTTTCTGTGGGTGCGACACACCCAGGAAGTAGCCCAGGGGAATGTGGCTCCAAGACAGTCTCCAGCAGAACCGGGGTGGAGGCTGAAGCTGTGGGTCTGAGAGGTAGTGACGTGTCTTAAACCAAGGGCTGTGGTGAAGGGCAAAGGGGAACTGGCAGAAGGGTCAGCAGACAGTTTTGGATTTAAGAGCAGGGCAGTTAAGGAAATGAAATCTCCAAACAATAGCCATCCTATCCATAGCTTTTCCTACCTCTCCCCTTTTTCCCTTTCTGGTCTGGCGTTGTTTATCTTGAATTAACTACGGATTCAAAGGAAGTTTCAAAGATAGTACAAAGATGTATGAAGCATTCATACATGTATGAAGACGTATGAATCATTTTGTAGATCTTCATATCAAAGATAGTGCAAAATGTCACCCAGTTTCCCCCAATGGTTGTGCCAACTATCGGACAATATCAAAACCAGGAAACTGACACTGGGACAATGGGTGTCTAAAGCTCCGTGCCATTTTCTCACTTATGTAGATTTATGTAACCAACACCACAATCAAGATACAGAACTACCCCATCATTACAAAGACTATAGCTTCTCTTTTTATTGGGTCCTAATTGTTCCAATTGCTATGCTAAGTATTATCTCCTTTACTTCCTATAATACCCACCCTACCAGACAGGGACAATAATTATCTCCATTTCTCACATCAGAAGACTGAGGCTCAAGATGGTCATGTTCCTCACCCAGGGTCTCACAGCGAGCAAGCAGCAGAGGGAGAGAACTTGAGTGGTTTCTCTGTGTTCCCATCACATAGCCAACCATGTGGTAGCATCTCTGGGCACAGGTCATGAGGCCCCTTTAAGTCTAAGTCAGCTGGGAGTCAAGTGAGCTTGGACTTGACTTGGAACTCAGGGACCAAGGAGAGCATCATCTGGGTCTGCCTTGTCTGATTCATCACCAGAACTTGATGTTCTTCTGGTTCACATTAACAAAACTTCAGTGAGGAGAGTGGTTGGTGGAAGATAGTGGAAGAACTATACAATTTAAGAAGTCTGTACTAGCAACTCTAAATCAGAGAATGAATTTGTAAGGGACTGAATTTCTCCTGGAGAATAAGGAAGGGCAAGTATTAGAAGAGATGTGAACCAGAGGCTATAATGAAAGAAGGATGGGCCTAGCAACATTAAGGTTGGCAGGGGGCATTGCCAAAAGTCTCTAGGGGTGGGACAGGAGAGCTGGAGCTCCTATAATGCTTGTTCAGGCAGGAGCCATCCACACGTAAGTTCCTGCAAATCGCAATCTCTTTCCTACCATGGCAGCAGTGGTGCTGCTCAGAGCAGACTCTTGGAGTATTTGCCCCAATTTCTGCTTCAACAACTTCATTCTATAAAAGAAGAACTTTTCCACCCGCATCATCAACTAAGTTGGAGGTATCAAAACTTGATGCCATGTTTCACCACTACTGAGTCTAAACAGGCAAAACAGCCAAAGACCAGAAACTGTGAGCAATTCCTGTGTGCTAGACCTAAAGGAAGACTCTCCTGAGCAGTAAAAAGTGGGATTTAAGTCATCATGTATGGACTTACGGATTCATCATATATTTCATAGCATACACTCATGGGTTCATATAATAACATGGATATGGATTCACTCATATGAACTTATGGATTGATTCCACCCAACCCAAGCTGCAGGAATTCCCAGGTGGCTCAGGGTAAAGAATTCACCTGCAATGCAGGAGACATGGGTTTGATCTCTGGGTCGGGAAGATCCCCTGGAAAAGGAAATGGCAATCCACCCCAGTATTCTTGCCTGGGAAATCCCATGGACAGAGGAGCCTAGTGGGCTACATACAGTCCAGGGGTTGCAAAAGAGTCAGACATGACTTAGCAACAAAAACAATAACAGCAACCCAAGTCGTAAGCTTCAGTCCTTAATTAGCACAACCAGAATGCAACTCCCTTTCCTAGAACATAAAATCCCCAGGCCATTAGCCATCCTAGATCCATTTGATGAACTTCCTCCCTTGTGTGAGTTCCCTCACAAGGCAAGCAGATTTTCTCTCATTTAGTTGATCCCTGTTGTGGCCTTTGTTTCCCCGTTAATAATTTCTTTCTCTTTCCCTCCAGGAAATCAGTTCAAAATATAAGTGAAATGATGAGAAATCTCTGATATATTTTTCTTTTTCTTCCCAGCATGAATTCTTTACTTTTGAAACAAATGAGTTGTAACATATCATACCTGATTATGACAGTGCAATTTGAGAACCAACCAACCTCCATTATTTTTCCTGCAGTATGGGTCACTATTTTTTAACATCAAATGCAACGGTATCAGAGACTCTAGTATGCTGGCCATGATCAGAATCTCTGTGCAGTTAGCGTGGCTGCTGGCAGAACATCACTAATTTTGAGATGCCTTTAAGGCAGTTTCTACCTTATGCTTCCCTCGTGGCTCGGATGATAAAGAATCTGCCTGCAATGCGGGAGATATGGGTTCAATTCCTGGGTTGGGAAGATCCCCTGGAGGAGGGCATGGCAACACACTTCAGTATTCTTGCCTGGAGAATCCCTATGGACAGAGGAGTCTGGCAAGCTACAGCCCATGGGGTCGCAAAGAGTTGGACAGAACTGAGTGACTAAGCACAGCCCAAAGAAGAGAGATGATACTGTTTGGTGAGACGGAGCTTGTGGAAGTGGCTCGATGTGGCGGTTCACAGAGCCATTACTTACACGTAACTTCTTTCCCTTCTCTTTTTATGGCTGCAACATTTTATAGTTACATGTTAATCGCATTTTCTACTTCCTTCTCCAGTAAGCTCAGCCCAGGCAGTGATCTGTTTAAGAGCTTCCTCTCAGCACGAAGTAAGGATGCCTGAATTCTTGGTTGACAGCAGCTTGTAGGCTTGGAAGCTTTCCCTCTGTTATCCTGGAGAATGTGGGCTTGTTTGAGGTCAGGATGCGGGAAGTGTCTGTGTTGGCCAGACCTGCTGGGTCCCTGGGGAGCCACACTTCAACAGCAAGAAAAATGTACAGCTCTCGCTCTTACTAGCACATCCAGATGTGCACACTCTGATGAGACAGCATGCTGAGAAGTGTTCAAGGCCAGCACTCGGGGCAGCTGCTCTTCAGAAGCGAGGGCTGCAATTTGGCACCAGGCACACTCTCCTGCCGTTTGTCTGGAACTGACATTGCCATTCATTGTGTTTTGAGATAAACAGTAAATCTCTCCCTGCCTCTGATTTGATCTAATAAGCTGCTGACGCTTATGGGTCGAGCGGGTAGATTGGCTCCGTAGTGGGGGACCTCCAGCTGTCCTTCAGGGGGTGGCCTCAGGGAATGAATTATAGCCCCTGGGCCATGAGCGTTACCTGGAAATTGTGCACGTTGAATCATGACCTATGTCTGCAGGTCTCAGGAGGGCTGGAGAATGTGAATGTTCTTGGCAGACTGGTTGATTGACTTAGCTGTGATTCCAAAATTCTACGAAGAGGCGCACACAAAGGCTTCTTGAATGTGGATGTCAGGAGAGGCTGGCATTGGGAGACAATGCATACTCGTCCTCCAACCCAAAGGGTAGCTGATAAATAAGTGGGAACTTCAAGTTCAATGTCCAGAGGGAGTGGTCTTGATAGGGGCAGGTGGTTTATATCATGGCTGTGGCTTTTTCTCCTAAGTAATCTAAGAGATGCTCTTGCTTCAAGATGAAGGTATGTTCCTTTAAATCTAAGATTTTCTAAGGTAAAGTTTTACTGTGTCCCACATACCCTATGTATGACTTCTCCCTCCTCACAATAGATTTCCGTGGTAGGTGTTGAGATCACTGAGGCTCAGAGAGAAAAAAGCAATGTGCCCAAGGTCCTGCCGGTAGCAAGTGGCAGAACTGAGGTTCAAATAAAGCTTTATTCTTGAAGTTACTTTACCTCTAAGAGGGTGTATTCATCTGTTTGGTCTGCTGTAACAAAATACCACACAGTGGCTTAAACAACACAAACTTTTTTTTCAGAGTTCTAGAAGGTGGGAAGAGCAAGAGCAAGGTGATTGTCTGATTCAGTTGATAGTAAGGACTGTCTTCCTGGCTTGTGGATATCTACCTTCTTGCTGCTGTGTCTTCACATGGACGAGAGAACGAGCAAACTTCAGTGTCTCTTCTCATAAGGACACTAACACTCTTGGATCAGGGCACCACACTTATGACCTCATTTAACCTTAACCACTGTTTTTTAACAGCTCCCATCTCCCAATATAGCCACACTGGAAGTTAGGGTTTCAACACATGAATTTTGGTGGAGTACAAACACGTAATCCATGAGGAATACCAAATCCCACTTGGTATGCATATTTTGAAGTTAAATGCATGAAAAGCCTTCTTATGAAGTAAATAGCTGTCTTGCTTATACTAAAGGAGAACAAATGGAGAGCTGCACCTAGAAGGTCTGACGGGAGGGGGTGACTGAAGATTGAGATGACCACAGTGGAGGGCTAGACTTAGGCTGTGTGTCAGTGGGAGGCATGGATCTGGCTCGAGAAGGAGCAAGTGAATCACGGATTGTTCTGAGTTGGGTGTGCGTGATGTCTGAGGTTCCCCCAGGGGGGACCAGGGATTTTGGATAAAAATTATTCTCAACAAAGCAAAATTGCAGAGGTCCCCATATCTTCCCCTTCTTCCCTTGAGCCCCTTTCCTTTCCCTATGATTTTATATTATTTATTTATATTGGGCTTTGCCTCTGGAGCCTTATAGGCAGAATTAAATAGGGCCATGGATGCCATTTTATATCCTATCCAGTATCATAGTAATCCACCTACAACATTAGTGCCACAGATTCATCCAGCTTCTTCTTAAATATCTCCTCTGGTGAGAAACTCATGCCTCCTGGGCCAGCCCATTTTCAAGTACCTTAACTAAAACATGCTCCATCTCTCTGCAGGTCCCCATCTACCTTCTAGGGCAACCCAGAAAGGGTCAGTCCTCTAGGAGACATTTAGTACAAATCTTTCCTCTCTCAAAATTCACAGTTCTCTTACCTGATCCTCAGGCTCAGTGTGTCCACCCATATTTCCATCTCTAAGATGATCTGGTCACTTTCTAAGATATATTTTTGCTTCTACACCAGCAGCAGGCTCTAGTTATATTAACATGCATTCACAGGAATTAAGCCCATTTTAACTACTCCCTCTACTGCTTTCCCTTGAGCCAGAAAGCTGTCATTCTGCCACTCCAAGATTACTTAATGACATTATCGATGTACCAAGACCACCCAAGGCATGAGAGCTACAGCTCTGAGGTACAATGGTCAGAATTCCTGCTTTCATTGAGCTTTGAGATTAATGGGGGAAATAGGTAATAAACAGGCAAACAAATAAGAATGTCAGGTACAAAGTGCCATGAAATAATAGCATTTCCTTTTACAATCAAACTGCAGTTCTAAAGTCTAGTGAGCACTTATTTTAAGCAAGGTACTTTGCTAATTATAGAGCTAATAATCTTATATGCAAGGATTTTTAAAAAAAATAAGCTTCATAGAATTTTACACTCTTTGATCCTCACAAGAATCTCATAAGGTAAGTAGAATAGGTATTGTTTTTTATTATTAAGCCCATTTTGCAGACAAGGAAACAGACTTATTCCAGCAACAACTCAGCCATTGAGTGCATGGAAACTCGAAGGCCTTGACACTGCTGCTGACCAAAATCTTGGCCTTCTCTGCCCACAGAAGCCAAATGAAAAGAGTTTGGAGGAAATAGAAAGGTGGCTTTAATTCTCAGCTGGCAGAGAGGGGAAACCGGAGGCTTATGCCTCAAAACTGTTCCCACCTCCATGAGTAGTCTGCTGCTGCTGCTAAGTCGCTCTGGTTGTGTCCAACTCTGTGCTACCCCACAGACGGCAGCCCACCAGGCTTCCCCGTCCCTGGGGTTCTCCAGGCAAGAACACTGGAGTGGGTTGCCATTTCCCTCTCCAATGCATGAAAGTGAAAAGTGAAAGTGAAGTTGCTTAGTCGTGTCTGACTCTTCGTGATGCCATGGACTGCAGCCCACCAGGCTCCTCCGTCCATGACATTTTCCAGGCAGGAGTACTGGAGTGGGGTACCATTGCCTTCTCTGCCATGAGTAGCCTAGGGGCCTACATAACCCAAGGGCCCGCAGTCAGGAGTTGATGAGGAACAAAGGTGATAGGATCTTGATTTCTTCCCCTTGCATTGTTCCAGATGGTCATAAAATGGCATCAGTAACCCAGGAACTGAGTCTGGCAGTTCAGTGGCAGTGGCTCCGCAGCCTTCTTTCTGATATGTGACTACAAGGGGAAGGGTGTTGTAAGGGAAAACACCAGATAGGGGTCATATTTAGCACAGAGTCAAAGGAGAAATTGTGAACTGTAGCTTCTGCAGAGTTAGGGGGCAGAATAGTAAACTTGGTAACAGACATGCAGAGTTAGGAGCAGTTAAAGTAAAAAAAAACTAGGAATGTTCAGGCCTGCTCACTGTTCTCTTTATCTTCTTTGTTCTCGGGAAAAAGGAAAGAAGAACTCATTCCTCTCTTTTACTTTTCACTGCAGCAACACCAGCGCTCTATTCATGGTGTCTGTCTGCCACAAATTAGCAAGTTTGCTGGTAGCTTATCTGGTTTTCCCCAGCCAGCTCTGATTCAGTCATTAGCAGCATTGTGTGCCACCTCTTGACAAATGCATGCATTCATGTACTTATGTAGTGCCTTTGGTGGTTTGAAAATGTATCTTGCATCTCCCTGTCATAATCGGCCTTTGTAGGGAGGATCCTGATTAGAGAGCCGGGAACAGGCTTTCCAGGATCAAGAGAAACCACCACAGAGCAAGGAGGCTGGTTTCTGAGTCACGAGGTGCAGGCTGAGACATCTGGGGAGGTCAAGCAGCCACTCGTTCCATATCCAGGACTCTGGGGCAGGTGGAGAGCCCAGGCAGGCAGGTCAAGGTGCGCAGCTGCAGGGGAACAGCCACGCTGGGCCCGCAGGTTGTTGGGGCTGTGGGGATGAGCGCCTCCCAACACTGAGGAGGTGGCTGACTTTGGAAGTCTGTTAAATGAGGTGGCAAAAAGCACTCTGGCTCCCGTTCTGAGTGCTCAGCTTTTCTGGGACTCAGCATTTCCTCCCTCCTTTTGCTTGCTCAAAAAAGAACAACCCAAAACAATGTACCCATCTTTCTTTGGTTTTCTCATTAAAAAAAAAAAAAAAGGACATGTTTTATTCATTCTCAGATTGGTTCTGTAGTCATTTTGCTATGTAGCCCTCTATGACATACACATACACAGCTATGTATCAGTCCCTCGTGTTTGCAGGTACAGATCAGTTAGCTGAACTGGCACCCAATGGGGAAACTTAGGTAGATGTGCCATTAAGATGGGGCCAAGCTCTGTCAAAGGCAAGAAGCATGCTCCATGCAGGAAACCAGACGGAATGGAAAGAGACTTGCCCTTGGGCAAGGGAGAGCAAGGTGATGCTGCAGACATGGGGGAGCAGAGACTTTTCATTTTTTCCATGCTGACTTGGCCAGTTGGATGTAGACCCTGCAGAAGATCATCCTTGCCAAATTAGCTGGGTCAGAGCATCAGAGAGTCAAGGGGTCTGAGCTGCAGTAATTATCATTATACTAGGGCTTCCCTGATGTCTTAGTGGTAAAGACTGCCTGCAGTGCAGAGGACCTGGGTTCCATTCCCGGATTGGGAAGATCACCTGAAGGAGGGCATGGCTACCCACTTCAGTAGTCTTGTCTGGAGAATCCCATGGATAGAGGAGTCTAGCAGGTTACAGTCCATGGGATCACAAAAAAATCGGACACAACTGAGCATGCACAGCAGCAGCAGGAAGATGGGAGGTCTGGGAGCTGCTGAGTGAGCTTTCAGCTATGCATTCAGTAAATAGTTAGACCATGCTTTTCTATAGCAATCAGGATGTTCTGAAAATGACACATGGCATGAAAACTAAGGGAGTAAAACACAAAGTAAACCATTAACTTAGAAGAGCCAAGTACTGACAACCTTTGATCAGTTTGATGCCATTTGATAAGTTGTTTAATTAGCCACAGGAGTCTCTTGAGCCCACTTCTTAGCCTAGAACAGTACAGGAAGGGGTCAGAGGAATTCCAAGACCCTTCCATCTCATAGATACTGGGTTCCTGGGAATGAAACTGCAGGGAAAATGAAGGGGCAGAAGGAAAATCATAAAGAATTCTTCAAGGACACTAGATGTATTCAAATCTTGCTAATCCACCTTCTCTCTGCGTTGTCTCATTTCACCGTGAACAGTGTTTTCACGTATATTAACTCCCTCATTAAATCCTCACATTGACTGGGGGCCTCTTTGTTTCACTGATGATGATGGCTCAGTGGGTGGAATTAACTGAATTACCCAAAGGGGCGTGTGTCACAGACCAGTGCACACACAAACCCAGGGAGTCTGACTTGGTCGCCCTTGTTCAGTGAACCCATCAACCGATCCTACTTTGCTCTCCACTCCTTCATCTGTTCTTCATCTTCTACACTCTCATATTCTTACCCTGAGTCCTGCCTACAGCTCATATTTCTGTCTGCTCCCCCACTTCCATTCCCGTCCTTGGGGTGCATTTGTTATTGTCGATCCAGGCAATCCTCAGTTCAGACCCTGAGGCTTACCCTGGTTACCTGCATAAAGCAAGAGGGTCTTTCTGCCACATCTCTGAACAAGAAAATCAATTCAACAAATATTTATTGAGCACTTACTCTGTGCGAGGCACAGCCTGTGTATTAAAAAGAAATATGGTATGGTCTTAAAGTGGTGGGAAAAATAAAAACATGGTTCAACTAATTTGTAAATGTCTGGGACAATACAGGGAGCAAGGGAGGCTCTATAAAGTGCTTGTCCAATCAGGCTAATATCTAGATTTGTTCCAGAATACTAATAATGATATCTTGAAAGATATGTCATTCCTTTGGATGGCAGTATGACTTCTGTTCCAGACACCAAACAAGGAGCTACATCAGGGAGTGTTCTGTGCCTGAGCTGAGTAGGGGTTCAGAAAACAAGGGGCCCGAAGGCAGAAGGGCACACATATGGAGTGGAGTTATAACAAAGTGGCTTCTAGAGTTGAAGGCTATATTAGTAGGGAATGTTGTGCTGTTTGCATCTCCTTACCCACTTTCCCAGCATCCCCGGTGCCTCAGACAGTAAAGAATCTGCCTGAAGCACGGGAGACTCGGGTTCGATTCCTGGGTTGGGAAGACCCCCTGGAGAAGGGAATGGCTATCCACTCCAGCATTCTTGCCTGGAGAATTCCATGGAAGGAGGAGCCTGATGAACTACAGTCCATGGGGTCGCAAAAAGCTGGACACAGCTGAGCGACTTCCTCTTTTTTTTAAGCCAGTTTTCCAGAATCTTTCCTTCTTTTCAATTTAGTACTCCATTTGGCTCTATGTACATCTTCTACATCGTTTTTTTTCCTCGCAGAGGGATCATCATCCATAAACTTCTTGGCACATGAAACTAAGAGATCAATTCAAGGCTTCTAGGAATGTGTTTGACTAATAGAAATTGGAAGTAGAAATAAAAGAAAGCAGACAGTGACTAAGACCCCTGGGGAATATCCTCTTAGCAGTCAGGCTGAAAAAAAAAAAGGAAAAAACACAAAATCCTGCCTTCTGATGCACCGTGTGGAATTGCAGAACCGCAGGGACCTCGAGGGCATGTGACACTCAAGTCCCTGAAGTCACTTCCAGCAGAGGGCCCCCAGCCTCAGTTGGAACACCTGCCCTGGCCATTAACACCCTTGCTGGCCAACCGGACAATCCGCCGGCAGCTCTGCTTATGCAGACTCCCTCTTACAACTCACTTCGTCAGTCACTTTCACTCTGTGATCACAGCTTCTGCCCCCTGAGGCCATAATGGACAAGCGTAATCGCTCAACTTTTCAGTGCCTAGGACTCCAGATGAAGAGGCCCTAGTGTGTAGGTACCAAATGAAACATTGGAGATCCTTTCAAAATCATGAAAGAAATGCAGCTCACTGTAAAAATTTCCAACCACATAGTAAAAAACATTCAGGTTCTCCCTGTACCCCTTCCTAACCGCTATGAGTAGTTTGATAAGTATGCTTCCAGACTTTTGCTAGCATTTCTATTCACCAAGAGTGTGACTTGGTCCAGTTTCCACTTTTGAAAAGCTCTCCCTGGCTGCAGGATGGAGAATGGATAACTGAAGGAGCCTCCAGCGAAAACAGGAAGTCCACTTAGAGGAGGTGAAAAATAATGGCTTCCTGGACAAATATGGCAGCAAAGGAGATGGAGTCAAGTGGGCAGATCCAACGTATTTTAGAACCAGTAAATAATTGTTGAGTGACTCACTGAACAAACGTTTGAGGTGACCTTCCCTTGCTGTGCTCCTCTTTTGTCAACCTTCTCCCTGGCAACAGTCAAAAAACCAGAGATCCTTAAAAATAGACCCGCGCTTCCCCTCACCTGCCATCTAAACCAGGTCCCTGGATATCGAGGTAAACACTAGCACAGGGAACTGTCACTGCTGGACATGCGAGAAATTTTCCTTCTAAATCTCTATTTTTATAAACACTGAATGCTTACTAGAAAGTGGCCCTCCAACGTGCACGTATATTTGACTCATGACAGTTTTTGACTCAAGAACAGAATTTGAAGAGGTCGGATATTTGGGGAAATAACCAACTCACGCCACCTTTTGAATTGCTCGCCCACCCTCCACCCCCACCCCAGGGTTATCCCTGGTCTATGAGCCTATTTGCAGATTTCTTTTGGTCTTCCCATTTGTTTTCAAGTTGCTGAGTCGTCCCTATACATAGCTAAGGAAGAGGCTGGCTTAGCCATGAAAATAGCTGCTTAGAGAAACAGAGCAATTTGGAATAAGCAAAAAATAGCTCTTTGTGGTCACTTGAGTGTCTCATTTTCGATACTGATTTCCGTGCCCTCTCCAGTGTGGGTTTTTGGAATCGCATGTGGAAGCAGGTGATGGAACCACCCTTGTTTATTTCCTGGTTCACACAACACTTGAGGACTCTCTGGTCACATATGTTTAGAATACTGAAATAAGCCCAGGGAGCATACTTATTTCCATGGGTGGTCATAAGCTAGGAACCACATTTGTGATGCTCCATGGATGTCTTGTAATGTGGTTCAAACACTGCAGAGCATCTCATTTTTTTTTTCTATGAAATATGATTCTTACCACCAGGTTCTGCTGAAGCCCTTCCATTTTGCTTTAGTGTTCACTGTCCAGGTGACTTTTGGAAATTCATGGTATTCCTCGAGAACAGTGGTCTTCAACCACACCGCATCTCAGACCTGTGAACCCCTGGGAATGAGGTCTAGATATTTGTCATGTGAAAAAGCTGCCTGGTTTGTGCCCTTGAAATCCTGATGCTTTTGAGCCATCTGTATTTGCATGCTACTGTGACACAGGGAGCATCTAAGTGCTCAGAATGGAAGCGTTAGAAACCCCAGCAGTTGTGAGTATACACCTAGAAATCCAGCCCAGACATTAAGGAGGCACTCCACTGTCCCACATCTCTCACCTGGAACTACTTTGTCCATCATGTGTGGAGAAAGGGATGAAACACCCAAAACAAGTAAATAATAAACAGGATGGATGAATCTCAAAATAATTGTGCTGAGTAAAAGAAGCCAGACGAAAAACAGCAAGTGCACACAGCAGGATTCCGTTTATAAGAATTCTAGAAAATGCAAGCTAATCTCTAGTGACAGTGATCAGTGTTTGCTGGGCGACAAGGAAGGAGGAGGAGGGGTGGATTATAAAAGGCACAAGAAAACTTTTGGGGTGCTGGGTATGTTCATTATCTTGATTGTGTTGGTGGGTCCATGGACATATACATATGTCAAAACTCATCAGATTGTACACTTTCAAGTATGTGCAGTTTATTGTATGTCAGTTATACTTCAAGAAGATTTAAGGAAAAACAAAAGACTGCTTCAAAAGAATGAGATTGGGAGTGCTTTTTCTGAGCCGTAGGAAGTGCATTAGACTACAATAACATTTCATCTCTAATATCACTCCAGACCAGTGCTAAGCCTTCACATGCATTCTCTCATTTACTTCTCATAACAGACCCAAGAGGAAAGGAAGGGGTAGAAACAATGAGTTGTTTGTTCAGATTCCACCAGTGAGTGAATGATAGAGTTGGGATTGGACCCACATCAAACAATTCCACAGCCCAAACCCCAAAGTCCAAAGAAGTACTTGATCCCGGCTCTGTCAATAACCAGTCATGGGACTGAGCCGAGAGGGTCCTCAGCAAATATCCTTTTAGGGGCTTGAACATCCTCCAAGCGATATCTCTTTATAATAGAGATTTTCCTTTTTTGGTGGGGCTGTCAATTGTCCTCCAAGTTAGTCAAAGCCTGTAGGTCTTAAGTAAAAACCTAGCTAATGCCATTTTATTATAATGTGGCTGTCTGAATATAGGAGACACTACGTTTGAAATGTAAAAGTGCATCTTACTTGCAGCTTGATCCTTTCAAAGCATGGTGGCTTCCTCATGCCTGGGCAGCCCAGCCATCCAGTGGGAGTCCCTGAGGATCATGTTTCTGGGACAGCTGAGGTAACAGACCATCTGTGTTTGATGCTGCTGATGCTGGCCTTCTGAGCCCCACAGACAGAAGGGCTGCCCTCCTCCTCACTAGAGGAGGAAGTACAAGAATCTTAGAGCCCTTTGGCCCTTCTCTACTCCCTAGTGCTCCAGCCTGTTGGAGAAGAGATTCAAAGCTTTTCTAGCTCTCCTATTGGATCTCATACTTGTTTTGCCCACACTTACAAATCTCCAGTGTTCTTCAAGTCACAGCTTTCTCCATTTATTGGGAAAAGAGCCTGCTGATAATTTTCCTTCAAAACTAAAAAGACTATCCCTTCCTCAGACTAATGCCTGAGGAGCAAGTCACTTTAGCCCTTTTCTGAACCAGTGTCTTCAGCTGTAATAAAAATAAGAATTAACTGGGGAAATGACCTTGGGCAAATAATCTAACATCTTTGTGCCTTATTTTCCTCATCTGTAAAATGGGAATAAAAATATTTGCCCTCATATGGTTAGACATGTGATTATTGTAAAGATTAAATGAAATAATGGAAGTGCTTCGAACAGAGCAGAACACATAATAGTTCATCATGGTTGTTTACTTTGCCTTTTACAGAGAGCTTTCAGTGTTGATTTTATACCCACTTTATAAAATAGGGACCCTAATGGTCAGGGAAGTTAGTGAGTGAGTACAGTTAGAATTTGAGCCAGGAATTGCCTAGATAATAAGAAAGTTCCCTCCTGCTCTAGCACTAGGTGGTTTTTCTTCTTTTTTTGACATCAGTGATATTAACTTTGCAATATCCTTCCTAAATGGTATCCCAAGTCACTAACAATTCTTGGATGGTATGGGAGAAGGGTGGGATGGAGGAAGAGGAGAGTGAGCTGGGGTACACTGTCATCTGTTGGAAACTCCTTGAGGAGTTTCCTTAGTTAGCAGTCGGCTTCTGCTTTTGGAGTCCACTGCTTCCTATAAATGGGATTAATTTTTACCTCTGAAATTATCTTCTGCTAGTGAGTTTGCAAACTTTTCCTCATGTGAACTGTGAAGTTATTTGGAATTGGATGTAAGGCACCCCCGGTAATCTTGAATCAACAGTAATCCCGAAGGACACTCAGACCCTTGATTTAGAAGGCATCTTCGTGAAGCAGACTACAAATCTATAGTAGTAATGCCAAAACTATAACTTCTGATTCTTCTTTATTTACTGCTGCAAAATCCCAAACCTTATCTGGCAATTCAGTGGTCTAGTTAAGAAGAACATTTTTCAGGGACAAAAATGGTAAGCTGAGTTGGCCTTCAAAATTGAAAGAAAAAAAAAAACTAATGTCTGCTCATTGTCAGTGCTTTCATACTCAGCGTTCCGGCTTCTGGGTGTAAGAAGCAGAAAGCCATTTGGGTAATTTAATTTAAACAGTAATGGGAAGAGCAAGGAATATTTAAAGGCCACAATTTTATGTACTCACATCCATATCCTTTTTCTTAAAGAGGACTCCCTAGCTGTAAGAGGCTCAGGCTCCACACAAGCCATTTCTGTGCTCTTCAGCTCTCTCTGCAGACTGCTCTCCTCTGCCGGCCCACCCACCCATGTACAGTGGCTGCCACGTCATTGAGCACAAGCCTCAGGTGTGTCTCCTAAAGTCTACCACCTTCGGCTCCATTCTTTGATAGAAAGAACTCAACAGTTTCACCAGTTGATGGCCAGCCAGTGCCTTGACTCCCCCCAACCCCCATCCCACCCACCTATCACTTGGAAAAGTGGAGGGGACAGGGGTCCTTTGGTATAAAAATAAGCCCATCCCTTCAGCAAAGTCTAGGAGGGAGGGTGATTCCCAAAGAGCATGGCCTCAGATTTGGATAACTATCTTGGAAGCAAGATAGAATGATCCTGAAGAAAATGACCAAGTTCTTTAAGTCCTATTCTTTCTCTTCTTCATCCGCCTTTCTCCTTCCTTCCCTCGGAGGTGGCAGTCTAGCCGAAGACTGAAGCAGCAGGGCCAAGGAGGTGATGCAAGACCCTGGACCCAGGAAGCTGCCATGGGCTGAGATGGTGGAGGCTGGAATGGAAACTCAGAGACTGCAGGGTACAGAAGGAGGAGGGAGTAAAGAAGTAAATATCTTGAGGCTAATTGGGACCAAGTTTTTCACTGTGGGAGAAGAGATTTACAAACATGGACAATGGGAAGGATAGAAAAAAGGTGATAGACTATAGCTGGAAGTGTTGATGTAAACTTGTGGTCAGATAGATTAATGATTGGATGGATAGATATTAGATGGGTGGATAGGTAGCAGATATAGATAGAGAGATGATTAGATAGATGGATAGATAGGTAGGTTATTAGATGGGTGAATAGATAGATTGGGCTTCCCCGGTGGCTCAGATGGTAAAGAATCTGCCTGCAATGCAGAAGGCCCTGGTTTGATCCCTAAGTCGAAAAGATCCCCTAAGGAAGAAAAGAGCAATGCACTCCAGTATTCTTAACTTGGAAATCCCATGGATGGAGGAGCCTGGCAAGCCTATAGCACACAGGGTCGCAAAGAGTCGGACACAACTGAGCAACTAACACTCTGCTATAGATAGATAGATATAGATAGATGATTCAATAGATGGATGGATGGATAGATAAATCAATAGATGATAGATAGATAATAGACATGCATAGACAAGTAAACCAGAAAAGTTCATTCTTCTTTACCATAAGATGTCAACAAACAAATGCGGAAGGAATGACGGAAATTGATTGTCACTATTTGGCAACCATCTTAGAGGTCGTTGGTACAGGTATCCACAGATGCTAAGGCTGAGTAGACATTTGATGAGGAATAAGATATGGAATAGGCTTAAACTATCTCCCCACAAAAAAAAAAAACATGTCAATCACAAATGGGGACTGGTGAGCTTACAGCAGAGGAGTCTGGCAGATACTACCTCGACCAGAGGATGGAGAGTCCATCCCAGTGGAGCAAAGGGTCAACATTATGAGCCCTTGAGGAGATGTACCGAGAAGAGCTCAGCCTCATTTTTGTGTCTTTCCTGTCAAAATGCATGGCCTGAGTCTACACATGAGGAAATGCTGGAAAAAACCAGTGAGAGATCTGTACTCTTTATAAAAATTGCCATTGTCAAGAAAGATAAGAACTGATTCATATGGAAAGGAAATGAAGACACATGACAGCCCAAAGGAACATGTGGTTTTGGACTGGTCTTGAACCAGAAAAGAAGAAACACTGTTGGGACATTTGGCAGATTCTGAGTGAGATGTGAATTGGAAGGTCCTATCATAGCGACATCACCTCCTGGTTTGGAGGACTTGTGGCTGTTATGTAGGAGAGTGTCCTTGACTTGGGAAGCTACACACTGAAGTATTTAAGGGTGGGGGGGATCGCATCCGTAGCTTGTTCTCAAACACCTCAAAAAATGAATAATGATAATGGGTTAACAAATGGGGAATCAGCCTGAGCGGGTGATGGGAATTCTTGGTACTGTTCTTGCAATATCCCTGTTTGTCTGAATGTACTTCAAAATCAATTATAAAAATCTGTTTATTAAATTACCAAGTGCGATTGCCATCCACACCCCCAAACCTTTGATAATGGGAAGAGAGGGAAGGGAGGCTCTGCTTCTGTGATGAAGCAGAGCCTCTTCAAAAGGTCTAGCCATTATCCACTCCAGTGAAGCAAGTCCAGCCCCCTCTTCTGCTGACCAGTGCAAAATGCCAAAGCAAAATAGAATAAATTTTAAATCTCTCACAAGAGTAAATAGGAATCAGAAACTGGTCCTGCTTTGGTAAGATACTCTGAAATGACCCTTGGTTTAAAAGATCAAAAGCAAACAACTGATTCATGCCAGAAATAGAAAGCCTTTAAAGTTTTAAAAACAAGTGCTTCTGGCCAACAATTGGAGCTGATCGCTGCCAAGACAAAGGCATTGTCCTAAATATCTTCATCTACTTTTGTCATATTATAAATATTGGCACCGAAGGAGACTTCATGGCAGAGCATACTCATGCTTGGGAGTCAGACACACGTGGGTTAAGATTCTGACTCCTCTGCTTTCTAGCTGTGTGTCTTTAGGCAAGTTATTTAACCATTCTGAACTTTAATCTCTCTATCTATCAGGTGTGGGTAATAACAGCTCCTTCCTCTGGTTGGGCGTGAGGCTTGATGAAATATCATATGCAAAACATCCTGCATTTGGGAGACTCTCAGTAATACCTGTTTCCTTAATTCATGTCAAACGTATGAGAAAGCTTCAGGGCCCAGACGGATCCCTGGATCATACTTTAAGAACTATCTCAGCAATAAGGCACTTGGCCAGCTTCATCTGTGTCTTGCCAAGCCCAAAGCTCCTGTAGTCTGTGATTTCTTGCTTTTCCCCCAATGACATTTTTCCTGCCTGTCTTTATTTTGACCAACCCATCCCTTCATCTCATGGCCCCAAGTCCAGACAACACTTTTGACACAGCCAAATTTATTCTTTTCCCTTGAAGACATTCCCCTTCATTCCTCATGGCTTATAAGCCAGGGAAACCAAAAGGAAAAATGTTGGTCTGTCTCAGCCAGTCTGCAAAGAGGAGCAACACGGTAAGAAACTGGACTGAGATGAATTTTCGAAAGGCTGAACTTAATAGCAGAAAGTCAAATAAATCTCAGGGAGTGTACACACAAGACACCAGAGCACCTCGTCTCTTAGAAGCTGGTTGATCCTGAAAAGAACATGTCATCTTTTAAAAGCCAGCCTGATGTCAGGGTCAGGAATTGTTCTTGGTCTTTCTTCCCATCATTTCTCATGCACAGTATAGTAGGGCACTTCACCCAGAAGCCGCTGTTTCAGAACAAGCTTCAGAATCATCTCCTACCTAATCCTTTTCTATCTTGTCCATTGAAATGAGAAGGGAGGAGAAAAGGATGGACTTCCTGGGCCTTCAGGCTCTCATATGAATTGCTTCAAGGCCAGGGAGGACAAAAAGGAAACAGCAGAGGAGATAAATGGCCGAGATCCTCTGATTTTATTCAGTTCCAACTTCCTGTCCTGAAGCCTGGAAGCTGGTTCCATATGCTTCTTACAGAGCATCTCAACACGAGAGATGTTCCTTAGGTTTTCAGAAGACAGAACTATGAAATAGTGCTGCTTTGGAAAAAAAAAAAAGCTTTCTTCCGCTTCTTTCTTCTCTCCAAAGAAATGCATAGTCATACTAGTTTTCATTTAACAAAGGACTACAAAGCATTGGCTCCTTGTCATTAAGAATCCTTCCAAGCTATTCTTTGTGTTCCTTAGGACCAGAGTTGAATTAATTAAATCTCTAATGGTGAGGATTTAGGTTGTCCCCAAATGTTACTATAGTGTTGTAATATAATATAGTTAATATATTAAACTATATTAATATATTAAACGTTGTAAGTGTTGTTTTTACAGCACAGTCTTCACATATAGTCATGATTATTTCCTAAGAATTAAGTTGTTTATTGTTTAGTTGTTAAGTTGTGTCCAACTCTGCAACCCCATGGGCTGTAGCCCACCTGGTTTCTCTGTCCATGAGATTTCCCAGGCAAGAATACTGGGGTGAGTTGCCATTCCTTTTCCAGGAGATCTTCCTAACCCAAGTATCGAACCCACATCTCCTGCATTGGCAGGAGAATTCTTTACCACTGAGCCACCAGGGAAGCTGAGAATTAAGTACCCACAGGTAAACAACGGTATGCACATTTGTGAGACTCTTGCCACATACTGCCAGCTTTCCTGCCAAAGAAGTTGTCCCAGTGAAATAACACATTCTTATTTTCAGGAGATCACAGCTGCCAAGTTCTTTCATTATTTTCTTTACCCCACTGTGAATCTAACACATGTGACTTATTTACACAATTTGGAAAGGTGGGTTAGGTTTGGTAGCTTGTGGAGAAGTAGAAAAAGAAAGAAGAGAGTGCTTTAAGCATCTGTTCAAGAAAACATGAGATGTTGCTGGTGATAGCTCTCTACCACTTAGAGATCTCAAAAACTAGCATTTAGAAATCTTTTTTTTTTCTTTTTAAAAAAGTTACACAAGGTCAATCTAGAAGACTTGAAAAGAAAAGAAAAGAAAACCACTAAACATCCTCCAAAGGTCCACAACCCAAAGGTTAGCACTATGAATATTTTGGCAGATTTCCTTTCAGTCTTTTTTTCTTTACATAGATGTTTTGTTTGTATAAATGACTAATACATTCCATTCTGCAGTCTGATTTGTGTTGCTTTGTCCAAGGGCTTTCCTGATCTTCCCCTGCCTTGCTCATCTCCAATGCCTTTGGGGGACACGGGCAAGATGGGGCCCACGGCCAGAGGAATGCATTCTTAGCCTGGCCTCCAGGAGGAAAGCCACACTTCTCTCCAAGCCTCTGACCTCTGGCTCCAGCCTTTGAAACACTCCTAACTGATCCTGCCTCTACAACAATCTATAAGCCATTAGCTGGGGCTATATTAAATCCAGAAGGGTTCATCCCTAAGACCTCAGCTTTTATCCAGGGTCGATATAATAAACGACCAGCTGAAGAACATTTTTGCATCTTCTGCAGAAGACTCTAGAGAGAACGTCTATTATGTGCCTCACCATCCTTATATTGAGATTCTCACGATAAATTTGTGCTCACGTTGAATGTCAGGGAAAAGTTTGCCTCTCCTGATGAATGGCTATGCTTCCTTTTATCCAATAACTCATCACATTTCCCCTTTCGCTTTAGCTCAATTTAATGCGCAATTGCAGTAACTATCATCTGCCGGGTTTCTGGTTTAATCATTTCCTCCCTTCATCCAGATGACTTTGGAGATTTCACCTTTAATCTCACTGTCCTGGGGCCTTGATTTTTAGGTGTCAGTCATCTCAAATTTGTTTGGAAGTTAGCAGCAATGCAAATTAGAAATAAGTAAACAGCGATCTTGACCCCTAGGCCATCTCTTTAGAGTCATAGCTGCCTTAGTAATTAATAATTGCCTTCATTAATGCCAAGTTCCTTCCTGGTATTTCCAGGCAACTGCACCCAGAGAGCTATTATAAGATGCAATTGAGCATGTTAGGACTGAATGAGAAGAATGGGATTTTTTTAGGAATGAATTATTCTGTGTTTGTGTCATTAGTCTTTTTCCTATATAACTAAAGTCTTGGTAAGCCTCCTTTCTGGTGGAAAACAACCTCTTACTGATACTGTTGTCGTTTAGTTGCTAAGTCATGCCCAACTCTTTGTGACCTCATGAACTATGGACCCCAGACTCCTCTGTCTATGGGATTTCCCAGGCAAGAGTACTGGAGTGGGGTGTCATTTCCTCCTTCAGGGGATCTTCCAGACCTAGAGATCAAACCTGTGTCTCCTGCTTGGCAGTTGGATTCTTTATCACTGAGCCGCCGGGGAAGCCCCTTCTTACTGATCTAATAGTAGGTTACTTCCCTGCAAGGATGATAGCCACACCACTTCCATGTCAGCTTACTTGACAACTGATGAAGCGGAATGGAGAGAGGGGCCTCTTGGCAGCACCCAGGGCCCATGAGAGGGACCACTATTATCTCTCCCTGAGCCTGATCTGTCATGTACATTTCCTCTCTCCTGAAGCCCTGACCTTCTTCGTGTGTGTCTCTCTACTTTGATGATCTCTCTGGTCAAATAGGAAAAGGAGTATGTCAAGGCTGTATATTGTCACCCTGCTTATTTAACTTATATGCAGAGTACATCATGAGAAACGCTGGGCTGGAAGAGGCACAAGCTGGAATCAAGGTTGCTGGGAGAAATAACAATAACCTCAGATATGCAGATGACACCACTCTTATGGCAGAAAGTGAAGAAGAACTAAAGAGCCTCTTGATGAAAGTGAAAGAGGAGAGTGAAAAACCTGGCTTAAAGCTCAACATTCAGAAAACTAGGATCATGACATCCGGTCCCATCACTTCATGGGAAATAGATGGGGAAACAGTGGAAACAGTGGCAGACTATTTTGGGGGGCTCCAAAATAGTCACTGCAGGTGGTGATTGCAGCCATGAGATTAAAAGATGCTTACTTCTTGGAAGGAAAGTTAAGACCAACCTAGACAGCATATTAAAAAGCAAAGACATTACTTTGCCAACAAAAGTCTGTCTAGCAACGCTATGATTTTTCCAGTAGTCATATATGGATGTGAGAGTTGGACTATAAAGAAAGCTGATGCTTTTGAACTGTGGTGTTGGAGAAGACTCTTGAGAGTCCCTTGGACTGCAAGGAGATCCAACCAATCAGTCCTGAATGTCCATTGGAAGGACTGATGTCGAAGCTGAAATCCAATACTTTGGCCACTTGATTCGAAGAGCTGACTCATTTGAAAAGACCCTGATGCTGGGAAAGATTGAGGGCAGGAGAAGAGGACGACAGAGGATGAGATGGTTGGATGGCATCACCGACTCGATGGACATGAGTTTGGGTGGGCTCTGGGAGCTGGTGTTGAACGGGGAGGCCTGGCGTGCTGTGGTTCATGGGATTGCAAAGAGTCGGACACAATTGAGCGACTGAACTGAACTGAACTGAGGCCCCCCCATGCTGCATCCTGCTGAGCAGTAGTGAGGCCTTGGGGAGCCACTCTGTGGCCAGTGAATGCTGAAGAATCAGAGATGAAGAATGATAGATAGGAAAGCCTTCCAGAAGCTTCAGGGAGGAGTTTCGTGTGGCTTATGGGAAGTTTGTATCATACTTCCTCTTCCAGGGCAATGCCTGAGCCCCCTACTACTGCCCAAATCCACGGAAAAACAGCAAGGCCCCACTGGATATGGCTCTCAAGAACTTCAGTGGCAGATGGGGAAACCGAGGCCCATTTCTCTACATGCAGGATCCCATGCTTCACTTCTCAGCAAAGTTAGGAAGAATTACACTGTTGAGGCAGCACACTGGTCCCCTTACTGAGGCTTTTACCAGCCTTTGTCTTCAACTTGAGATTATATTCCTTAATCCTAGAGCCGCATCTTGTGCACTCCGTACTGAAAATGAAAGTGTTAGTTGCTCAGTCGTATCTGACTCTTTGCAACCCCACGGACCTGCCAGGCTCCTCTGTCCACGGAATTCACCAGGCAAGAAACACTGGAGTGGGTAGCGAAACCCTTTTCCAGGGAATCTTCTCGACCCAGGGATGGAATCCTGGTTTTCTTCATTGCAGGCAGATTCTCTGAGCCACCAGGGAAGCACTCATTACCATCAATGCACTAATTCACCCAACTGAGACTGAGTGTGTCAGTCCCTCTCTGGGCCCTGGGCCACTGAAGGCGGCACACATTCCTTTAGAGGCTCTGATCCAGCTGGTGTTTTGTGAAAACCAGGGGCCCAGGTGACTGCTCCTCCCAGGGACTGTGTTTCTGAGCAGACACGGGCCAATGTCATCCTGAAGAGAAGGAGCTCCTCCTCTTTCTTCATTTCCCTCGTCCTCACAGTCTGCCGTCTACTTGGTGATGAGGTATCTCACCTGAGAGATGGTGTTCGCTGCCTAAGAGACTTCCTCCCCATGGTGGAGACCAAAGGTAAGCTCTGTTTCTGGTTGAGAAGGTTCCATTTATCTTTTATATATTTCCTGGGAGCAAGGAAAAGAGAGTGTCCCTCCGCTCAAGTCTTTACTCCCATACCCCAATCCATCCCTCTACAGTGGGCTAGTGACCCACACCAGGTCTCTCTCAGAGAGGAAGGCTGAGATCTGCTCAGGAAAGTCCCCACAGGTCACCACCCAGCTGTCCCTCAGCAGGGATCTGTGTCCTCGTTGCCCTTCGACAGGTCTCAGGAGGTGACAGCCTCCCAGAGGTCCTCTGTCTTTCAGAGCCGCCCCTTGCCTCTCTCAGTCTCCCCTGATGGGTGTAAATTGGTTCACAAATCCTGCAATTCTTTTAGATCATGCTCCACTGAGTTTCCTCAGCGATTTTCTGGTTTATTGCCCATTGCCTGGTTGCTAAGATTCCTTGTAAATTGCGTTGCCCTGTGCTCTGCTCTGCCATTCGTCCAGACTCGACGTGGAAGCTGTGGTCCTGGCATTTGCTGTGTGCTGGCCATGAATCGCTCTAAAGCAACGGCGCTGCTGCCAGCAAGTCCCCCACCTGCACAGCAAGGAGGCTGCACGGTGGACAAAGCCCCAAGGGCACAGAGCTAATTTATGCCACCAGGCAAAACTCATCTTTCTTGCCTGTCTCGTTCTGGAGGAGGAATTAATATATTGAGGTAGTGGAATCACTCAGTGCTCTTGAAATGTTTCTTGATACCACCCCATCACACCCTGGGGACTGCAGGTAACTGAAAGATGGACAGACGGCCCTCCTCTTGCACTACAAAGACAGATAGAGAAGATGCAAATGGTGAAAAAGAAGAGGTGAAAAGTACAAGTTCTAGTCAGATGATCTAGGCTCAAATGCAAACTCTGCCACTTCCTGGCTGTGTGATCTTGGAGAAGTTACCTAAGCTCTCTGTGCTTTAATTGCTATTCTATAAAATAGAAGTAACAAGAGCACCTGGATTATTGTGAGGTTTAAATGAGATTGGGCATAAACTAAGTGCTCAGTAAATGTTTACTATTTTTACAATTATCATCAACATCATCATCCCAAAGTAGCATGTGTGAAGCCAGTGAACACCGCACCCTCTGCAGGCCTTTACCCAGCTGATCCATCTCCCTGTGCCAGCACTGTTATTCTGATGACTCCTTTGGCTTGGTATTGCTTGTTACTTCCCTCCATTGTCAGTCTTTCTCTCCAGCTCTCTCTGGTTAACACAGTGGCTTCATATTTCCTTGTACCCTTTAATTGGGAGAGGCAAGTCACTCATCATTACAAAAAGAGGGGCCCAGGCTTTTACTCCCACCTCTTCAGAGAAGAACTGTAAATTACACATCACATTTCTATAGATGCCATATAGTTATATAAATTATAGGCTCTTAAAACATACACATATGAACCTTTATATAGATAAAATATTTATGTGCGTCCCTATAGAAAGGTTAATATACCTTCTCCTGACATAGACCATTTCTCAAATGTTCTCACCAGCGGCCAATGTGCAGATGGAAGCACTGTTCCCCATTGACCTTCCTCTTACCCTCTTTATCAAAGAGCTTTTAGAAGCTGGGCTTCCCTGGTGGCTCAATTGGTAAAGAGTTTGCCTGCAATGCAGGAGACCCGGGTTCAATCCCTGGGTCTGGAAGGTTCCCTAGGGAGGAAACAGTAACCCACCCCAGTATTCTTGCCTGGAGAATTCTGTATACAGAGGAGCCTGGCGGGTTGATGGGGTCATGAAGAGTCGGACACTACTGACTAACACTTTCACTTTCGACGTTTTGCAGAACTTTAAAGGCTTAGAAGTCTCTACTTTTGTAGGCCCTTCATGGGCATTCAGAGGTGAAAGAAACCTGAGTGGGCATTGAATTCAAACTCTTACCACACCTAGTAACCATTAGTCAATGGATATTATAAATCTCTTCAAGAAAATTAGAGATACCAACGGAACATTTTATGCAAAGATGGGCTCAATAAAGGACAGAAATGGTAGGGACATAACAGAAGCAGAAGATATTAAGAGGAGGTGGCAAGAATACACAGAAGAACTGTACAAAAATGATCTTCACAACCCAGATAATCACGATGGTGTGATCACTCACCTAGAGCCAGACATCCTGGAATATGAAGTCAAGTGGGCCTTAGGAAGCATCACTACAAAGCTAGTGGAGGTGATGGAATTCCAGTTGAGCTATTTCAAAGCCTAAAAGATGATGCTGTGAAAGTGCTACACTCAATATGTCAGCAAATTTGGAAAACTCAGCAGTGGCCACAGGACTGGAAAAGGTCAGTTTTCATTCCAGTCCCAAAGAAAGGCAATGCCAAAGAATGCTCAAACTACCACACAATTGCACTCATCTCACACACTAGTAAGGTAATACTCAAAATTCTCCAAGCCAGGCTTCAACAGTATATGAACCATGAACTTCCAGATGTTTAAGCTGGTTTTAGAAAAGGCAGAGGAACCAGAGATCAAATTGCCAACATCTGTTGGATCATCAAAAAAGCAGGGGAGTTCCAAAAAAACATCTATTTCTGCTTTATTGACTATACCAAAGCCTTTGACTGTGGTATTGTAGGTCACAATAAACTGTGGAAAATTCTGAAAGAGAAGGGAATACCAGACCACCTGACCTACCTCTTGAGAAAGCTGTATGCAGATCAGGGAGAAACAGTTAGAACTGGACATGGAACAACAGACTGGTTCCAAATAGGAAAAGGAGAATGTCAAGGCTATATATTGTCACCCTGCTTATTTAACTTATATGAGGAGTACATCATGAGAAACGCTGGGCTGGAGGAAACACAAGCTGGAATCAGGATTGCTGGGAGAAATATCAATACCCTCAGATACGCAGATGACACCACCCATATGGAAGAAAGTGAAGAACTAAAGAGCCTCTTGATGAAAGTGAAAGAGGAGAGTGAAAAAGTTGGCTTAAAGCTCAACATTCAGAAAACTAAGATCAGGGCATCTGGTCCCATCACTTCATGGCAAACAGATAGGGAAACAGTGGAAACAGTGGCTGACTTTATTTTTCTGGGCTTCAAAGTCACTGCAGACGGTGATTGCAGCCATGAGATTAAAAGATGCTTACTTCTTGGAAGGAAAGTTATGACCAACCTAGACAGCATATTAAAAAGCAGAGACATTACTTTGCCAACAAAGGTCTGTCTAGCCGAATCTATGGTTTTTCCAGTGGTCATGTAGAGATATGAGAGTTGGACCATAAAGAAAGCTGAGCTCCAAAGAATTGATGCTTTTGAACTGTGGTGTTGGAGAAGACTCTTGAGAGTCCCTTGAACTGCAAGGAGATCCAACCAGTCCATCCTAAAGGAGATCAGTCCTAGATGTTCATTGGAAGGACTGATGTTGAAGCTGAAACTCCAATACTTTGGCCACCTGATGCGAAGAGCTGACTCATTTGAAAAGACCCTGATGCTAGGAAAGATTGAGGGCAAGAGGAAAAGGGGACGACAGAGGATGAGATGGTTGGATGGCATCACCGGCTCAATGGACATGGGTTTGGGTGGACTCCAGGAGTTGGTGATGGACAGGGAGGCCTGGCGTGCTGCAGTTCATGGGGTTGCAAAGAGTTAGACATGACTGAGCAACTGAACTGAACTGATTGTAAATCTACAAAGGAAGAGTCTGTTCCATTGATGGGCAGGTCAGGATGTTAGTTATTTTTCAAGTTAAACTGAAATGTCCCTTCACCATTCCTCACCCTGCACCTCTTGGGCAACAATGGAAAATATCTGACCTTTTAAATACAACAGGCTTTTCAAACATTTGACTCTGCCATCCCACCTTTCCTTAGCCTTCTTTTCTCCAGGCATTAGCCCATATTCCCTCAAACATTCCAGTTGTGGCTTCCTGCTTCTTCTCCATCTTGGTCATTTTCCTCAGGCCACACCCTGGTGTATTAATATACTCCTTAGAGTGGCGAGACCAGCCTGGGATGCCTTCTTCTACCTGTGGTCTAACCAGCCCAGTGGTGTTCCCCTCCTCCATGATACCATCATGAATTTAGAATCCTTTTGTAATCCAACATTTGAATTGGCTTTTCAGTTGTAGCTTTGACAACTAAAGGCTCTTCAGAGCTTCCTTGCTGGTACTTGATGCTGAGTCATGACTCCCCTAACCTGTGCTTGCAACATTGATTTTTTTTTTTTTTGATGGTAAAAGTGGAACTTTACACTTTTTCCTTATGATCTTCAGCTCAGCATCTCCATTTCTTCCAGCAACCAGGACTGTGTGCAAAAAGAGGGTGGACTCAACCACTTCAGCACTTCAAGAAGTTTGAATCTTTATAGTGACCCTCGGCCATTTGCTTCTCTTTCACCAGTGTCTCTCGTGGTGCTGTGTACACAGTAGGCACTCAGTAATAGTTGAATCAGCATCCAGCCTGCTGTGTGACCCCTCGAAGCATAAGCTCACATATGTGCTGCCTGTGAAAGTGCTTTGAATATCCTCAGATACTACGCAGATGTCAGTTATTGTGAATATTGCTATTCATATGGCTGTGTGCTCAGTCACTGTCATGTCCAACTCTTTATGACCCAATGGACTGTAGCCCACCTCTGTCCATGGAGTTTTCCACGCAGGAATACTGGAGTGGGTTGCCATTTCCTACTCTAATTCATATGGCTGCTAGAAGTTTATTGAAGGCAAGAGGTATGGACTGCTTTTCTCCATTTCCACAGTAGCTGGGATGATGTCTTTTATACAGTGGGTACTCCATGAAAGCTGTTGGCTGAACTGAATTGAAGGAGTTGGCCCAGCATTTCAGACACAGACTTAGAAAGACCAAGTGTGGAATGAAAGGTTTTGGCTAGGCTGCAACCGGAGATGACTTCATGGCACAAAAGGAGAAAAAAAGATGGGAAGTGGGGGGCTATGCTGAACCTAAAGGGCATCATTTCCCTGGGTATCTACACTACATAAGCTATGCCTCCATAACTAGCCACTCCATGGCAAATGGCTTAAAAACAACAAGAATTTATAACTGATTGTGAGACCTTGGGTCAGCTGGGCAGATCTAAACCAGGTTTGACTGACCTTGACTGGGCTCAGTTTTGCATCTGTGACCAGCTGGTGGTTGGCTGGCTGTAGGCTGTGATGGGGTGACTGGACCATGTGTCTCGCATCACCCAGAAAGCCAGATCAAGCTTATTCACTCAGCAGCTCAACAGAGTTCCAAGAGAAAAAGCAGAAATGCACCAGATGTCTTGAGGTCTTGACTTGTTACTTCCACTGCATTCCATTGACCAAAGCCAGTAACAAAACCAGCCCAGGTTGGAGGGAAGGAGGAAGAAAAACCTCCACCTCTCATATGAGGAGCTGAAAGTCACATGGCAAGAAGAGTGAATGTAGAAGAGTATGAAGAACTGGGGGCACTTAAATTATCAGTTTATCTCATCCTCACTTCTTTCCCTGCTTCAATCCATTCTCCCCCTCCCTCCCTTTCTCCATCCATCCAATACACACTGACTGGACACCTACTACAGGACAGGACCATGCAGGTTTTGGAAGCGTGGCAGGAGACTGTGTCTTCTAAACTTTAGACTTTGGAAGAAAACCACCGCTGTCGCAGATTAAGAGGAGGAGGGCTACTCGTAGCCACAGAATTGCTTCCAACAGTCATGAGTAGTCTCCATACTCCTGTGGTCACAGCAAGATGGTCCCTGGGCAACTGATTTGTCCATGTGCGTCTGCATCTGTGACCAGGCTGAACTCTGATGCCTGCCCAGCATTGCTGCCGCTGCTCCTGCCAGAATCCTGAACAATTTATGAATTCAGCCAGTCACTGTACACCCTGCCACGCCACATGTCAATCTAGCCCCAGTGAGGACATAAACAACCTGATGGGTCTCTTGAGGACTTGAGAAGCTTGGCAGCTTTCATCAGCCACAGAACTCTGCCAGAGTGACTTGGGACAAGGCTGGGACTGCCGGGTCGGGTGCAGCCCAGGATAGAGAGCCCCGTGCAGAGCTGTTGGCGGTGTACTGTTATAGCTCAGTTTTATGAGCTCTTAAATCTCAACATTTACTAAAATGAGGGAGCCAGGCAGGAAGATTAAGCACGGCTGGGCCCTTTAAATCATCAGCACCAGCCATCCTGGGGGCTAGATTTGTTTTGGGCCCTGGCATGATCTCTGTGTCCAGGACCAAGGGGAAGGAGCAGTGGATAAGAGCTTGGGTTCCTGGCCAAGTTCTGCCACTTTCCAGCTGTGTGATATTGAGCAAATGACAGAACTTCTCTGTGCCTCAGTATCATCTTCTATAAATGGGGCTGTAAGCACTTGAAAGAGAATGCCTCTCGAAGTTCAAGTATGCTATTACAGAATCCAATGACTCCGGGGGCTCTTGGTGGCTTCCAGCTTCAGGAAGAGCCTCTCCATTCCCAGCTCACCCTGCAATGACTTGGAGCTACCAGAGGCCTGGAACTCATGTTTCCATAGGAACCCTCAACTCTTAAACAGCCAGAGTCAGAAATTCTGAGATGCTCTCCTCCAAGTTTAGATGACCCCAATTCTGGAATATTGTCACTCAGAATTGCCATGGTGTTCCTTCATGCTGCTAGTTTGCTGGGTAACTCTGGACAAGTTGCTTAACCTCTCTGAGCCTTTAAGAGGTATCATAATGTTCCCCAGGGCTTTGGTGGAACAAACCGTGCATCAGGGATGAAAACCCTTCAGCACTTGTAAATCTCTGTAATTTATTCATTTGGTCAGCAAACTCACTGAACACCATGCACCAAGCACTCTGACAGGCCCTGGGGATAGAAAGATGCTCCCAGCAGATGCTCACAGGCACGTGGAGAAACTGGCGCAGGGTCTAGGGGAGCTGGAGGAGAGATAGCTGGTGAGCCTGTGTGTCAGGGAGGCTTCACGGGGGAGGCAAGAGCAGTTCAGGCATGATGACCCAAAGAGGGCACCCGGCCCAGACGTGAGTATTCCCCCAGAGAGGGCAGTGGGGAAGGACAAAGAGGGCGAGTGACAGCACGGCTGATGGGGCTGTGACGGGCCGCTGCAAGCTGCCTGCCTGGGACCTTGTCAGCAGTGAGGAGGTCAGGGTGGGAGAGGTGAGGGCGGGCTCACAGAGGGCCTGCGGGCCATGCTGAGGGGGCTGGAGTCTAACCTGAAGGTCACAGGTGTCCATTAGCAGCTGCAGCAGCCGTTCTTGTGGGGTCTATCTTGTGCTCACCAGGAGGGAGCCGAAGCGCTGTCGGCCAGCCCTCCAGGGCACTTACTCTGTGCACAATGCTGCGCCACAGGCTCATCTTCCCAGGCAAACTCACCTGGAAGGTAGAGTAGTAATTACCTGCGTTTCACCCATGAAGTTACCTTGTATTTTGCCTGAGGCCACACAGTGAGTCAGAAGCAGTGCTGGCTCTGCCGAGTTGCTTTACCTCCTCTCTGGGAGCCTGGATGAAATACAGCCTCCCCACCTTTCTGGGACCCCAGGACAGGTCTCTGTTTCCTCAGGACCCCTGGTTTCACACTCCCAGCCTGCCCATCTCCCTCACCTAGAGAAGTCACCATCCAATCTGAATTTAACCTCCCTGCCAGGGACTAGACTAGACCTGCCAGGAAACCCCGTCCCTGAAGAGCGTACTTTGAAATCCTCTTCATTAGATTCCTAATGTGGGAAATTAAAACTGCGAGCTTGAAGCTTTTCAGGGCAGCCAAAAATATTTACGGTAATACCATTTTAGAAGATCAAATATTTATAATAGAGTAGACTCCATTGTGCTACCCGTCGTCTCAGCTTCTGGGGCTGTGGCAGCTACATCATGATGGGCTCAGTCATTAAAATGCTTTCAAAACCATATGTGCTTGGCAGCTCCTCTCCCAGAGGCACGGTGTGGCCCTGCACGAGGAACGCCACCACAGGCCACGTGAGGCAGGGTTCTGTCAGTACTGGTGATGGGGAAGATGTGCCCCTCTAGCCCTATCCCCCCGCCTGGGAGATGCCCCTCCCTTGTGCAGATGCCCGGTTTCCCATCAGGACCCTTCCCATCAATGCACCTGATGCTATAATCACCACCTCCTTCCTGGATGCCCACCAAGGAGCTCGTTTCTTAAAGGGTAGAGAGTGTCTGTTTTCCCCCAGGACCCAGCACAGGGTCTGACACATGGTAGAGATGGAAGACACCCTTACTGAAGGAACAACAGGCCCCAAACTCATAATTTTCTTTAAGAGCTGATTGTGAACCCATTGAAGATGTGTTTTGCTGAATCTTTTTTTTTTTTTTTTTGCCTTTAGCTGTTTGCTGTGTAGGCTTTCTTGTAATCTGCTCCAAGTTGCAAGAGTACTTTTTTGTTTGTTTGATTTCAAGTCACCCTTTCTAGGTCAAAAGTGGATCTCTTACTTGCTTTTTCTAAACCATCTTCTTCTTTCTCATCGTCATTTGATACAAATCAAATAAGAATTTTATTCTTTGTATGGTCTAATTAGTCTACTGCTTTTTCTGCCATTTGCATCCCAAATCATCACCCCTTTTGTCTTCTGGAAACTTCCTGTTTTGAACTGACTCTGATGTGGGGATGTCCAGGGACCAAGGTGCATACCATTCTCCCCTGTGGCTGGTCCACTGCTAGGTTCAGAAGGAGAATAATGTTTTTCTGGCAGAAGGTCAATCAATGTTCAGGTTTCTTGGCCTTTACAGAATGTCTTCTTAACAATAACTGCAAGGCATCTATGTCCTTTTCCAGGGTTTTATATGATAGCTCAGCAAATACACCTCGGGTCCAGGAGACAACAGCCCTAATCCCAGGAGAGTCACTTCTCTGGACGGTGCTTCCTGAATCAGGGATGAGAGGTGGGGTGAGTATGGACATGTGGACTTTACACATACAGCATCTATGTGCATGGACACACTGACAAGGATACATCAGAGTGTGGCCGGGAGGAAGTCATGAGGCTATGCTTGGCTCATGAAATAATGAGACTGATTTCTGGTTTAGCTCTGAAGGCCAAAAGAGGGCTTTGAGAGGGTTTCACATCAATTCTATTAGACAAGAAGTCTAATCAAATACTCTTTGAAATATTTAAATAATTTAAATTTATTAGTTTGCCTGTACCTATATTCAGTTTCCACCTCCTAGAATGCTGATGGGTTAGTGACAAATGGCTTCTTTCGAACAACCCGCTTGCTTGTGTGTTCAATGATTTTACACTTTATTATAGATCAGTGGTTCTCAAACTTGTCCCTGTGGCTGAGCACCTGGAAGTTATGGGGCTCTTTGCGGAACACCATGAAATACTGACATATTTAATCCCATTATATGAGCCAGCAGCAATTTTACTAGCAGAAAATATGACTATATTAATTTGTGCAGTATAATATGCAACCACAAACACACGTGTCCTAGAAGGAAAAAAAAAGGCTGTCAAGCTGAGATTGGCTGTGTGTGTGATTTATATTTTGTATTTGTTTGCTGCTTGTTCATTCATGCCGTTGTCTCCTGAGGCTGCCCAGCAGTCAAGGAGCAGTAGGTACCAAAGCTTTAAGAAAAAAAAACAAGAATCTGGATGAGAATACTGAGCATTTGTGAGCAGCACTCTGGGCCCTGAAGGACAGAGAGCCCCTTCCAGTTGCCCAGACAGGGGACTCTGATCTCTGCAGTGCCCCAGGGACTCAGGCAGCCCCCAGCACTGTCCCAAAGCCCTACCACTACTGACATATCTGGTTGAAGCACTAGATTCTGGCGTGAGTCAGCTCCCAAGGAGATGACATCACTGCTACTCTATATTCTCCAGCATCCTTAAATCGGTTGGGCAAATCTCCTGCTCATGAGCACAGCAAGCCAGGTAGATATAGCTAGAAGGATGGAGAAAGCAGGAGTCAAATGGAAGTCACCACCTAACCACCCACACTGCCCCGGAGAGGCCCCACCCACATAATGCAGTAGCTCTCACCTTTGGCCTGAGCTTGTGCTGCCCGAGGAAGAGGACAAGAGATTCTTCATCTCTAGTCCCTTCCTATGACAACCCCATCTGGGCCCACTGCCTCAAAAATCCTACCTAGTTGAGACCCATAGTTTTCACAGGTTCCAGTCTTCAACCAATGTTTCCACCACTTCTTTCTGTACCCACTGTGTCGGTTTCCTAAGGGTCCCACAACAAATTACCATACGTTTGGGGCCTTAAAACAGCAGAAATTTATTCTCTCACAGTTCTAGAGGCCAGAATTTCAAAAGTCAATATCCTGGCTCAAAATCAAGGTATCAGCAGGGCTGTACTCTTTCCAAAGTCTCTGGGGGTAGAATCCTTGCCTCTTCCAGTTTCTGGTTCCCAATATTCCCAGTTTTCAATATTCTAATCTCTGCCTCTGTCTTCACATGGCCTTTTGGCTCTTGTAAGAATTTAGCATGCACCCAGATAATCCAGGATGATCTTTAGTTTGATCACATCAGCCAAGACTTTTTCCAAATAAGGCCACATTCATGGGTTCTGTGGAGGAAGAAATGGCAAACCACTCCAGTATTCTTGCTTGGGAAATCCCACGGACAGAGGAGCCTGGCAGGCTATAGTCCATGGGTCACAAGAGTCGGACGTGACTTAGTGACTAAACCATCACCACATGGGTTCTGGGAATGGAGATGTGGACATCTTCATGTCTACATCCCTTCTCTTTGCGGGGAGGAGCACCATTCAACCTGCACCCCCCCAAGACAAGGGCACCCTAGCAGGTGGACATCCCCCCTCTTTGAGGGAGGGGCACCATTCAACCCACACCCCCTCAAGACAAGGTCACCCCAGCAGGAAATCTCAAACCAGGTATGATGCTAGTTCACCCAAATATCGCTGCTAGATTCCCTTTCCCTCAATCTGCTGCTTCATCCTCCTCTTGCCCATGGAGTCTCAGCTTAACCATATTGTAGGGTCTAGATCACACATGGACAGGGCAGCAGTCACCTCAGTGAACCAACCATCCAGCAGGCAAACCTAAGAGTTACATTTACCTTCATTCCTATCTCACCCTAAGGCCAGCACCTTATCCTATCCTCCTAGAAGGACATAGATTTTCCATACAGACTGTGATGTATCCCCAAATGATAAATTTTTAATTAAAATTTTAAATCTAGCTCTTTAAGATGATCTTTTGGGTACAAGATTGATAATACTAAAGAAAAAATTACTATTGTTTCTTTTCTACCATTAGGATCAGAGAGTGAAATTCTTGCAAGTTTAATTAAAGCTGAGAATTTCTGGGAGCCATTAGAAAGTCTTGTCTCCTCTGCTGCTGGAAAAATACTGTCCTTAAGATCATGACAATAATAAAGCAGGTGAAAAGAACAGAGTTCCACCTCTGGGTAATTCCTTTGGGTGCAGCAAAATGGAAAGGTGAGCCCCTACCAAGCCCAGCCAGCTGACCAGATCTCCACCCCACTACCAGAGGAATTCTGCTAGGCCCAGGAATGAGGGTCCCCAACTTCACTCCACTAATCCTCTTCTTTATCACTTCCGAACCGCCCATCATCTGCCAGAGAATTATTGTTTTGTGTGCTGCTTGTCATTAGGCTGTTAAACTTCTTGCTCTTATATATTCATTTTAGCCATTTGGATTTTCCATCTCATTGTCTCTTGTCTGCAGTGCAGAATCGAAAAGGATCCTCTGCAACTCTTTCCAGTCCCAACGCGGTTCTTCTCTCCTTTCAGAAGGTGAAGCTGATGCCCTCCACACCCCATGGGCTCAGGGTGGCCAGAGCATTTGCAGATAGTCCCACCTCCGGAGCAAATATGACCTCAGTGCATTTTGTAGGGTGCAGGGAGGCAGGAAATTCTGACACCGCTACTTGGCGAAACTCAGCATCACTTCCTGGCCGAGTCATTAGGAAATTATCTGTTTCTTTTAATGTCTGTGTCTCGCCAGACTGTGAACTCCCAAGGACAAAGATAATAATAGCTCTAATAGCCACCACTTATTCAGCTCTTACCTGTGGGCCATGCACTCTTCTAAAGAATGTAATGTACCTAATCTCATCTAATCGTCCACTGCAGCTCAGAGAGCTGGGTGCTGCCACTGTCTTCAGTTTGGGGATGAGGATGCTGATTGCAGAGAGGTTAAATGACTGGCCCAGGGATGGAGCTGGAATTTGAATTCAGTCCAGTGTGCTCCAGAGCCTCTGCCTCTTAACCCCAGCACCAACCACAGCACCTGCCACACAGCAGGGGTTTCATGCAGTGTGATGAAAGGAGCAAGTGGATGAGTGAATGAATGTGCTTCTGGCTTCCCCTGCTTTGCCCAGGCTCAGCCTGTACAAGCATCTCCCCATCCCACTCCATCCTGCTCCATCAGCCCTGCCCTGCAGGGCAACTCTGCAGCCTAGCCCTTCCAACCATGTCCCAGGTCTGCACCCTGATCTCTGCTGCAAAAACCTGAGCCTGGTGCCTTCTGCATTGCCGTGAGGTACCAGAGCAAGTGGGTGATTCTAGGGGAGAGGAGCTGATCACGACTGCACAGTGAAATGCCCAGAGGATCCAAAAATATGAAATCTAAATTCCCTGATGACACTCATGAGTCTGACATCACAGGTGGAAGACAGGTGACTCGGTTCACCCCATCATCACACGTCTCCCTTTCATGAGTATGCTTTTTTTTTTTTTTTTTTTTAACTATTTAGCCTTGGGTCTGGGCTGCTGAGGAAAGAAGCAGAAAGTAGGTGTGAGTGGAGGCCTGGTCCCCTGAGTGTTCCACTGAACTGGACACGATGCTCCTGGATCTTTCACGGACTCAGAACCTCAGAGAGCAGAAGGCTCCTAAGAGTGTCAAGGAGTACAGGGACAAGGTGGGCTTTGGAGGCAGGCAGGTCTGGAGCTCCCTCCTAGATGGGTGGCCTTGGACGTGTCTTTAAACCCTTATCTACAAAGCAGGACAGTAAGGCCTGTCTTAGTATTGCAGATTAATAAAACATCAACAGGTAAAGGGCCCATCTAGTTCTTTAGAGGCTTGGTTAGGAATGGGCTGTGTTTCCCTGCTTGGCCCTGCAGTGAGTCTGAAACCACAGCACTGTGTGGAACGCTTAGATACCCACACCCTAGAGTGGGCATCCTGGGGCAGGTCTCAGCTCTGAAGCTCACTAGCTGCGTGGCAGCAATTTTCCTCTGTGCCTCAGTGTCCCCAGCTGCCCTTCCTGGCAGTTGTTATGAGGATTAAATAGGACAAAAGTTTCGATCAATGTTCCTGTAACCAGTACCTCCCAGCAGAGTTCATGGCAGTGCCTTCATTACAAACCCCTCCTCATTACCAGGAAATAGGGAAGTACTGTCACCTGGAAGGCCAGAGCGAGAAGACTCCTCCTCCCTCCCCAGTCCTCACACTGGGGCACCTGATCAAAAGGCCCCAGGAAACCACCGGAGCTCTCAGAAGCCTGTGCCCAGCTAGGACGTTCAGATCCCTGCCCCCAACCCCCAAAGAGACGTCCCAGCAAAGATTCGGAACTGAGGTCTGGAGTTCTACACAGACCCACCTGGGTAGGAATCCCAGCTCCTTTACATGTGACCTGAAGCTAGGGACATAATCTGTCTGGGTCTCAATTTCCTCATCTGTAAAGTGGGGAGAATTATAGGATCCTATCTCATGGGGTTGTGGTGAGGCGTAGATGAGATAATAGAAATAATTCATTTAGAACAGACCTTGGCAAATAATGAGCACTCAATAAAGTTTAGCTATAACCCTTTCTAATGTACGGCACTTTACACCATATAAAACATTTTCACATGCATTCTCTCTTCTTGACAATCCAGTCATAACAGCAGACCCAGCAGGGGGGCCCCTTCACATTCATCAAGTGTTAGACATATACCAAGGCAGGAATTATCCCCATTTGACAGAAAAACCCCAGGCTCAGGAAGATCACATGACAGTCCTGAGGCAGAGCCAAGCCTGCCTGACTCCAGGGAGCATCCTTTTAATCACCGTGCCAGAGTATTTCCCCACCAAGGAAAAATGTCACCACACCCGTGAAGGCATTTAATTTTGTTACAGCCCTATGCCTCTAGGTCACTGCTTTGCACTGGCTCTGCCGGGTAAACAGCTCTGCTACGTGTCACTCCCAGAAGAAGCCACTGTTACAAGCCAAAGGGTGTTGACATGCTGGAAACAATTGCCACCTATTTTCATCCTGTAAATAAACGCCATGGTTCTGGCCAGGGGCAGGGTGACCTCAGTATAGATGAGAGCCAAGCCCGGTTGACAAACCCCTCCAGGCTGTGGTGCTGGCCCCTGCTTGGCTGGTTTCCAGTATGTTCTCCCTATTAATATGCAGGCTGTCAATTTCTTGTTGGAAATTGTGTTCTTGCATACATCGTGAAAGCTGTGACCATATTCACATCCCTCAAACACTTGTCTGTCCACCCAAGAGATCCCTTTAGCTAAAAGGCTCAAGGCCTGAGTAATCCCTCAAGTTCACAAGACACCCTTTTAAGAAAACAGTTAAGGCTAAGCCCAAGCAGCAAACACATCTTCTGCCCAAGAGAGGAAAGAGTGAGAGAAACCAATAGCCCTCAAAGGTAGAACCTTCTAGTTTACTTTAAAAGATGAGAATGAATTCATTCGTCAGCCTCACAGTCCCATCATGGAGCTGCCCCAGGCCACACACAATGCCCAAAATACATTCCATGGAATACTCTGAAGATGTTAATAAATAATTCACTGGGGACAAGAGGGCACTGGTGGGGGGCCGAGGGGTACTTATTGCCAGTTAAGTTTGGGGGGGACTAGAGAAAATTATGCCAATGTCCTTTCTTCTCAAGCTTTTGCAAATGCTGGTGTGGATGAGATGCTGGAGAAGGGCCCAGCACGTGGTGCTCTGCAAGCTTGTTTGAAGACTCTCATTTGAGGATGCCATTCAATATGGTGATGCCAGAAGCACCTCTGCCCTGTTCCAGAGAACTCTGTAAAGGTAGAGACCTGCCTCGTCCATCTCTGCTTCCCCAAAGCACCTGGGGCTATGATAAAAGTTTGTTGAATTGAGCAGAATTCTAAAGCCCCTTAATTCTAAAGCTGTTCGTCAGCAGCTTTCCAAGGACTCTGTCCTTGGAATTCTCGAAACAGATTTTAAATGCTCTCAAGTGTCTCTGATTTCTTGAACAGTTTCTACTTTTGCCTCAATTAAATACAGCTTAGATTCCTACCCAGGATGTTACTGGTTTCTAAGAACTGTCCCCTAGGATACTGGGCCCTTATCCTTAGAAACAAGAGAAAGGCAACCAGTCCAACACAAGTTCAAGACTGAGCGCCTCTCTTTCCTGGTGCAGGGCCTTAGGCGAATCTCTGCTTCTCATCTGGAACCTGGGCTTGATTACTTCTCAGGCTCATGCAGAGGATTTAATAAGAGAGTGGAAGTGACATACCTGGCAAGTAGCAGGCCCTTCCTCAATATCAGACCCTTCCCTGTCACACTTCCAAAGGCCTGAGTCACAGAGACAGGCTCAGCCTGATGGCTGGGAGGTCCCTGGTGGAGGGGAAAATGCAAACCTTTCCCTGACAGTTATGACCGATGCCATGGAAGAGCTCGGGAACATGAACCCCACAAACAGCAAAGTTATGCACATCTTTAGAACCCAGATCTGGCTTCCCAGCCAAGAAAGCCCAGCTTACAGAGGCCCTCTACTCGAGGGGAGGCGTTTACACTTTGTCAGAACCACAGAATGCCTAGTACTTAGCCTGAGGTTTTAGCAAGTAGTTCATAACCCTCATCACCAAACTTGGCTTCCCATTCAGAGCACTTCCATTTATGCTGTGTAGTCAGCAGCTCCTGGCAGCAAAACCAGGATGGGGGCCCGCACCTGGCCCAGGGTCCCCACGTAGCCGCTGAGTAATGGTGTGATTTGAGACAAGCTACCAACTGAATGGCCATGAGTTTGAGCAAACTCCTGGGGACAGTGAAAGGCAGGGAAGACTGGCGTGCTGCAATCCGTGGGGCGCAAACGGTCAGACACTATTTAGACATTGAACAACAAATGTCTTTAAGCCTCAGTTTCCTCACCTATAAAATGAGAATCCTAATATCTACCTCCTGAGAAAGTCATTACAAAGGTACATGAAAGGACTTTGTACAGTGCATAGTACTCAGACAAAGAGAGGTGGTCTTGGCCCTGCCCTGATGACAAAGACTGAGACACAGAGAATCTTTGCTGTTCCCTGATCTGCTGGGCGATTCTGAACGTGATCTTCTCACCCATCCAACCTGGCACATGGAGCAACCTTCCCATTCACGTTCAATTCCACCAGAGCTACATCAGCACCTACTGTGTGCTGGGTGCCTGGCCAGACTTGGGGATGACCAGGACCCAGCCCTTGGCTGTCAGGAGACTGTTTCATGTGCAGAGCCAAGGCACATGCCCTCTCTGGAGGACTGCAATGCCAAGTAGAAAAAATAATGCCAAGGAAATAATTTTAAAAGAAGAACAGTCTACATGCACAAAACCATCCTTTAAAATGACACATTTTGACAGATACATAGTTGTTAATTTATCTCTGTAATTTTTAATTGCTTTAAAGCACAAATTTTCTTCCAAATAAAATCTCTCCCAGAGCTCCAATGTATTGAAGTGACAACAAGAACGACAAAGAGGCTGTGAAAAACATATAAGCAGGGCTCCTGGGGTTGAATGAGCAGTCGGATGTCATCCCTTGGACACCCCTAAGCCCAGATCGAGAACTCCCTATCTATCTGACAAGAAATCACAGAGCCACTAAATTATTGTTCTAAGGAGCAGGCACCAGCAGAAGGAAATGACCATATAATGATAAAAAAAAAAAACAAGAACAAAATACCAGGGGCACCTTGGCTCCTACTGAGGGGCTACACAGGGAGGTGTGAGTCGTGGGGTTTAACAGTAACTCATTGTGTCTTGTCAGGGGAAGACCGGGAGCGTGTGTCGCTGTATGGGGTGTGCAGTGGAGGAGGAAGTAGGATTTTCCAGGTGGGATTGAAGGTGCTTCAAGGCAGTAACCTGCATTTGTAGGTAAAGGGACTAACTGAGCAGAGATCTGGCGACCGCGAAGTCTGGGGGTCAGATGGAGCACAGAGTCAGAGGAGAGAAATTGGGAGGAATGGGGCAGAGGAGCCCGCCGTTGGTGTTATTCTGTGATTTCCAGGCAGCAGAGTGCTGTGTCAGGGGGTGGGGTGGGGACATGGAGCTGTCTCTGTTCTCTTGTGGAAACAGGGTCCAAGGGTGCTTCCTGACATGGTCCCTGGGGGAAAGATTTCCTCAGCTTCCCTCTCTGTCTCTCCTAGGAGCCAGGGCTCTGGACATCCTCGCCAAGGCTCCTGGTGAACCCCAGGGAGCCCTGTGGCAGAAGCTGGCTCAGGGGCGGCCATAAGAGGGCAGGAGAGGTCTGGGAATGGGGCGGCACGCAGCCCCTGCTGGTGTCCGGGCCAGGCCTGCAGCTGGAGACCCTGGCAGCCTGCTCTGGCCCGGAGTCTGGATGCAGGTGGGGTGTAGGGAGGACAGAGAGAAGGAAGGAGGAACAAGACTAACACTACCCTTTGAGGACAAAGGCTGGGACAAGAACAGGACAACGTCAGCCAGACCTGGGCTGGATTCCCAAGTGAACCACTTCCTGGCTCTGTGGGATTAGATGAGTTAACGAACTTCTCTGTGCCTCATGTCCTCTTTAAAGTTGGGAGATGTTAGTAGCAAAGTTATGGAGGTATTAGTCTTAATGTGCTGGCAATGCCAGTCCTACATACATGGGCATAGACAGGGCTGTGTGTGGTCAGGGCCGGAGCTTCTCTGACCTTTACTGGAAGAAAGTCCCTTGGGGGCCCATGGGCAGCCTCCCCAGAGCCTTTCTCTGCTGGGCCACACACACTCCTCTCACCCACTCCCTCTCACTCCACCCCCATCACGTTCTCAGTCAACACCAGGAAACAGCTGACCCACCCAACGCCCTGACTGCTAGGAACCCAGCCTCCAACCTGCTGGAATGTGCTCCCAGGTGTGGGGTCCCGTCCAGGGTTCTCTCCAGGTCTAGGGCCCCATCTGCATAGTTCACTTCTCTAGAATGAGTGAGACCAGAGTGCATAGAATGCCTGTGTGCACACACAGACACACACAGGGTCTCTGAGCGCAGCCACCAGAAGGAGGCCTCGCCAGTGAGTGGCCTGAGACAATCAAGGTCCCAGTCCTTTCCTCTTCTGCCCCCTACCCTTCCTTACTTTGTCCCTTTTAGGACTTTGCTTCCCAAAACTACAGGTTAGGGATGTGTGCAATAGATCCCCCTTCACTGACCCAGGGCATGGAGATGAGGATCACCCTGTGTCTCTCTCCTTTGGGTTCCTAGGCCCTATCAGAGGGCCTGTTTATTAGTTCACACTTGATATATGTTTGTGGGCCAGAGGTCACTGGATTATGTTCTTATCATCTGGGACAGCCAGGGGCCAATAACTTCCTTGCATCTCACACAGATGCGCCAGCTGCCCTGTCCTCCTCCCCGGCCCTTACCCCAGATCATGAAACAGGGGCAGCCAGCCCCAGGTCCTCTCTAGGTCCTTACAATCAGGTGGTCACAGAAACCTTTGAGAACCTGACGAAAGCAATAGAACATCTTCCCAGAAAAAGTCACCTGTGCATTCTTTTCTACACATGTTTTTAGAGACCCTAATGGATGCCCCCACCCTCCCGCCCCTGCCAAGGCCATTCCTGAGCCTTCCTGGGCAAGAAGCCCTGCACTAGTTCCTAGCATAGCTCTCCTCACCCTGAGAGTCAGATAATGACTAGAACCGACTCTGCAACCATAGGCAATTTAGTTTGTTTCTCTGGGCCTCAGTTTCCACGTCTGTAACTGGTGGTGAGGATAAGCAGAGAGCCGGCTTTACAAAGTCATTTAAGGAGCAGACGTGCTCCCGCGCAGAAGCGCACTGGTCTATCTGGAGGGCAGCCTCCCTTCCAGGCTCTGAGGAGGGCGCATAGCCCCTAACCTTGCAGAGCTATTGTTAGAGGTCCAAGCTTCACATCTAGGACATAAAAGGAAAATTCCCCTGTCCCTCCAGTTTTCTGTCTCTAGCAGTGCCCAGGCTAGAAGCTTAGATTCTTTTTCTCCCCAGCCCCCTGCAGCCTCTCCTTCACAGATGTGCATGTTTTATCCCTTTGTTTTTGTTATTTAATCACTCAGTCATGTCCAGTTCTTTTTGTGACTCCATAGACTATAGGCCACCAGGCTCCTCTGTCCATGGGATTTCTCAGGCAAGAAGACTGGAATGGGTTGCCATCTTAGATATCTCTTAATTCTGTCCTGCTCTCTCTCTCTCTCATTCTCTTATCCAGCAGTCCCCTGTCCACAGACTTGCCTCCTCCTCAATCGATTCTCAAAAGAATATCAGAAGGTGTCCCTACAACACCGATATGAGCATGTCAGCTCCTTTTTTAGCATTTTTCAGTGGCTTCCCCCAACCCCCCGAAACCAAAGAAAAATCACACACAGCTTACTCATGGCCCCAAATTCATGAGGCCTTGATGGGCTCATCTCCCCATAGTCCCTAAGGACTTGAGGCTCATGAGTATTTGCTGCTCTCTCTGGCCCCTGGATCTTTGCACATGCCATTACCCTTTCTAGCACACTCATCCATAGCCTTCCTCCTCTTCCCCATCTCCTCCCACCTTCTCCAGCCAGCTGCTAGGTGTCCATCATCTCTCCACTTACACATCACAGGCCCTGGGAAGCCCTCCTGTCCCTTTTCCCCAGGTCTGGATTAGCAGCCCCTGCTCTATGCCCCTCTGCCAAAGCACCAACCTCTCTGGTTTTAGCCAACCATCATCCCATTCAGTCACAAGCTCCACAAGGGTGGGGACCAAGCCAGAACTATGGCGGCCTCAACCCCTAGCAGTGAGGGGAGATGCTCCAGAAAAGTGAGCTGAATAAACAGATGAACAAATGTACACATGGGGTGAGAGGAGGCACATGAAACAGAAGCCATGGCCTCGGAGGACTACCTCCACCCTGGCATGCTCAGGACAGTACGGTACCTGTCTCCTTCCCTGCTCTCCTCTGTGACACATCTTTGTCCTATAGAAAACCCCTACCCCAGCAGTAAACTGCAAAGAAGCTTGGAACCCAGTTAACTGATAGAATAAAAATAATCAGAGCCAACATTTAGATGCCCTGGGCATTGTGCTGAGCTCTCTACAGAGGGCACTCTATTTAATCCTTAACAAAAGCTATATGAGGCTGCTGTTCCATTTCATAGATTAAGAAACCAAGGCATGGAGATGATAAGGGGTTTTCCAGGAACCCCAAGTGGGCTCTCACAGCCTAGCTGTCTCATCTGAGAGCCCAGTACTTATCCCTCCCTTTACTCCCTGTTCTTACCCAACTGAGAACTAGCCCCACCAAGGCCATACAGCAGATTCACAGAGATCTGGATTTGCAGCTCAGATGTCCACACTCTGGGTCTAGGACTCTCACCCTCGCCACCCTGCCTGCTCTGGGCAGCCCCCAGGTCCAGAGGTTGCCATCCATTTCCTTCTAATGGACTATTACCTAGACACCTGAGGTGCTCCTGGAAAGCTGAGCTCCTCTCCAGACCCTGCGAACCCCCACCAGCAAATGTATGCGCACGAGGCCATGCACGTTATCCCGGGTTCCTGCCCCAAACTGGCCACATAAGGAGCTCATTTCTTCAGGTGGCTTTATTGTGACTGCATCACTGCTGCCAGGATCTCATCTCAAACCCCTCTTGGCCCAGCAACCCTGTTTGGAGCTGCATCCCATCCCCCTGTCTGTTTGTATGCCCCCTCCCTGGCTCCTGCTTGGACACCGTCACTCCCTTGCATGGGGTTCAGGTCTTCCAGCTAAGCCCAGGGAGCCTGGGGAGGTGCCTGCAGGGGGATGGGGTGGCAGAGAAGGGCCTAGACCCTCCTCCATGTCATTCAAGAGGCTCCCTGCTGGACCTGTTCACAGAACAGAATTCCGCATACGCTTTTGTTTGAACAAAGGATTCCTTCTGATGGTGAGAAAAAGCCTTCAAGCCTCTAAAGCTGGCTCCAACCCTGAGCAGTTTCTGCCCTCCTTCCAGGCCTCCAACCTTAACATCAGGGCCCAGCAAAGACGGATTCCAGCCTCTCTCCCTTGTCAGCTTGCAGATATTTACAGCATCACCGTGTCCACCAGAGAGCGTAATGGGCTTTTTAGGCTAAACCAATTAAACTCTCCTCCCGTAAGTCATGTCTCCTGCATCGCTTCTGCTGCCCTTCTCTGAACTTGTTCTATCTTCATTATCTCAGCTTTTCGTGCGGGGAGGATGGGACCTGGGAGTACACACATTGGTTGCTGGCAATCTTTCTGCCACTTCTCATTCCTTCGTGGTGCAGACACGCTCCAGACCTGCTCTATGCTGTCAACCCCCTTGAAAACTGGGAAACAGAATATTCTCAAAGAGAAGTCATTGATCTCTCCCTCCTTTTTATCCTTGCTCACTCCAATCCACAACGACGATGCAGCCTCTAAGCCTACAGGAAACGTGCTGGGCTGGCGCCATGAAGGATGCCACATGCAAAGATGATTGAGTTCCGGGATGTACCTCCAGGCTCACAGTTTGACAGAAGTTGCTGTAAAGCACTTCCCAATGGTTGGTTGTGATCCCAAGGGCTCTTGAAGTTAGTTCAAGGAATTCATAAGCTTAAAGGCAATGATACTATGTTCCCCTTTCTCTTCTAAATTAGTAAAATAATTACTTTTTAAAATGGGATGGTATGAGTGTTCTGAAGGCATGCCCATGAAAGGATACCTACCTTGAGTCCACTGAGATCAGATCAGCCTGCTAACATGGGCTCATCACTTAGCTGATGGTCAAGAAACATCGTGGTTTTCACTACCATGCAGTATTAAATTCTTTTTATGTTTAGTCATCTTCGTTTAATTTACACTCAGTATGGACCATTGATTTAAGACAAGAAGCATAAGGAACTCTGAGATGGAAATACAATATCAAGTTAATGAGGAACATAAAAAACAGAATAATTCTCAAATTTTTTCTAGAACTCCATAAACCAATGCTAAAAAGAGAAAACATACAGTGGCAATTGTAGTCAACTTGGCTTTTTTATTTATTAAGAATGAAGATGCTCCACTTCTGTAATGTGTTTTGAAAAGTGCTTACAAATAGCACTTTCAAACTTTCTCTTTCATCTCAATATCAAATGGAACAAAACTCTACATTAAAAAAACAACAACTGATTTTTCAAAGCCCAACAATTCAATAACTCCAAATAAGAGATCCCAAGAACAGTTTTTATGATACAACTATAATTACAACCTGAATTTCAAAATATATTTGCTCCCCAAATGAAACATAATGTATCAAATTAAAATTTGTCAACAAATCACCTTTTTATATAATTAAAGTAAACAACATTTATCTCTTATTCAATGGGGAAAATGCCCAAATTCAGCTTTAAACATAATGGATATGTTTACTCTTTAAAGAGTAAGTAAAGAGTAAATAAACTTTTTGTTTATTTACTTGTTTTATAATACAATCTTTAATAATACACTGAACTAAAATTACATTATTACATTCAAAATTCCTATCTTATATACCACAGAAAAATTACAAAATGATTTTAAAACATTCATTAGTGTTGTTCCAGGTGGGAATATGTGAGATTGCTGCTGCTGCTAAGTCGCTTCAGTCGTGTCCGACTCTGTGCAACCCCACAGACGGCAGCCCACCAGGCTCCCCGTCCCTGGGATTCTCCAGGCGAGAACACTGGAGTGGGCTGCCATTTCCTTCTCCAATGCATGAAAGTGAAAAGTGAAAGTGAAGTCACTCAGTCGTGTCCTACCTTGGCGACCCCATGGACTGCAGCCCACCAGGCTCCTCTGTCCATGGGATTTTCCAGGCAAGAGTACTGGAGTGGGGTGCCATTGCCTTCTCTAATATGTGAGGTTACCTATCACTTTATTCCTAGATAATCTCTACCACTAAGAATAAAAATGCAGTGGGTCAAGCTTGGGCCTTGAGGAAAAACACACCTGTGTCTGAGGCCTGGCCTAGCTACTTACTAGCTACGTGGCTTTGGTAAGTTACTTAATTTCTCTGAACTTTGTTTCCTCATCTTTTAAAATAAGATGTACCATACCCAACAAATCAGATGCAACTTTTATTGGTTATTAAAAGGATTAGAAACAGCATGTGGAAAAGATCTTGCATCAAGTCTAACAGAGATAGAAATAGAAGACATTATAAGATATTTTAGTAAACTTCTTTTATCTGCCTAGCATCCCTTTTCCGTGTCTCTTTCTTTAGCAGTCTCCTCCTCTCTCTGTCTAATCATGTGATCCTAGTGAACCTGCCAATATCCCTGGCCTGTGCCTGGCTGTAAGGATGTGTGTGTAACCAAAGCCACATCAATTCCCCTCCCCATTCACAGTGATTGGTCAAAGGGCCAAGAATGTGACTCAAGAGGGCCCAATCAGAACACTCTGGTGTGACTGGATATAAGGACAATGGGAGAGAGATTCATCCTCCATGGACAGTGATCAGTGATGCAATAAGCTGAAGCTGACAGTGGTCAGATTCCCACAGAGAAGATTCTTCAGTGGAAAAGAATGAGGTCTCTGTATAGAGAGAGGAGCAAAGAGATGGAATAACAAGAAGGGGGTGGGGAGGAAACGAGAGATGTAGGAAAGGACAGTGAGAGAGACAGAGAGACAGGAGAGAGAGGAGCTCCCATCACAGTTACCCTGTATCCACGCAGCCATGTTCGATTCTACTACCTCTTCTTTATTCCTAGTTACGTGAGTCAATACGTTCCACTCGGGTTATGCTGGATTGTGCCAAGTTTCTGTTGGTTACCGTCAAAAGCATCCTGATGAGTTCACATGTGTACATGTAACACATAAGACATGTGCACACAAATGCAGCACAATTCAGGCAGAATGGTAAACACCAGAGAAGACATACCAAAGGTGAGCAAAAATACAGGAAACGGAGCAGTCATATCTGACTGGCTCAGGTAGGTGGCAATCAGGAAGGGCTTCCCGAGGGAGAGGGCATTTCCAGCAAAGCCTTGAAAAAGAGTAAGCAATCAAGGGATGCTCTATTTATTATTTTATGTTTTAAGGGCCAGTGAAAGCATACTTCCTACCCCCAACCTCATCACTTTCAGACCCACACAGTAAAACCAGAAGGTGATGTGATCTTCTCCTATTTCATCATAACTAAAGATTAGTGTTAAAGAAAATGGTTCAGAAGAGTTCCCAGCGAGATTTTTCCTAAGCTTTGCAGCTTACCCACATCCCCCACCACACTAAATACTAATTAGGTGTCAACAAGGTGGGAGTGCAAAGGATATGCAGAGAAACCAGACTGACTCACCCACCGGCCTCATGGACTGACAGCCCCCTGGAAGTGGATGGGGGCAACACATCACAAGTACTGGGGAGAGCCATGAAAGAAAGCAATGAGAAGAGAGACAGAAAGTAGCTGTAGGGTAGAGAGTGCAGGGAGCCATCTTGGATAGGTGGGCCAATGCTTTGTTAGGACTGGATAGAGAGAAGGAGACCGTAACTGGCTCATCAGGGAAAAGGACCAGTGTATTCAGAGGTTCAGAGGTGGGGAGGAGCATCTACTAGGGGAATTGAAAGAGAAATATGGATGCAACAGGACAAGGAAGAGGAGGCTGGAAGGGGATGAGGCCTGAGAGACAGCCAAGGTCTCGATCACACAGAGTAATGACGGCCATGGAAGGAGTCTGGATTTACTTTGTAGGAATAGGAAGCCCTTGTTTTCTTGGGATTCAAAATTACTGCACATGGTGACTGCAGCCATGAAATTAAAAGACGCTTGCTCCTTGGAAGAAAAGCTACTACTAACCTAGATAGTGTGTTAAAGCAGAGACATCCCTTTGCTGACAAAGGTCCATCTAGTCAAAGTTATGGTTTGTCCAGTAGTCATGTATGGATGTGAGAGCTGGATCATAGAGAAGGCTGAGCACCAAAGAATTGATGCGTTTGAATTGTGGTGTTGGAGAAGACTCTTGGAAGTCCCTTGGACTGCAAGGAGATCAAACCAGTCAATCCAAAAGGAAATCAACCCTGCATATTAATTGGAAGGACTGATGCTGAAGCTGAAGCTCCAGTACTTTGGCCACCTGATGTGAAGAACCGACTCACTGGAAAGGACACTGATGCTAGGAAAGACTGAGGACAGGAGAAGGGGGTGACAGAGGATGAGATAGTTGGATAGCATCACCGACTCAATGGACGTGAGTTTGAGCAAACTCTAGGAGATAGTGAAGAACAGAGAAGCCTGGTGTGCTGCAGTCCATGGAGTTTCAAAGAGTTGGACATGACTGAGCAACTGAACAAAAACAGGGAAGCCCCTATAAAGTTTTAAGTGAGGAGATGACAAGATCTCTCCCACCCTCATTGCTTCAAGCCTGAATCCTAACTTTTGCCCCATCAGCCCCACATGGAGGGACCTGATGGGAGGCCCAGTGCCACTGTCTTGATGGCCGGCACCCGTCTCATGTCTGTTGCTCAAGCTCCAGCCTTATTTGTCCTGAAGCCCATTTTCTCTGAGATTTGAGCCTTCCCAGCTCTCATCACTTCTCCTGGACCGGAGTTTGCAGAAGTATCACGCCCCACCCTACCCCCACCCCCTCGCCACACACACACCACACACACACACACACATACGCACACAAGCACCTGAATCAGAATCACCCAAAGACCTTGTGTAAATCCCACTCCGGAAGCCCCTCTCCAGAGAAGCTGGTTGGGCAGGCCTGATGTTCTAAGTTTGTCGAAGCTTCTGAAGGCTGCAGAGGAATCTCTGAATGTGAGGTGGGGCTCGTCTCCTGGCCTCCTTCCACAGGGCCAACCCCTGCATGCTGGCTCACCTGTTTGCCCTCCTGCTGGACGTGCACACATGAACTACTTTCCCAGAGTCTACCTCTCCAGACTCCAGGTAGCCAAGCCAGTCTGCCAGCCCCACACCCCTGGGTATTTCCTGCACGACTCCCCCCACCACCACTCTTGTGCTGGACATCTGAGCCACCAACAACTGTCATCACTTTGTCCTCCTCCCCGTGGGTTCTGGCTGCTCAAATTTCCCCTCCCTGCAGCATGGGCTCTACAAGCCCCACAGGCAAGTCTGCTCCCTATACTGCATGGCTGAGCATGTGGGCTTTATGGCTCCATAGCTCTGACTTGGAATCCTGGCATTGCTATTGACCAGCTGGGCAGCTGCAGACCAGTTACTCTCTCTGAGCTTCCATTTCTTGTCTGGAATGGAGCTAATGGAGCTTTTTCTCTGAAGATTAAATGAAATAATACATTTAGCAGTTTCCAGCACATAGCCAGTACTCACTAAATGTTAGCAACTATTGCTACTATTACCACGATTACTATTATTATTTCTGGCCAGGGGAGATGTACTTGACAACCATTCTCATGAATACTGACAGGAGCCCTCCCTCCCTGGGTGAAGACACTGGTCCACGCACCGTCACAGGTGGTTCGGGAAATGGGAGGTGGCAGGAAGTTATTGCTCCAGGAACCAGCTGTCCCCTCCCCCAGGGTGGGGGGAGCACATGCCCGGTGCTGAATTTTCAGGAAAGAAAGGGTCTGAGTTCCCAGTCCCCTCCTCCCACTTCTGCTGCTCTGGCTAAAGTTTATTTTTATCAGCTTTGTACTCCCCTGAGCTGAGATGTTTGGCTGCAGGGAACAGCTTCTCCAGGGGGGGAAAAAACACTCATAACCTCCAAGCTTCTCTCTAAAATCAATTGCATGAGTGGTTCTGCTGCCCTGGCACCTCCGTGTGCTCCAGCTGGGGGACCAGCTGTCTAGGAGTGGGGGCTGCCAAGCTGGGCTGAGGCATGCCCAGCCCTGGATGGGAGAGGAATGCATTTCCTTCCAACCCAACTTCCTGAGGGTGGCCTGAATGCTCCAGGGCCAGAGCCAACATGGACACAAACCCACATGTGAGCCATCTCCTTACCTGGCACCTACAGGCTGTGTCAGGAAGTGAGCTGCCCAGAACCACACCTATTAGAGTTGGCAAGGACCTCAGAGATCATCTCTTCCAATCCCTCCATTGACTTCTGGGTATCTGCATCCTCAGTGAGGCAAAGCCCCAGCTCCTGGCCTCACAGTGACCTCCCTGGAGACTCGCTGGCTGTGCTGCTCGGCCAGATCATCTGTTGACAGAGTAACAGCGCCATACCTGGCTAGAGCAGCGCCTCTTTCCAGACATAAGGTTGGCCCCTGGTCCCTCTCTGTTTACTGCCAGCATCGCCTCCCAGTTATTTTTCCTTACGGGAAGAGCCAAAGGGGCCAGACAGGGCCACAGCTACTGAATGGCTCTTCTGAAAAGCAGACTGTTACTCCAGCAGCTCTGGAATGTCTAGAAGGATGAAATGGAACTGCTGTGTGCAGAGGTGGGGAGTGCCCTGGCCCCTGCTTCAGCTCTGTATGTTTAGGGTTACAATGTTTATACAATGCCAAACCCCAGATTCCAAAGCATGTGTGTGCATCATTTTCACACTCACACCTCTCAACGTCCCTGGGAGGTTAAGGTCAGGGGCTTTACAGCCACCGCAGTCTATAGACCATCAGCTGAGTTTTGCTTAGTCTAATGAGCAACCCAGTCCCTGGCTCCCATACTTCCTACACTGAATTTGGAATCCAGTTTAGTGCCACATTCCCAGGGCCAGGCACAATTGGTGGCGTGAGATGTACTCTATACATGGTGCAGCAAGTTCCTCAAAATTTATGGGGTTTTCAGACAGGTATTGGACCTTTCTACACAGAATCCTTGGATGAAGTAGAAAATGGTTCCCCTTCATAATTCTGCTGAGAAATTGTTGTAATATACTGATTTTGTTAGTATAAGACACCTGATTGCCAGGAAACTGTCACAACTCATTTATAAATTCACAACGTATATGACATGAATGAGGCCCCTGTGACTGTGGATGTGTTCCCTGCACAGCGGTATGGGGTGACCTGAGCTGACAGCTCTGCTCTTCTTCTTATCTCAGATTCTTCCAAGACCCCATTGAGGGCCCCATTGAGACCTCTGATTGTCTCCTTCCATTGCCTAAACAGTTGACTCGGCCTGGGATGGTCAGCCTGTGGTTCCCCATAAATTCAAAGAGCAGATTGATGAGTCCCTAAGTGCCTCCTCTGCTCTCCCCAGCCGGAGGCCCCAAGGTTGAGAGAGGAACACAGGTCAACATCTGCTTGGAATGGGAAGGGCTGGGCAGGAGGCTGGAACCTGCCTCTGGCCATGTAAATAAAGGACGCTGATGGAGGCCATAGGTACAAGGAGTTAAGACAGCATGGGAGAGAAATAAATAGAGACACAAATCCAAATGCATCCAAAAAGCACTGAGACTCTCTTTCCAAGGTCTCTCTCTAAGCTGGGAAAGGAAAATTCTAGCTAACTTCCTCTCCAGAGGGGAACATTAGAGAAGAGGGCCAGGAAAGCTGACTCCTGAGTCTCATGCTCCTACAGAGGCTGGGAAAGAACATTAAACTCCTGGATACACTCCACCAGAATCTCTCCAAATGGGTGGAGAAGAGAAAAGTCAGGCAGTGGGTTAGTTAATTTTCTGTTTCCTTCAGGAGCAAGGAATACAGCTTTGCTCCCACTTCCCCTCACTCACCCCACCGGCCTCCCTCCATCTGGGCCCTCACCCTGGTCACCCTGTGGGCTCATTATCTGCCCACTGATATTCAGAATGATTTCATTAATATCATCGCAGATGCAGTCATGGAGAACTTATTAGGGAAGTTTGCAATGGCCAACACTTCCCACAAAGAGTCAATTTAAATACCAAGCAAAGGCTCCATTTATGGTGTCGAGGAAAACTCCCAATGCATAAGGTCAAAGAAATGCTGTTGCTCTTGTTTGATGCAGAGGGTGCTGCCAGAAAACTGAGGGAATATTGCTAATATCTATTGGGGGAAAATGTGGATTAAAAATAAACAGACTGAGCTGAGGGCAGACATGTGATGATGGAGCAAATGTGAAAGGCAAGTGTAAAGATGCTCAGTCACAGATTTTAAGCCTGAATGATCAAGCTTTATTTGTTCCCTATATAGCTCATAATTTTAACCTTTTATTATGCAAAGCAGCCAGTTTGGCTTTACACTGCTGAAGGAGGCTTGGCATGATTAACAGATCACATTTGTCAGTCACTTCATCTATGAAAAGGTAGGTTAGCTTGAAAGAGATTGTTTATTTTCAACGATTTGAACATGGAGACATGGGCAGCCTAAGTCAGCATTCTTTCCCAAAAGCTGATGCAGAGAAACACCTATGGTAGAGTATGGGAATGCATGGGATGACCCAGATAATTCCTGGGGTCCAGAGGAATAACCCTGTCCCTCTCCCACTCCCATACATGCCAGTGCACAGCCTTCAGCCTCCTGAGGTTCATGACAGAGGCTGAGCTACCCAGGTAGGAGGGTTTAGGCTTTGTTGGTCCTTTGGAGCTCTCCAGGGTCCTGAACAGCATCTGCTAAAACTCTTTCTGACCTGGTGGACCCTCAGATCTGGAGCTGGGTCCACCACCTCTGTCTTCCGGGCTTTGCCCTCCAGACACCAGGTACACCAAATATGAGCAGCTTTCCAGTGTCTGCATCCTCCTCAGTTTTACACCACATGAAAAAGCAGTGAAGTATAGTTGAAAGAAGCTGAACTTTCAAGTCAGATAAACCTGGGTTTGAATCTCAGTTCTATACTCATTGTGTGAATTGGGCATGTTGTCCCTTCCCTTTGAGCCTCAGGTCTCATTTCTAGAGAATGAAATAATAATATTCTTTGTTTAGGGTCATTGAAAAGATTCTAATAGTTGGTGAATATGAAACATTTATCTTGTGTCTGGCATACAGTAGGTGCTCAGTAACAAATGCCTAACATTATTATCTAGTTAGCTTCAGTGCTGTGCCTAGGCTGCTTTAGCAACCTGTCAGTCCCTGGATTGGTGACCCCTTTCCCTGTTAATGAGTTAGGATTCAGTGGTGACAAGGAAAAGAAAATGGGTATTGGGTTATGTCTTTTTAAAAAATAGGCATCGCATTACAAGGACATGGGAGTGTCTGATGGAAGCCAAGAGCCCAATGCAATAACCTCATCAGGATTGGCCACCATCTCCCATCTCTGCTCCTCTCTGACATCTCCTTACTCAATCTGTAAGTGGTTGTCTCTGTTCTTCCAACCATTTGGCAGAATATTCCCTCCATTGTTCATGATTATTCACTTTTTTGGTCAAGAATAAAGACTGGGTAAGACTGGCTCTACTTTCTCAGTCCCAACTGCAGTTTATTAGAGGGGAAAAAACCTGATTGGGCCAATTTGGAAGGACGCTTGATCCAAACAAGCCAAACTAGGGGCAGGTAACCCAACAGAAAAATTACTCTTGGACAGGGAGAGCCATCCCCAGGGGAGATAACCATTCCCATTCCCACAGACAGTAGCATCACCTGCATTTCCAATAAAAACTACGTTCAGATGCTGGTTGATCCATCAATCAGTCAGTCAGTCAGTCAGTTCAGTCACTCAGTCCTGTTCAACTCTTTGCAACCCCATGGACCACAGCATACCAGACCTCCCTGTCCATCACCAACTCCCAGAGTTCACCCAAACCCACGTCCATTGAGTCGGTGATGCCATCCAACCATCTCATCCTCTGTTGTCCCCTTCTCCAACTGCCCTTAATCTTTCCCAGCATCAGGGTCTTTTCAAATGAGTCAGCTCTTCGCATCAGGTGGCCAAAGTATTGCAGTTTCAGCTTCAACTTCAGTCCTTCCAATGAACACCTAGGACTGATCTCCTTTAGGATGGACTGGTTGGATCTCCTTGCAGTCCAAGGGACTCTCAAAGGTGTTCTCCAACACCACAGTTCAACAGCATCAATTCTTCGGCGCTCAGCTTTGTTTATAGTCCAACTCTCACATCCATACATGACTACTGGAAAAACTATAACCTTGACTAGACAGACCTTTGTTGGCAAAGTAATGTCTTTGCTTTTTAATATGCTGTCTAGGTTGGTCATAGCTTTCCTTCCAAGGAGTAAGCATCTTTTAATTTCATGGCTGCAATCACTGTCTGCAGTCATTTTGAAGCCCAGAAAAATAAAGTGAGCCACTGTTTCCCCATCTATTTCCCACGAAGTGAGGAGACTGGATGTCCTGATCTTAGTTTTCTGAATGTTGAGCTTTAAGTCAACTTTTTCACTCTCCTCTTTCACTGTCATCAAGAGGCTCTTTAGTTCCTTTTCACTTTCTGCCATAAGGGTGATGTCACCTGCATATCTGAGGGTACTGATATTTCTCTCAGCAATCTTGATTCCAGCTTGTGCTTCTTCCAGTCCAGCGTTTCTCATAATGTACTCTGCAAATAAGTTAAATAAGCAGGGTGACAATATATAGCCTTGACATTCTCCTTTTCCTATTTGGAACCAGTCTGTTGTTCCATGTCCAGTTCTAACTGTTGCTCCCTGACCTGCATACAGCTTTCTCAAAAGGCAGGTCAGGTGGTCTGGTATTCCCTTCTCTTTCAGAATTTTCCACAGTTTATTGTGACCCACACAGTCAAAGGCTTTGGTAGAGTCAATAAAGCAGAAATAGATGTTTTTTTGGAATTCTCCTGTTTTTTGATGATCCAACAGATGTTGGCAATTTGACCTCTGGTTCCTCTGCCTTTTCTAAAACCAGCTTGAACATCTGGAAGTTCACAGTTCATGTATCGCTGAAACCTGGCTTGGAGAATTTTAAGCATTACTTTACTAGTGTGTGAGATGAGTGCAACTGTGTGGTAGTTCGAGCATTCTTTGGCATTACTTTTCTTTGGAACTGGAATGAAAACTGACCTTTTCCAGTCCTGTGGCCACTGCTGAGTTTTCCAAATTTGCTGACATATTGAGTGTAGCACTTTCACAGCATCATCTTTCAGGATTTGAAATAGCTCAACTGGAATTCCATCACCTCCACTAGCTTTGTAGTGATGCTCCCTAAGGCCCACTTGACTTCACATTCCAGGATGTCTGGCTCTAGGTGAGTGATCACACCATTGTGATTATCTGGGTCATGAAGAACTTTTTTGTACAGTTCTTCTGTGTATTCTTGCCACCTCTTCTTAATATCTTCTGCTTCTATTAGGTCCCTACCATTTCTGTCCTTTATTGAGCCCTTCTTTGCATAAAATGTTCCCTTGGTATCTCTAATTTTCTTGAAGAGATCTCTAGTCTTTCCCTTTCTATTGTTTTCCTCAATTTCTTTGCATTGATTGCTGAGAACCCCATGAAGAGTATGAAAAGGTTGATGCATAAAAGCTGTTAAATTGTTGTCCCATAGATTGATAGATAATAAATGATAGGTAGGATTTTAGGAGTGATAAAATCAAAAGTGCTTTAGTCACATATATTTTACATGTGTTTTTCTTGTCATCAGACTCATGCAAAATAAAAAGCTAATGGACTTGTCAGAATGGGACTTTCCAATGCCATCTGATAATTTTCACTGTGTAGGGGCTGTGGTGGAAAACATTGCAAACTTGTATTGAATACTTTCACAGAAGTTCCTTGTACTTTCACAGAGTTCCCTGTCTCCCTGGCAGGGAGGATGTCAGAGTGGCTGGGCTTCTGTCTGTGCATCAGAGGGAGTGTGACCCCAAAAGAGATGCTCCTGACCAAGAAGGGCTGACAATACCTAGAGAGACCTGAATCTAGCTTCTGTCCCCACACAGCCTGCTTTGGGAGAAATATTCAGCCTGAAAGGGCCTGACTTCACAGCCTCATCCTCCAGGTTCTTCAAACCCTTCCATGCATCCTTTTTTCCTACCAATGTATTCTGTTCTGTCTAGGCAGTGCTTCTCAATTTGTATGAACATCAGAATCATTTAGAGAGTCTTTAAAAGAACAGAGATCCTAAGACAACCTCCTGCTTCCCAGGGACTGTTTTGAAAGCTCAGTAGTGCTGGGGGGTGGGGGACAGAAATTTACCTTTAAACAGCTTCCCTGGTGATTCAGATTTACATCAGACTTGAAAGTCCTGAACTAGGGTAAACAGTCTCACTCTGCCAACATCAGTTGAGCTCTACTGTGCGATGCCAGGGGTAAAAGCTTTAGATGTGATTTCTAAGAACTGCCTCTGCTTCACTCCTCAAGGGAGATGATGGCTTTCCTTTTTCTGCACTGGCAAGTTTGCCAGAAAGCAATGCCTTGGGGAGCATCCCAGGCTGAGCCACAGGATGATGACTTGTGTACTTTTGAGGGTGGCACCCCATCTTCCCAAGAATCCTCAGAAGAATGATGGCCACAAGGCTGCAATTATAGGGGGGGGAAAACAGTCTTTTAGGGAAAGACAGCTTAATCAATGCCCATGGAGCAGCGAGGCAGGGACTTGCTATGATTACAGGGTTAAATGCTGGGTTGAGCCACTGTTTACATAACCCAAGAGCCAAGACTAATTGCTAAGGGTTACCTGCAAATGGGGAAGTGAAAGCCCCTACCCCTGTCAGAGGGATAGAGAGGCCTGGGGCTGGGTGGGAGAGGGCAGTTAGGAACAGCAGAGAATCGGGCAGTAGGGGGAGCAGGGTGGACCAGACATAGAGAATAGGAAGCTCAGAGGAAGCTCAGGGCTAAATCAGAGGAAGCAGAGAACTAGATACAAAATGCTAACTTGTAAGGAAGTCTAGGAGAGAAGGATACTGCGCAGAAACAAGGCGACCTCAGCTGGCCTACAGAGACTCTCAGGCAGGGTAATCTCAGTGTAGCCCATGGAAAGACCTTGGAACTCCCCCCACTGAGACAGAGAATTTGGCCCTAGCCCTTGTTAGGGCTTGCCTCTAACAAGCTGTGTGACCTTGGGCAAGCTGCCTAACCTCTCTGTGTCATGGTTTCTCCATGGGTGGAAGCTGTTGATCTCTAGGTTCTGTTCCAGCCCCAAGACTGTGGATGCCCCAGTCTGGGCCCTGTGGGGACCCTTCCACCACACCAAGAGGACTTTACCTAATGACTGACTAGGAGGAGGGAGGGTGGCAACCTAGGAGGGAGCCATGGGAGTCTCGAGCCTGGAGGGGTGTGAGCCATCTGGGGAGCAGAGAGGTCTTCAAGAATTAGGAGACCTAAGGCCAAATCAATGCTCCCATCATGATCTCCCCTCAACCCCACCCCAAGGATCTTGAGGGACCCAAGAAGCCTCACTACTTCTAAAGACAGGGAAGATCTACTCTGCTCATAATCAGGTTACACAGGCTGACCAAGGCATCAGGGGGTTTTTTGCTTTGGGCTGGAACAGCCTCATAGCAGTGTGGTAACTGGGTAAGCTGGCAGCCTTTGATGGATGAAAAACAGATGGTGAATTACAACTTCCTCATGTAGTCTGTTGGCAGCCATGGGGTCAGTGTCTGATCCAGAAAACAGAAACCACAGCAGTTATTTTAACAGAGAGAATTTGATCTAGAGAATTGCTTAAACAGGTACTGGATGACTCAAAAAGAAGAGAAAAAAGGAGAGGAGACACATGGAGAAAACAGAATGAATACGGGAAAGAGCTACCACCACGCCAGGGCAGGAACAAGGAAGGGTTGGAGATGCCGGGATGTAGAAGCGTATAAGAAGGGTTCAGGGGGAGGCACTGGGCCCTGGGCTTCTGAGGATGGGTGCTGCTGGCTGGCTGGGCATCTGAGTGGGCACAGGAGGCTGATTCTATAAGTGAGCCAGAAGAGCTAGAGACTGGACCCGACTCTGCTGCCAGGATGAGGAACCACTGTTAGGGTGAGGATGACAGGAACGAGAAGCAAATCCTGTCCAGGGGGAGCAAGTCCCAGCTCTCTCTACCTCCTGCCTCTTATCTCTTCTGGCCTTCCCATCAGCAGAACCTAGTAGGGCTGACTGGTTTGCAGGGGCCCAGCCAGGGCACCCCAAAGCCCCTTCTAGAATAGAGGCAGCCGTGGGGGCCAGGTGGGGAGGATTAAGAAGACCTGGGCGCAATGTGACAATGAAGCTAAAGTCTGCTTTGATGGGATGCTGGAGGCCCATGGAACAGCAAGGCCCTGGAAGCTGGTTTTTGCAATAAGATTCAGGCTCGGCATGGCTGTGGTCTGTTGGCTGGTGCTCCCAGAACTCAGGGCTGGACAATCCCACTTTGGAGAGAGGAAACTAAAGAGAGGCTGGCTTGCAGGTTCCTTGCTTTCACCCTCAGCATGTCCTCTTCTTCCTTACTGTGTATGCGCTCATTTGTGTCCAACTCTTTGCAACTCCATGGACTGTAGCCCACCAGGCTCCTCTGCCCACAGAATTCTCCAGGCAAGAACACTGGAGTGGGTTGCCATTTCCTCCTCCAGGGGGTCTTCCCAACCCAAGGATCTAACTCACGTCTCCTGTATCTCCTGCATTGGCAAGTGGATTCTTTACCTGCTGAACCATCAGGAAAGCCGTCTTTCCTATGGGAGACAGGAATGAACTGTGAGGAACTAACTCCTTGATGTGGATGCAGGGAGAAAGGAGTGATCCTACTCCAGAAAAATCACCCCTGGGGGGAGGGTGGGGCACTGCCTATACCTCCATCAGCCATTCTCCTTGCTGGGCCAAACCTACTCACCCAGCTGGAAGGAGAGAGGACACGTGCTCTCTTTACTGTTAGAGAAGCCTGGGGCATGTCCGGGGCGTTGGCCCATCTTTACCAGCTGCAGTGCCTAGGAGTGTTGAGTCTAGGAAGCAGCCACCTGCATGGGCCAGACACAGAAGTGCAGCCACTGTCCCTCAGCCTTTACCACCTCCGAACTGGTGGCCCAACCTCCTCTCTCCCTGCTTCCCTGACCCCCACTAAGCACTGCAGCCTGCTCTGCTCTGTAATGATGGAACTGGTGGCCCCTAACCAATGCCCGATGGAGTATGAATACCCCAGTTCCCTTTCTCCCAGGTGGGCTAACTCCGAGTTGCTGGTCTGGGCTATTTCCCAGCAGAATTCAGACCCAGATGCCCACAGGAGTAACTCACTCAGTCGTCCTCTCTTTCCTCCCATGCCCCCTTCCCACTCCGGCAGGAGTATTTCTGAGGATCACCTCCAAGGGTCTCAGCATCCAGGTCTGGGGGAATGAAAATGGGAAAAGGGGAGAGGGGCCCTATGTCCAGACAGAAGCCGGGCCCAGGAGAGGACCCAACCATGGACAGTGGGGTGGGCTGAAGCCTCACCCTCCGCAGGCGGCCCCAGAGGCCCACAGGAAGTGCCCACAGCCAGGCTGCCCTCTGGAGTCTGGCCCAGTCCCCCAGGCTTGAGGTTTCTCTGAGCAAGGCTGCGGCTGTGCTTGGATGGTGTGTTTGCCCCAAGACTCTGTCCTGCCCATGTATCTACATGACAGCCGGGTCTTTGAGCTCTGAGTATACTTTTGAAAAGGGAAAATCTGGGTCAGACAGTCACCATCCAAACGAGGTTTCAAAGGACTTTCCATCCCTCAAGCTTTTCCCTTTGAACTTAGCCAAAACTTTCCTCCCAGACTGATGTTTCTTCCACAGAATGGTAGCCCAAAGGTGAAAAATGCAGGGCAGTGTTCACCGCAAGTGGGTGGAGTTGTTTTTGAGTCTGATGAATAAGCAGGGGGGAAAGTACCGGCAGCCAATGCTGGCAGCCCTGGCCCCCCTGGGGTCACCCCCGTCAGTGCCGAGGCCTGGCCTGTCACTCATGCCACAAGCTGCCATTCAGAGAGCCCCCTTCTGGAAACCACCGCTGGTTAAAGCCACCAGCTCGGCTTTTTCTCCTCCTGCCTCCTGATACGGCCCTGTGGTATGTGGGTCACCCAGAGAGCTCCAGCTCACACAGGGCCGGAGGGCACTGCCAACATCGGTGTCACTGCCCTGGGGGCTCTTCCCTCATGGGTCATCTGGACCAACATGCTCTAAGCTCCTGGCTCAGTTGGCCAATTCAGGGCTGTGGGAACTGTTCTCAGACCTAGGGGCAGGGGACACACGCGTGCGGAGGAGGGGACCCATTCTGTCACAGATGGCAAGGACATCTGTGGTTGTGTCTGGACTTTCTCTCTGGACCACCCCGTGCCTCTGCCCTTCCTCATCTCCCTAGGTCTGGATCTCAAGAATCAAAGCCTCCACGGACCTCACCCCCCAACAGTAAGCCCCCAAAGCAGAGGGCTGAGAGCTTGGGCTCGGAGCCAGGGGGACCTCGCTCAGTGCTGAGCCTTTCTCTGGCTGGGTGACCGTGGACAAATCACTCACCTTCTTTGGCTTCACTCTCCTTGACTATAAATGGGGAAATAACCGTGCCTCCGACATAGGGCTGTTCTGAGGGTCAAATGAGGCCATGCCTGGGCAGCCCTCGGGGTGGGCCTGGCACACAGCATGTTTTCAGAAAAGGTCAGTTTTGTTTGTTGCCTGGTTGTTGTTACTGTTTTTTTTTTTAAACTTTAAAGAAGGATGTTGGGCCTCAGATGTCTGTCTTCTGGTTCTTGAGTTACTTAAAAAAGACTGGGGCCTACTTCAGCCATTGTAGAAATTTAAAGTTCTGCTAAATTGATTTACTGACCCCAGGAGCTGCTCCGGAAGAAGGGCTAGCTCTGGCCCAGTTTTAACCACCGAACCCAAACTGACTCAGCATCAGTTTTGTTGACTATTGGAAGACCAGGAATTCTCCAGCTCCCCCACCTTCCTCCTTGCAGGTGGAAAGTCACTGTTGAGAGGTCAGAGGCCCAGGTCAAGCACTTCTGGAGGCTGAACGAAAAAGCAAGAGGGGACCTGTGTGTTCCTATCACCATACCCCATCCTTCACGTGCATCTATCACGCACAGCCCCCCGTTCTTCGGTGGGTCTCCAAACTTATGTTTTAAGTCGCGGAAGTTTGCTTCTGGACTTTGTTTCAGCCACATGAGATGAGGGAACATTTAACCATCCTGACCTTGTAAATATGCAAACAGACTTAATTTTGCTTCAACAGGTACCAGAAAACTGCATAATAAAAGGGACTATAGTAAAGCAGCCCAAACTTTTCCAGAGGTCCAGAGTTGTAACTGATGGTTACTGGTCTGATCAGCGGTGACTTAACGGCAAATTTATACCACCACCAACATCATAAAAGCAAATACTGTATGTCTCCATAATCGCTTGCAATAATTCAGTTATGCTCCGAGTCCTATAAAATGGGCATAAATATACCCAACACTTTATTACATGAGAGGAACCAATGGACTATATACAATATATGTGCAGCTATAAAAAATACAGTCATGTCATAAATTTGAACTAAAGCCAATATTCCAGCCTTAATGGGCATCAATTAAATATTTAATTAATGCCAGTTTCCAACCACTTTCTTTGAATTCCAAATGAATCTGGGTGCTTTGGGTAGCTTAGATCTCTTTTAAAAACTGCCCAGGGAAGTTTGAGTGGTTACTTTTGCTCCTTAATATGTATGAAGGCCCCAGAGGTGGCAGCAGATGGAGGTCAATGCAGTGGACTCTGAGCTGAGTGACTTTGGTTGTTAAGAATGGTATTTATCCCACAGAAGAGGATGTGCCCCACACAATACTCCCCTGGCCTCTCCATCTCTGAAAGGGAAGCCGCCTTCCCTAATGAGGCTGGCAGTTGAGCACTTGAGTTACAGGAGGGAGGAAGGGAGGGTGTTGGCCCCAGGGGTGTTGCTAGGGACCATTGACATGAGAATCATGGGAAGCTGGTTAAAATGCAGATGTCTAGGCCTCCCCCTCACATCCTACTCTGTATGGCTGGGATGGGGCCTAGGAAGCTGCATTAAACCAGCCCCTTGGTAACTCTGGTGCACAGCAGGGTTTAAGAATCCTTGAAATGGGGGTCGTTGTCATCTTACCCTCTCCTGGCCAGGCATTACAGGCCACCACTGTTCCCCAGCTCTACAAAAAAGTCAGTTCAGTTGCTCAGTCGTGTCCAACTCTTTGTGACCCCATGAACTGCAACACACCAGGCTTTCCTGTCCATCACCAACTCCCAGAGCTTGCTCAAACTCATGTCCATCCAACCATCTCATCCTCTGATGTCCCCGTCTCCTCCTGCCTTCAATATTTCCCAACATCAGGGTCTCTTCAAATGAGTCAGTTCTTCATATCAGATGGCCAAAGAATTGGAGCTTCAGCTTCAGCCTCAGTCCTTCCAATGACTATTCAGGACTGATTTCCTTAAGGATTGACTGGTTTGATCTCCTTGCAGTCCAAGGGACTCTCAAGAGTCTTCTCCAACACCACAGTTCAAAAGCATCAATTCTTCGGCACTCAGCTTTCTTTATGGTCCAACTCTCACATCCATACATGAGTACTGGAAAACCCATAGCTTTGACTAGATGGATCTTTGTCAGCAAATAATGTCTCTGCTTTTTAATATGCTGTCTAGGTTGGTCATAGCTTTTCTTCCAGGGAGCAACTATCTTTTAATTTGGTAGCTGCAGTCACCATCTGCAGTGATTTTGGAGCCCAAGAAAATAAAGTCTGTCACTGTTTCCATTGTTTCCTTGTCTGTTTGCCATAAAGTGATGGGACCGTATGCCATGATCTTCGTTTTTTGAATGTTGAGTTTTGGGGCAGCACAAAAAATTGGGGCACCAGGGCCCTGCTCACACCATGCTTCAGCTACTCTCCCTTCCCTACAGGTAACCTTGTTAATTGTTGTGCATCTTTCTGGTCCTTTAAAAAATATAAGGATTTCCCTGGTGGTCCAGTAAACACTGAAATGTCCAGTGCAGGAGATAGGAGTTTGATCCCTAGTTGGAGAATATCCCACATGCCATGGAGCAACTAAGCCCGTGCATCACAAGTACTGAAGACTGCACGCCCTAGAGCCCATGCTCCAAAACAAGAGAGAAGCCACTGCAACGAGAAGCCTGTGCACCGCAACTAGAGAGTAGCCCCACTCATGGCAACTACAGCCTACACACAGCAACAAAGACCCAGCACAGCCAGAGACAAATAGACAAATAAATAAATAAATACAATTAAACAACCAAAAACTGCATCTGCATAGTCACACATGGACCACATATAATGAGGTTTTTACCATGTATACCAGTGGCATCATTCCACAGGCATTGCTATGGAACTTTCATTTTTTCCCCTCTATACAAAGTGTGGGAAAACCACTCTGTGCCAGTGTGTGGAGATTGCCTCATTCTTTCTCTCTTGCACCATATCCTACTCCAGGGCTGCACCATCTCCCCACCTGCTTTCTCCTGGTTACCTACCATATTTCTCTCTGCAGACCTTTGGAATCATTCACAATCTGTCACTTTCCAGGCCTGAGCCCTGGGCCGGAAACAGGAGGAGGGAGCAATGGCCTGGGCTGTTGATGCTCCACACCTCAAGGAAAAGCCTTTAAAAGTCACCAGGCCCTTAGTTCAAAGGTTAGCTTCTCTCACCAACTTGCCACCTCCTTAACTGAGCGTCCTTATCATTTCACCCTGGAATCACATCCCAGCTCTTTCTCCACGCAGCAGTCTCCGGCCTGTGCCGCCAAATTGCTCTTCCTAACCCCCCCCCCATGACTGTCTCATCACCTGCTTCACCTGCAGCGAGAGATAGGGCCCTGACTCCACACCGGGCTGTTCTCGCTCAGCCCAGCCCTGGACCCCCTTTCTAGCCTTACCTCCTGTTGATCCCCTGCACTGATCTGATTCTCCGTCAGGCTGAGAGTCTCTGTGCTCTCAGGCCCGTGTAGGAGGCTGTGGGCATGCCTGCCCACCCAGCGTGTACCCCGGTTAGTACCCACCCACTCCTCAGACCCCATGCACAGCACACTTCCCCACAGGATTGCTCGCAGAGCAAGCTTCCCCTCCGTCCTTCTTGCTCCCCAGACACTCACATCTCCTCTGCAGAAGGTCTCACCTCCAAGCAGGGCTGTTCCCTGTGTGCAGGTCTCCTCTTCCAGCCAGGTGCAGCCCTCGAGGGCTGGGAGGGCCCCTGCGCTGCAGACATCACGGCTAGTTCAGGCCAGTGCAGACACTCTGGACCCAGTGAATGGGTTCTGAAGGGCTTAGATTCTGCACTCATCTCCTTCACCCCTTCCCATTTCCCACTAGGGATCTAAACCTACCTGCTGAGGAGTAACTACAGCCCCGGCCCCGCATCTCCTGAAGTCATGATGTCAAGACATCCTATTGCATGTCGTAGCTGACCACTACAACTACCTACACAGGGGTCTGTGTGTGCTTGGAACAAGATAGGGAACCTACCATCTCCCCAGCCTCTGTGGTCTCTGATGCAACAAAAGAGCACGGCCACCCAACCCTCCTCCCACCGAGGACAGGCCTCTGAAGCATTTCCACTCTCAGCCTCCACGGTGCCTGTCTCAGCGAGGGTGAGCAGGGCTCTCAACCTGCTGAATCAGCCTTACCTCCAGCGCTCAGCTCCCCCTAAACAAATCCATCAACAAATAAGGAGGTGTTCATTCCCCATGGCAGTAGTTCTCAGCTGCCGCGTGCATGAGGTTCATCCAGAGGATTCTTTAAGACACAGATTGCTGGGCCTTGTCAGAGTGTCTGATTCAGAAGGTCTAGGGTGGGGCCTGACCACTGGCATTCCCAGTAAGTGCTCAGGTGATGCTGAGACTGCAGAGCTGGGAACTGCTCTTCGAGAACCACCACTTTATAGGGTTTGGAACTGGTTCCTGCTGCCCTAATTTTGGGTCAGGAAAGCCTGAGGCAGATGCCTAGGTATTTCCCATGCATACATGTGTGCTAAGTCACTTTAGTTGTGTCTGACTCTTTGTGACCTTATGAACTGTAGCCCACCAGGCTCTTCTGTCCATGGGATTCTCCAGGCTAGAATACTGGAGGGGGTTGCCATGCCCTCCTCCAGGGGATCTTCCCGACTCAGGGATGGAACCCACGTCTCTTGCAGGTCCAGCATTATAGGCAGATTCTTTACCACTGAGCTACCCGGGAAGCCCTAATTACTTCATACCTGCCTCCAAATCTTGTTCTCTTTTCTCAGCTTGTTTCAAGCTGCTGATAGAGGTTACCGGGCAGGGCTGGTGGCCAGGCCACTCAGCTGCTGAGCTAAGGATGGAAGGGCAGCTTTGTGGGGTTGTGACAGAAATGCTACAAGAGACTCCTGGTATCAGACTCACCATAGCTTGAATTCCAACCCCCACTTCCCTAGCTCAGACCTTCTGTCTCCTTTATGTCCATGCTTTGTGACCTCTGGAAGGTCACAAGTCACTGTGAAAATCTGATAAATGCAATGGACTCTTCTCCCTAGAAAAGTTTACATGCAGATAATTTTGCATATTCAGGAGACATCAAAGATATCCCCAAGGCCCACCAAAGATCTCAGGTTGAGGACCATACGAACTCAGTGATCCTTAACCTTCACCATGCAATAGAGTGTCACCTGGGAACTTCAAAAATACAGATGCTCCGAAAACCAACCCCCATCTCCCAACCCCCATCTCCCAACCCCGATCTGCCATGAGTGTGGGGTGGGACCAAGGCAGGGTTTGATCCAGGGGATTTTTTATGACACAGGTTGCTGGGCATGGGTCCTCTTTAGGACCCATGGGTCCTTTTAGTGCAGGTTGAAATGCTGCACTTGCCTCCTTGCTCTGACATAGCCCTTCCTCCCCTTTCCACACTCCTGCACCTGAGGTGTCTGGAGGCCCTCTGGCCAGTGGGGTCACTGGACAGTTCTGAGCCCCTGTTGCTGCCATGATGGTTATGGATGGATGTGGTGACTTGGTCACCTGGTGACTCTGTCCAAGGTCACCTCTTCTCAATTACCGTCCTCACCAGGGTTCACGGCCAGTCTCCAGGCTGCATCCTGTAACGTTTCTGCAAGGGCCTCTGGAGCAGCCAATCCCGTCCTTCCCACCTGGGAACAGCTGTATGCACCATTAACCCAGCCGCTCCTTCCCACTTAGTTTCAGATTAGCAAGAGAAGGAGCTGCAATTCTGTCCTGTCATCAGATACAATTAAGATGAGAAACTATCCCAAGCAACCACATGGAAAGGTCAGCTCCTGCACAGGGTGTTCACATGCCTATGAGACCCCTAGTGTCAGCGACAGCATCATGGGAGAATGCGCCAAGATTTTCAGAATGTAGGATCCTATAATCAATACCTGGAGACAGCACAGGCGATTGTCATTGATTAAGTGAGATGCTTAAATAGACCAATCACAGTCTAATTATTGCTCATCACTGACTCTAGGCATCCTGTGAAGTTATAAAAAACAATCCATGGCTTCTCCTTACTCCTTCCGAGGAACTGAGCAGGAAGGAATAGAGATCAGGGGTGGGGAATCGTGGTGGGAAGAGAAACAGGAAGCCAGCTGTTGCCCCTTGCTCGGACAGCTGGGGGTTCTGTCTACCCAGTGTCCCTTCCCCTTTGCAGTGTCAGCACTCCAGTTTCCCTTTGAGGAACTACCCTCCGCCGTTCCAAGAGGCCTTGGTAGCACTGTCAAAGCACCCCCTTCCCACCCCACACCCTTGTCCCTGAGCAAGCTCTGATCATCAGCCCCAACAAGAACTTTTTCGGTTGAATTAGAACTTGAGTGAGATGACCTGGTGTCCTAGGTGTCTCAGGGGGAAAGAATCCACCTGCCAATGCAGGAGATGCAGGTTCGATCCCTGGGTCAGGAAGATCCCCTGGAGAAGGAAATGGCAATCCACTGCAGTATTCTTGCCTGGGAAATACCACCGACAGAAGAGCCTGGCAGCCCAGAGTCTGTAGAGTCGCAAAAGAGTAAGACATGACTGATTAACTGATCGTGAACACGTGAGACGGCCTGAGGACTTTCCACAGGCAGCAACCTGAATCAACTACCTTTTAGTTCTTCCTAATAATCAAGTTCCCTGGAGCTGTTAGTCTGTCTTAGGCCAGCCTACACTATTTAGATCTTCCCGTTTCTTTTCAATAAATTCCTTGTTTAAATTAGCTGAAATTGGTGCCTAGATTTTCCAGTCCCTACTAGGAAAGGTCAGAGGGATGACAGATAAGAGGTTGTTTCTCAAGTCTCTCAAGTCTCTATCAGAATAGGGCCTGGGTGACTAAGCTTCAGGGTTATCTAAGTGGAGTCGCCATGCAGCATCAAGGCCATATTGAGTAGGTATGAAGACCACAGATGTGCCCAAGTTCAGTCACATTAGAGATGAGGTCCAGGAGGCCAGCAGACTACTGAGAGGATATTTCCCGGCACCCAGAGGAGACAGAGCAACGGGGCAGCTGCTCCATCTTTGAAGTACTTGGTCCTCTCACAGCAAGTTTTAGTTTGTGGTCAGTGTGCTAGCTTCCTATGGCTGCCATTACAAATGACTACAAACCAGGTGATTACAATAACAGAAATGTATTCTCTCACCATCTAGAGGCCAGGTGTCTGAAATCAACGTGTCAGCAGGGCTATGCCCTCTGAAGGCTCCAGGGGAGGGTCCTTCTTGCCTCTTCCAGTTTCTGACCACTCTGGTTCTCTGACTTGGCAGCATAACTCCAGTCTTTGACTTCATTTTCACATGACTCTCTTCCCTTTCTGTGTGTCTCCAATCTCCCTTTCCTTTCTCTTGCAGACACCAGTCACTGGATTTAGGACTCACTCTAAATCCAGAATAATCTCAATTTCTAGATCTTTAACTTAATTGCATCTGCAAAGATGTTTTTTTCCAAGTAAGGTCACTTTCATAGATTCAGGAAGTTAGGACTTGGATATATCATATTTAGGGTCAATTTCAAAAATTGGATAAAAAGTCAATGTGCAAAAACTGATTGTACTTTTACATGCCAGTGAGGATCAAGTGGAAATTTTAAAAAATTAAGTGCTGTGTACAATAGTATCGAACTGTGGAATACTAAAGCATAATCTAACAAATGTATGTTATGTGTGGGATCTTTATGCTAAAAACTACAAATCACAGATTAAATAAATAAACGGAGAAAAATATATATGGAGACCTAACCCATGTTCATGGATCAGAGGGCCCAATTTCCTTAAAATATTACTTCTCCTCACTGATTTATAAATTCAGCACAATCCCAGTCAAAATTCTGGTAGGCTTTTTGGGTAGAAATTGACAAGCTGATGCTAAAATGTATATGGAAAGCCAAAGGATGTAGAAAAACTAAGACAATTTTGAAAAAAGCTAAGTTGAAAAACTTACTATGTGATGTAAGACTTACTCTATAGTGACAATGATCAGTACAGTGAGGCATTGGTTTAAAAAATCCATAAGCCAGGGAAACAGGCTAGAGTAAGAGGTCACCATATAGCACCATCTGGGAGAGGCATTTTCCTCACTTTGAGGGGAGGTAGCCCCATTCTGTGCCTTGAGAATCTTTAGAAGCGTCAATAACTGGTCCCACTGGCTTGGATATCAGCATTTTCAGCTTGTGAGCATGAGTCACAAATGCTTGGAAAGTTTTTCAAGAAGCTTCTCAGGTAATAGACATCAGTGGTGGGGGCGCAGCAGAGGGTTGCAAACTGGGTGGAAGATTATGGAAGATGCTGCAATCTAACTGCAGCTTGCAGCCTATTTTATGGGTGCATGTTGACCACTCCCTGAAAACTCCTAGATGTAAATTGAGTGAGAACTGGTTGGGGGAGGGGGTCCTGAATATGCTACCAGAATACTAGAGAGAAGAACCTAGAAAATATGGCCTTTACTGTTAGTGTGACCCCAGTAGTACCCTGGAGTCTGGGAAACTTGGGTTAAATTTACTTTTCTAGATTTCCCAAAGCAGTTTCATAAATACTAGTTGCTCAGTAACTATCATTGAGCAAACAAGTAAATGAGCAATCTCATCCATACATATAGGCAGATTGCACTGGCTGATGTAATTCACATAATTCATATGATATAAATAATCCATGACTTATGTGGTTAATATCGAGGACAGGAACTGAGTCTTTATGTCTTTGAATCTGCCTTGTGCCTGCCTATACCTTGCAAAGTGTTCTCTGTTATAAATATGGCAGATCAATGCCCAATATTTAGTAGAGGATGATGTCCCAATTTGAACAAGGAACATTTGCCTTTTAGCTCCGGTTTACAGAGCCTTGCCAAAAGCATAAGGCGTTAGCACGAAGTCCCCATCACCCTACCTCACCACAGTGACAGTAATTCTGCTGGTGGGCAGAGACTTATGTTCATTAATTGGTAATGAGGAGAGGAAATTATTTCCCCTAAGAAGTGAAGTTTCTGCTAACATCTTGGTGGAATTCCTTCTCTCCTGCCTTGTTTACTAGTACTCAATGCTAAAAGGAGATCATTTATCTACATTTTTTCTGGATAGTTCAGTCAACACTTCAGGGGTCAAGCTATCCTAGGAAAAGTGGTTTTCAGTTTAACGGCTAGGAAATGAGGTTTTCTTGTCTTTTCTGGGAAGTTTCCTTTGTGAACAAATCAACAACCCTGTAACTGTTTAACTCTTCTTTGGCCACCAGTATATCCAGAAGGGTCCAGGGCTAAGAATTGCTCCTGCAACTCAGGACTCACTGCAGGTTATGAAAGGCAGGACCAGCTGTAAGCGGAAGGAGAGGGCATTTGGAACAGGTGCCAGGTCCCTTCTGCCTGCCCAGAGCTGGTAGGCATCAATGACACCTGTTGGCCAACCTCAGACACTCTGTCTATGTTCACCACAGCATAGATTTTTGTGGTATTGGATAGATGTTGAACTTCCTGTCATGGAGGAAGATTTTGCCCAGAATCTAGATGCTGGCCTGACCTCCTACTCCTGGCCCAACATGGGTAGGGCCTTTTAAGACAGTAATGAGGAATCCCCCTCCACCACCACCCCAGTGATGAATGCCTTGGGGACATGAGCTCTCTGTAGAACTCTACGTAGATGATATGGCCCTACCACCCCACATGAAAGGACTAACACCCGTTTGCAACTAACTGTGATATATAAGACTGTGATCCCAGAAGATCAGCCCATCATACATGGAGGCAGTCCTTCATGATGGAAGACAGCCACTGAGACGGGCTGAGCCCACCATACAGGTCTGAGACTCCTTAGGAAGATGGCATCCACAGAGCTCCAGACTCTCTCAGGGCAAACATTTTCCGAGGATGTGGACTTGAGAGGTGGTTCTCAAATGTGAGCAGGCAAAATTCCCTGAAGGACTTGTTAAAACATAGATGTTGGGCCCCATCCAGGGAGTACCTCATTGAGTGGTTCTGGGGTGGGGACTGAAACTGGCATTTCTAACAGGTACCCAGGTGATGCTGACACTGCTTGTCTAGACCACACTGGGAGAACTGCTGGGCCACTGTGTGCCCACTGCCTGCCTGCCTCTTGCCCTGCCTGCTGTGGTCTGAACAGGCCCATCATTAGCCCAATGAGCCCCACCCATTAGTCCTACCTTCTGCTGGGGCTTGTCTCCCACCCCTGCACCCCAGACTCCCTCCTGGTTTGGCCTTTGATTGGCCTGATGCCAATGGCTCCCTGTCTCACCTCTGGCTCTCGGCCTGTCTTGGCTCGGCTCCTGCTTCATCCAGGGATTTCCGTTGACCTCTATCCTGGCAGGTCCCACTCTCTGCCCTGTGGCAGGCCTGGTAGGGAATTCCCCCACAGGACAGCTCCTTGCTGCCCCCTCCTGGTTCTCAGGACATTGACTGGTTGCATGGAAAATTAACCCTTTGTAGTCTGTCAGTCCCACCCTTAATCTTACATTCTTAGCTGGGGAGATAAAACCAATTCTTCACAAAAAGCCTTAAAATTTTTTTTGCAAAGCTCTAGATCAACAGACTCAAATTAGTCAATTAATTCCACAGACAATTCACAAATGGCCCATCTGGGGCTGTGTGTGGCTCCTAATAATTTCATGTTCAGTTTGGCTCTGCTCCCAAGCAATCAAAGATCTTCCCAAATGGGCCAAGCCAAGGTGAGACCTGGGTAAGGGAGTATTGTGCAAACTGCGAGATTCCCAGGCTAGCCCACTAAGGTCAACTGACCTCATCTGCCACAGGAAACCTGGAGAGGCAATGCGGTTACTGTATTAGTCATTTTAAGAGATCCAGGAAAACAGCATGGAATAAGAAACGTTTTTTAATTTAACTTGTCTGGTGTTGCTTGAGGAAAAAAAGAGTTCAATTACTGATGGGTGAGAAGGTCAGCACAGACTTGTGTGAGATTCTGAAGGGATCTCAGGGGCTTTGGGGCTGTGGCACTGAGTCTTCATTGTCTCATTTCCTCCAGGAGTTACGACTTTTATTTACCTGAGCAGAAGTATGTCCAGGCACTGTGCCTACATTCAGCTGTTGAGACAGGGAATTCTGGCATTTGCAGATGGAACTAGGGGGATGAAGGAGAATGGGAGAGGGACATGAAGAAGAGTTGGGGGAGAGATTAGAGAGGGGTGTGGTCTTCTCTAGTGACTCAGATGGTAAAGAATCTGCCTGCCAATGCAGGAGACCTGGGTTTGACCGCTGGGTCAGAAGATCCTCTAGAGGAGGGCATGGCTACCCACTCCAAGATTCTTGCTAGGAGAGGAGCCTGGGGGGCTATAGTCCATGGGGTCACAAAGAGTCAGACGTGACTGAGGGACTCAACATTTAATACTTTGAATGGTGTGTGGCTGAAAGAAAGAGGCAGGAAGAGAAAAGCCAAGTGGGGAGCAGGGCCTGGTAAGGGGTCTAGAGGGAGAGGGAGGAAATGATAATGGGGAGGATGGTGATGGTGATGGTATGACAACCTTCCTCACCCAGGATTTACACCTGAGAAATGGAGTAATGCACTAACAGCGTGTACTTTCTTCGGGGGGGGTGCACAGAAAAAAGACTATGGGGCAAAGATGAAGTAAAACTACCGGTATCAAATCACACCGCACATCCAAACAGTTGTGGGAACTCAGGGCCTCTGTTCTGGAGGTCCAGAGGTGGAAACAGTGGGGGTCTCAGTCAGATTCTCTGCCTTTTAGCAGCTTACAGGTTACTAAGATCCTTCCTGTCCTCCCCCCAGATAACCCCCTTTCCCAGACTCTGCACCCTCCCGCCAAAAGGTATAAATCTGTGGAATTAAACTCCAGCTCAAAACAGTACCAGGAAGAAGTAAGCCTCCTACAGCCCAGTTCTAATCAAATCCACACCCTGCCCTCTTCCAAAAGTTTCTGTGGCTTCCCTACCTGCCGAGGTAGGGTGAGGGCCCCCGCCTGACTCTGGGGGCTGCATGGCCCATGGCTTTCTAAACAGAACTTGACTGATTTGATTCCCCACCCCAGTCCCAGGGCCAACCTCTAAGCCACATTCCCATCTCCTCATGGCACTTCCTCCCCCACCCCAAGACTGTCCTTAGACTGGGCAAGGACTCTCTGCTTCAGGGGGCAGCACTGAGGCCTCATCCAATCATGCCCTCTCCATAGGGCATGGTTTTCACTGGGTCAAGGGAATGTGCCCACTGGAACTCCCATCTCACTTCTAAACCCGTGCTCTGGGTATTCTTGCCCACGAGGCCAGAGCCAGTTCCCATCCCTTCCTCCTGAGGGCAGACCTGTACCTCCAAGCTGTGCACCCAAGCTCGGGGCACGAAAGGGCCACAGTTGCAGAAGTCTGGACAAGGCCTGCTGAGCTGGTGTTCCAGACACGGAAGAAGGCCCCTCGCTGTGTGGGGTGGAGGAGAGGGTGGGAGAGGGGGCCACACTGGGGCCCAGGGCCAGCGGTAGATACTCCCTGTAGTAACATGTTTGATGCAGAACTTCAAGAAGTAGAAAAGTTCCGGATTCACACCTGGCCTTCCAGGGCTTTGCGAAGGTATATTTGTCAAGGCAGGAGGACAGACTATGTTTTATATGACAGTGAGTGAGTTGATGTTTAACTCTTGAATACGTAAGCATACGATATAAGGCCCCTTTGACTCCTGCCCAAGCCCTGCAAATGCTGGGCAGGCCTGTCCAACTCCAAACGTTATTTGAGTCAGAGAGATTTTTCTGAAGCTTTCAGAGGAACAAGGGGGTAAGATGACATTACATATCACAAAGCACAACTTGCTAACGTTTCCATTGAATCAGTGGCTTCCCTGGTAGCTCAGATGGTAAAGAATCTGCCTGTAATGCAGGAGACCTGGGTTCGATCCTTGAGTTGGAAAGATCCCCTGAAGAAGGGAATGGCGCCACACTCCAGTATTCTTGCCTGAAAAATTCCATGGACAGAGGAACCTGGCGGGAGTCCATAGCATTGCAAAGAGTTGGACATGACTGAGCGACTAACACACACAGCTCTTCCCGCACATGTCCTCCCCTTACTCAGCCAGCTCATCTCTCCTTTCTCCCTAGGGCCCGTCTCCTTGGCTAGCCTCTCCAGCCTGACCAGATCCACCTCCTCACTGCCCATCACCTAGATTTCTCAAGGTCCCCTCACCTTCCTCCCCGCACGCTGATCCAAATCCCTGCACCTGACAAATGGTTCTCAGCAAAGAGAAAACCTGTCCTCTGTTGAAATGGTCTCATCTCCCCCATTTGTCCGATTTGTGTTATCACAATCTACTCTCCATCACAGCTGTGTCTTTGAATCATCTCTCCCACTAGACAGTGAGCAACTTGAGGCCAGAGATTGTGTCTGGTCCAGCACCATGGGTCAATCAGCACCTTATATTTTGAAAGCATTTATTTAAGGTTTTATAGATGAATTCACAGAGGAGTTAGAATGAGGGTGAGGCCTGAAGGGCAGATAGAAGGTGAAAAATGAAGTCAGGTGAGGAAAGGAGTAGACAGAACAGGAAGAGCAGTGGATTCTTCATAGCCTCTGGGGAACAGTGAGCCACTGAAGATTCTTGAATGAGGGCATGACAATACGTTAGGAGGATCCATCTGCACAGGATTTACTGAAGCCAGGGTCTGCAGAGATTCAGGGAAGAGAAAAATTTGGCTCTGGGATGCCAGAGGGCAAGAGTGCAAAGGCAGGACAAAGGGAGGCAGGAGGCCATACACTGGGCTTAGCAAAACGGCTCACCAGAGGCCACACAGCTCAGCCAGAACTAGAATTCAGGACCCCATTCCCAAATTGTACAATTTCCTCCATACTGAGTCTCAGAGAAGATGGGGCTAAGTCCCAAAGGCCGCTGAGAAGGAAAGTTTGCCCAGCAAGTGTATCACTAGGTACTCTAGCCAGGTGCTCCCTAGGGCTACTGGCAACGTCCAAGGTCACAGATTTGTACAGGAGATATGGGCCTTCCCACTTGGGAGGGAGGCACAGGCCCTGACTCAGGCAAGGATGAGGAATACCCCATGGGAAAGGGATTCCTATTAGCTACTGATTAACCTCGCAGTGCCTCACTCTAAGGGGGTGGGCAGATGGTGATGCTTACAGCTGGCCCCCTGGGGGACTGGGTGGGGGGCTGAAGGGAGACGGGAATCTCCTGACATCTGTATAGTGCTCCATGACTTTCAAAGCTTTATTCATGACTACCCCCCTTTCCCACCTCTCTACGTAGTGAATCATATCCATCCTTCAAGGCTTTTCTTCCATGAAGACTTCAATCCTCAGATTTCCCTCCTCTGTAACCTTACAGCCCTGTGATTAGGCTCCACTTGCTTACCCTCTGCCAATAACAGCTGTGTGACTTTGATCAACTCACTTAAATTCTCTGCGCCCGAAGTTTGTCATTTGTAAAAGGTGGGTGATGAAAGAACTGTACATAGGAATTTTGTTCTAAAGATTTATTTATGTATTTATTGGCGGTGGTAGAGACTTTGTTGTTACACATGGGCTTTCTCTAGTTGTGGTGCATGGGTTTCTCATTGCCATGGCTTCTCTTGTTGCGGATTACAGGCTCTAGGTGTGCAAGCTTAAGTATTTATGGCACATGGACTCAGTAGTTAAGGTACACAGGCTTAGCTGCTTCGCAGCATGTGGGATCTTCCCAGACAAGGGATTAAACCAGTGTCCTTGCATTGCAAGACAGATTCTCAACCCCTGGACCACCAGGGAAGCCCTGTCCATAGGAATTTTAAGATTAAATAAGATGATACACAGAAAAACTGCTCCACACCTGCTGGCTGTTATGATGACAGTGATGATGCCTCGTCTGTTGACTGACTGTGTGTCTGTCTCCACCATCACTCTGCAAATTCCTTGAGAACACAGTTTCACATCCAGCTTGTCTGCCTCTCCCCAGCTCAAGAACCAGCCCAAAGCCAGCCTATCTATCCAATCCACCAGTACTTATTGAGCCCTTGCTATGGATGCCAAGCCCTGTGATAGAAACTGGGCTTAGTGATAAATAAGAGATTCAAGGGAGTCCCAGAGTCGAGGTGGACACAGGCCTGTATATCAAGAGTGCAGTAGAGGGTCTCGGCTGAGGCTGTGGGCACAGTTAGGTGCAAAGGGAGTGGGCTGTCTCCATCAAGTCAAAGCTTATTGAGATGAACTGAACTGTCCTATTTGACCCCCAGAGCAATAGCATTTAAGGAAAAGGAGACAGTCACTCAGCTGAGACAATCCCACCACTAGTAAGTAATGGAGCTGGGCCAGGGACTCAAGTCCCTTGCTTCTCAAGGAGGGGGCTCACAGTGATCCCTGGGAAGTCCTTCCTTCCCCTGCTGCCCAGCCTCAGCCTCTGACCAGAGACTTGTAGGTTAAGCGACTTCCGGGAAACATCCATTCATTCTCTGGGCTCTAGCCCAGGCCAGCCTCTGGCCTCCAGGGTATTTTTAGTTCTGGGCGGCCAGGTCTGGGGGGTGATTGGCAGCAGATGGAGCCCATGTTTTCTGAGCTTTCCGTGTTGTTCCTGGCTCAGGATGAGAGGTAGCTGGGCACGGGGAGGGGGCCAGGGCATACCTAGCACCCCAGCCCACAGCTGCCTCATTGTCCCCAGGGGAGGGGCTGGCCCGCTACTGCTGCCACTGACCCAAGACTGGGAGCATTCTTTCCTGTTGATTCATCAAGGGGAATTCTTTGGGCCCAGCTGGGGTGGGGCAGGGCCATTGGGGGGACATCTGGGACTGGGGCAGCCAGGAGTGAGCAGTAGTACTCCAGTGGCCGGGTTGGTGTGACCTGGATGTCACCCAGAAATCAAATAAGTTTACCTCCTCACTCTAGCTCTTATCGCAATCTGCCTTGTTATATTGTTTGTTTACACATCTGCCTCCCAGATCAGACTGGAAAGCCCCTCCCATCTACCCCCAGCAATGTCTAGCACTCTAGCCCCCTGTCTAGAAAGTAGGAGAAAATCAATAAAGATTTACTGAATGAATGAGCCTTTGGAAGACAGTCAGGCAAGGTTGTGGGGTGGGGGTTGCAGGATCAGGCTGTACTGATCTGGCCTTGGGAGGAAGCTGCGAGGTTGGAACTCTGCCTATTTTACAGACGGGGCACTAAGGCACTGGAAGGAACCAGAACTGATGGGGAAAAACTGGGATGAAAGGGGCTATGATTCAGGTATCTGGGTACCCAAGGAGGCTTATGGGACTCCCCTCTGTAGACCTCTCCTACTTTTGTCTTATTTCACAGTCTCCCCCCACCCCACCATCCACACACACTCCCCCTATCCCCCAAGGGCCAGAACATCCTCATTCAACTCTGTAAGGGGTTGTAGTGGAGAACTGAAGTTTTCTCTGTTACAGTTTACTATGCTAGGGAGCAAGTCCTATCTCTTGGGTCTCAGTATTCCCAACTGTTCAATGGGGAGAACAGAGGCCTCATGCCCCCGCAGTACTCGATAAATTCAGAAAGTGCAGGGCAATGAAGAGACCGCCTGTTACTCCAAAGACAGCACACCCGCACCATACTGTCCTGGACCTAATTAGAACTGAGACCCCTGGGCCCCTTGCATGTCCCTGCAGAAGGGAATCTGCGTTGTCCTAAGCAACCAAGCTTGTGGGACTCGGCCCCTGGAACAGTCCCCTTCGAGACCCACTGAACGTAATTCCCAGGTCAGCCCTGGGGTTGGGTGTACCACCCAGTTTGCAGAGAAGGAAGCTGTGAGTCCTCCGACGGGGACTCACGAGGCCACAGCGGGACTCGGCCACCCGCTGGCGCTGTGCCGCCGTCCTTTCCCGGGAACTCCAATCCTCCCACAGTTTCTCCTGCTGCAACGAGCCAGCTCCCTCCAGGGAAACAGCTGCCCCTCGACCCCCGCAACTTTCGCGACCCCGGGCTTTCCCAGGCCAGCGGGCTGCGAGTGGGCGCCGGGCCGCCCTGGATCGCGCCCCGGGTGGGGGGTTCGCCCGGCCCTCCGAGGGGCCGACCGGCCGGGCGGGGCTCCCGCCGAGCCCAGGTCCGCCCGGGGGCGGGGCCTGCGGGCCTCCTCCGCGGCGGGCGCGGTGGGGGCGCCGCGGGCCGCAGCTGGATAAAAGGGCCCCAGGCGCCCAGGAGGCCGGTTAGCGCTGCTTGGCCGCGGAGTCCCGGTCCCAGCCCACAACGTCGCGCTCCAGCCGGTGAGCCCCTGCCTGGTGCCTGGCCAGGTCTGTCTCTAGCTGTCCGGTCTGTCTGCCTGACTTCTGTCTCTCTGGGGGGTCTGCAAGTCTCTGAGGGTTCCTGAAAGCTGGAAATGGGAGGGATGGGGGTCCCCTGGACAATGAGCCTAGCCCCCTAGTCGCTCACCAACCTGTTGCCAGTGGAAGTGTCCAAGTTTGGGAGCTTGGCCCAAGGCCCTCCCTGGGTGGTGTGTTGCGGCCTCGGGTGCCTGCGTGTCTTGTTTGTGGACACGCTGCCTGTAGTCCAACCATTTCTCTGGCCTTCTCTCCCCGGGTTGGGGGTGGGGCAGGAGAAGGGACAGGTGGGCTCAGATGTCACTCCTGTGACTTAGGGGACACAGAGGCAGAGTGGAGCTGGACTCTGGGAGGAAGCAGACCAAAACTAAGTGTGCTGGGGTGGCCCAGGGGTTCGCCCGGGGCTGGAGATTGGAAGGCAGAGGTGAAAGGTGGGCACAGGGCTTCAACCCCACAGACCCTATGCCTGAACACGTGGACATTTGTCTGCACTGTGTCAGGCTGCCACAGCCAGTGGTCCCAGGGAGGATATCAGGGCTGGAGGCGGGTGCCTCATCCGCTCCCCAGAAAGCTAGAGAAGAAGCTTCTAGTGATTCCCAAGGCTGGTTCCCACCAAGATAAACCCCAGTGCTCTCTCCTCAATACCCTTGGGCACTTTCAGTCCCCTAGCGGGGCCAGGTCAAGCCAGGCACCAGGGTCTCCTGGCAGCACCTGGTTCAGGTGCCAGTCTCCTTCAAGCTGGCAGGATCCTGGATCTGCCACTGGGTTGCATTCAGCACTGGCAACCAGCCCAATGCCCTCACACCACACTGGGTCATAAATCAACCAGCAGCAGGGTGGAATTTCATTCATCTCCCTGCCTCCTTTCCTTCTTCCCCCTCCTTCCATGTCCATCCTTCTCTGAGAGCCCAGCTCTGGAACCATGATGCCTGGGTTTGAATCCTGCCTGGGCAAGTTACTTAGCTTCCCAGGGCCTCATCTTCTCATTTGTCAAGCAGAGATGTGTTCAATAAATATTTTTTAATGTATAATAATAATGATAACTTATTATTAACCTCCTCTCCTTTGCAGCCTTCATCTCCTTCTGACCCTCTCTCTCCTTCACTTGGGAAAAGTACTGCCACTTTGGAGGCTGCTTCCTTCTCTAAAGAGGCTTCTCAGCCTGGTCCTCTTCTCTGTGCTCAGCGCCGCCTGGGGAACAGCTGTGGGGAGACACTCCTCTGGAAGCAAAAACAGCAAGTGCTCGGAAGGTTCGGGGTCTGGGCAGGGTAGGGGTGCTTAATGGAGGCGTAGCCTTTGAACCGGGTGTGGAAAGATGTGTAGGAATTTAACAATCTGAGCTAGAGAGAAAGGGTACTCCAAGGAGAAGGAACAGTGAGAGCAAAGGCTTGGAGACTGGGAAACAGATGATGTGTTTTGGGGAATGTGAGTAGACAAGTGTGATGTGAGCAAAAGCTGCAGAGGCAAGTGCAGTGGGCAGGAAGGCTGGACTCTCCGTTTTTTGACTCGGTTCCTGCTACAGCCCATCCACCTCCTGGGGGAGGCCCACTCCCATCCCCACGGAGGCTCCTTGGAGGGGAGGGAGCCTGTTGGCCTAGGCTTTCATGCCCAGAGCCTTTCATGCGGCCTCCACAGTACTCTAGGGATGTCAGTCACACAACAGGCCTGCCCAGCCCACCCCTGGCCCATCACAGCATGTCCAGTGACCCCTGTCATTTTAGAGGAGCTGCACCTGCATCTCAGAGAGAATAAAGTCTCTGATTCGTGTCACATGATTAGGTGGCAGAATGAGGAGCATTCTGACTCCTGCTGTCGGGGAGTAGGATCATCTTTTAGGCCAGACCCAGTGTGACCTCTGGGACCTAACAGCTGGATGGCCCAGAGCCCAATTCTCCCATGGTGATTTTGGTTTGGCTCAGTCCCTAGCTGGCCTCCTCCTTCTTAGGGGTGCATGGAAGAGAGAGTGGGGCATCCCAGGCAGCAGAGAGCACTCTGCATGTGGTGACAGCCAGTGGGGACCCCCACCAGCTCCTGAGTGAAGAAAACAGTGCTTAAGTCTGTGTCGGAAGAAGTATGGAAAAGAAGGGTATGAGGACTCGCTGTTGAGTTGGGGCCACTCCCTCCAGTCCTTCTCTGTCCAAGGAGGTGCTGGCACCAACCTAGACAAGAGTTCTATAGTATAGCCATTTCAGTTGCTGTTAATAATAGCTAACTATCCATTGAGAGTTGCTCTTCTGAGGGTTTAACATATATTCATGCATTTGATCTTCACAAGAATCCTATCCCCATTTTACAGAGGGGGAAGTTGTGGCATTGAGAAATAATAATTTGCCCAAGACCACCCAGAAACCAGCCAGTGGAGGTGGGATGTGAACACAGGCACCACCCCCGGTCTGCCTGCCTAAGCACTGTGCTGTGCTCCCTTGCATCCTCGAATCTGCAGATACTTACAGGGTGCCAGTTATATACCTGGCACTATTCTGGGCCTGGGGGTGCAACACAAAGCCCCTGTTCCCATGGAGCTTCATTCTTGAGCTCATTTGTGCACTTCTAGGCGCCCACTGCCCCCAACCCTGGGCTGGCCAAAGCAGGAAGCTTGGTGGCTAAAGGAGATGGGGCTGGGTACAGGAAGGAATAAGGACTGATTTTCAGCCAGAAACTAGCTTGTGGGGAAGGAAGGGGAAGGAGGTCCCTTAAGACCCTCCCTACTGAGAATTCCCAGCTATGGAGTCCCCGCCCCCACCAATAAGAGCAGTGGCCATGGAAGAAGGGGGACTCTCCCCAGAAAGAGCCCCTTTAAGACTCAAGCACTAAAGAAGTAGCCAAGGATCCAGACTTTGTCCATCCGCTCCTCTGGGCCGGCCTCGGCTGCCCATCAGCAGTAGAGCTGGTGTGCAGGAGCTTCAGCACCAGTGGCTGCAGACACTCTGACAGCTGCAGCTGGGCATGACTGTTCTCTGTGCTCCTCCCAACCTTGCTACTAACATATGAGGGGGGGAGGACCAGCCCCCAACTCATCCCCATGGGGACCCAAAGAACATCTGACAATAGCCTCCTGGACATGGGGGCCCTCTCCCATGTCTGGTCATGCCTCAAATAGTCCCATGACCCCTCACTTTCTACAGGATGAAGGGCAAACACTCCACATGGTGCACACAGCCCTTGATCTTCTGGCCCCAGCCTGGCCCTCCGCCTTGGTCCCCTCCAAGTCGCTGAGACTGCAGTACAGGATTAAGAAAGGGCACTCCCTGCTCTTGCACAAACTCACCCCTTTCCGTCTTTCTTCCCTATTCTTTCCCCTTTCCCATTGAGGAGAACTATTATTCATCTGGCAGGGCCTTGTTTAAATGCCCCTTTTCTGAAAGCCTTCCCTGACTCCTCATCTCTGAGCTTCATGAGGGCAGAGAGTAGTGTTTGACATGTTCACTTCTTTGTCCAGCACCTGGCCTGATCATTGGCCTGAAGCAAATATTCCAAAAACGTTTGTTGACTCAATGTACAAATCATGCTCCTCCTAGAGGTGGAGCTTGCTGTGTGGTTTGGGCAAGTCTCTTAAACTCTCTAGGTCCTAATTCCTTATTTCTGGAGTCAGGAGGTTGAACCAAATATCCTATACCTTATCCTCCAGCTTGAACAGTCTAGCTCTTAGGGAACCCCCTTTCTACATGCATATGCTCAGTCACTCAGTTGTGTCCAAATCTTTGTGGCCCCATGGACTGAAACCTGCCAGGCTCCTCTGTCCATGGGATTCTCCAGCCAAGAATACTAGAGTGGGTAGCCATTCCTTTATCCAGGGGATCTTCCCAACCCAGGGACTGAACCCACATCTCTTACATCTCCTGCATTGGTAGGCGGATGCTTTACCACTAGTGCCTTCTGGGAAGCCCCTTCCTCCATAGGAGATTACATCAAAAACAGCTCTTTATTGAGCACTTATCATGTGGTAGGCTCATGATAAGCACTTTATCAGTGTTTTATTCAACACTCACAGCAACACTGGGAGGTAAGGATTACTACCCTCACCTTAGAGATGAGGAGACTGAGATTCAGGAAAGCTAAACTTACAGCCAAGGAATGCTGGGTTTGAGCCAGATGGACTATTCTCAGAGCCCAGACTCAATCTTTGCCACACACACACACACACACCCCAACACCCCAGCACACACATACACACACATTTGGAAGGGCCCAGGCTGTCCTTTGTCTCTGCCAGCAGAAGAGGCCTGAGGTCAGTGGTGGTGATCATTGTCATGTTTTACTTGTTCCCCAGGTGCCTTGACCTCAGCTGCCCTTCAAATCACCATAATGTGGTTCCTACCAGCCGCCCTCCCCCTGCTCCCTTTGCTCCTGCTACTGGGCCAGGCCCCTCCCAGCAGGCCACAGTCACTGGGCACCATGAAGCTACGGCTGGTGGGCCCCGGCAGCAGGCCAGAGGAAGGCCGCCTGGAGGTGCTGCACCAGGGTCAGTGGGGCACCGTGTGTGATGACGACTTCGCGCTTCAGGAGGCCACGGTGGCCTGCCGCCAGCTAGGCTTTGAGGGTGCCTTGACCTGGGCCCACAGTGCCAAGTATGGCTCAGGGGAGGGTGAGTAACTGGTGCTGCCCTGCAGAATGACAGGGGGATGGCAATGGGCTTCTCTCGGGGTTGGGCTCCCTGAGAAACCAACAGAACAGATGAGACCCCCACTTTAATACCCAGCTCAAATGACCCGTCCTACCCTTGCATTCTCATTTGCAATGAGGCCATCACCACTGCCACCATCAATACCACTCAACTCTAAGTTCTTTGAACATAGCAATCCCATACAATGCATGTGTGCGTGCATTCATTTCAGTCATGTCTGTTGAGTGCTTACCACATGGTAGACTCATGATAAAATGTATACAGTCATTTCAGTCATGTCTGACTCTTTGTGACCCTATGGACTGTAGCCCCCCAGGCTCTTGTGTCCATGAGGATTCTCCAGGTAAGAATACTGAAGTGGGTTGCCATGCCCTCCTCCAGGGGATCTTCCCCACCCAGGGATGGAACCCATGTCTCCTGTGTCTCTTGCATTACAAGCAGATTCTTTATTGCTGAGCCACTAAGGAAGCCCATCACACACAACAGATGCTCAGCAAATGCTGATGAGTGAATGACTAGATGGATGAATGAGGGAACAGATAGACCTAATTACTAGACCTACCTGGCATTTTCCGAAAGTAGATTCATTGTGATCTGATTCTGAGAGGAGGCAGTAGGCAGAGTTGTAGATACCAAGCTCCCAGGAGAACCAACTCCTCTCTCCCACCCCCCTTTCCCACTCAGATTTTGGAAGAGGAAAGGGGGTCCTATCCAGGAGGACCTCTCTGTGCCTGTCCCCAAGCATCACTCATCCTCTCCCCACAGGACCCATCTGGCTGGACAATGTGCACTGTGTGGGCACAGAGAGCTCCCTGGACCAGTGCGGGTCTAATGGCTGGGGTGTCAGTGACTGCACTCACTCAGAGGACGTCGGGGTGGTATGCCACCCCCAGCGCCAGCGTGGCTACATTTCTGAGAGGGTCTCCAATGCCCTCGGGCCCCAGGTGAGGAGGCTGTTCAGGCCCTTGCCTGAGCTGAGGGGGTGGTCAGAGAATGGAGGGCCTCCAGGTGATGAGCCTGGAGGAGGAGGGAGAGGAAAGGGAGCAGAGAGCGGGCTGGAAGTGTCCCTGGGGCCCCGACACCTGCTTGTGGCTTGGAGCAGGTGCAGGGACAGGGCCGCGGCCTGAGGCAGGCAGGCGGGGACTGGAGGCCGGGCCTGCCGGGAATCACTGAAGCTGCTCCCCATGAGAGGGTAGGGGGCTGCCTCACCCACAAGGCCCGGCCACAATTGCTGTGTATTCCGGGCACAAACAAACCGGAGCTAAAAACAGCCCAAGCCAAACAACAGGGGCAGGCAGGGCAGGTCTCTGACTATTACCCTCTGCTGCCGGGCAGACTCAGCTTGAGAACAGCTCGCCCAGGCCCGCTGGCTGGGACAGCCATGGCAGGCAGCTCCACACTGGTCTAAATCATTCAGGGCTAGGGTAGGGGGCTCAAGGGCCAAAGGATCCTGCTGTGGTCTCAAGCAGCTGGGCGGTGTCCATCCTCCGCCCTCCCCAGAGTGCCATTGAAGAAGGTACGCCTGTGCCCGATGGAAGCCTCCCAAACTCCAAGGGCTCCCATCCTGAGCCCAGGGAGGATGTGGATCTGCTTGGTCCTCTCTGGGGTTCAGGAAAGGACCCTAAACAAACCGAGCTTCTGCCTCAAACTCACTGTGTGGCCCTTGGCCCCTGCCTCCCCGTCTCTGAGCCTCCATTTCCAGCCCATCCAATGAGGGTACCGGGTGGCGTGATCTCTAAGTGCTCTGAGCCCCAGCTTTCCCATGTGAAGACCTGCAGTGGGCTCAGCAGGGGCAGGACTCCTGGGGCCCACAGAGACCACACATCCTGCAGGACCGGCGGCTGGAGGAGGTGCGGCTCAAGCCCATCCTCGCCAGTGCCAAGCGGCAGAGCCCGGTGACCGAGGGAGCCGTGGAGGTGAAGTACGAGGGCCACTGGCGGCAGGTGTGTGACCAGGGCTGGACCAGGAACAACAGCAGGGTGGTGTGCGGGATGCTGGGCTTCCCCAGCGAGGCACCTGTCGAGAGCCACTACTACAGGTAGGAAGACACCAGAACAGGTAGGAGGGCTGTGCAGGAGGCGTGGCTGTGGGCAGTGGCTGAGAGTGTGTGCGCACGCATGCGTGTATGTGTGTGTGTGTGTGTGCCCACGTATGTGTGTGTGTACATGCATGTGTGCATGCATGTGTGTATGCCTGTGTGTGTGTGTGTGCACGTGTGTGCATGTGTTTGGGACCTTGCAGACTGCAGAGAGCCTGGCAGGAGTGGTGTCTATGGGAGGACATTCAGTGGGTGTTGGGATTGGGAGGGAAAGAGCCCCAGCCAAGGCATGTCCCTGGAATTCTGGGGTTATGGATCTCTCAATAATTAAGGGTGAAGATGAATTTTCAGACCTTGGGAAATTCCTAGCAACAATCAGAAAGTAAACGTTGTACTTGCCAATCAGATAGAAAGACTTGACTGTAGCACAGAATACTCCCAAAATGAAATGTAAATAAATGTAAAACTGTGTTCCTGATTAGAAAATTAGACCTGAGTAGTAAAGATACAGTGCTGCCCACAAGGACAGATGGTGTGGGTTCTGGTCTAAGCTTTGCTGATAATAGGCTTCAGGTCCTTGGTAGGGCATCCGGGCCTCAGTCATCCAATCCACAGGGAATTCTCTGATCTCTGACCCAGCTAATTTCCTCAACTCAGATCTAAGCCAGGTTATGATTGGGTTGTGTGTAAGCCAGGTGGGGTGGGGAGGCATTTGGGAGAGGAGAGATAAAAATATTCTGTCAGAAACGTGACAGAACTGTCACAAGATTGCATCAGCCTATAAATGATTACCAGTCAGGGTTCTACCCACTCTAATCAGTGAGCGCCTTGTATGTTTCTCATCAGGGGATAAATCTCCCACAGGACGTGAGTCATCTGCCCGTACCCATCCCCAGTCAGTTGTTCTACTCTGTGTCTCTATCTTAGCTGACCCTAGTTTCCAAGACCAGCCACGTAGCTCTATCCTTGGGCATGACTGGGGTCTGGGTCCCTGACTCCCTGCTGCCCGGTAATTGCACATCTGGGCCTGGCTGACTTGCCTACCACCCATTAGGAAGGCAGCCCTGATTATAGCCTCAGTGTCTCTGGGTGGGCAGCCCCCAGCAGAAAGGCCTTCAGCTTCCACCTGTCCGCAGAGGACTTTTGCCTGGGCCCCTTATTATGGGGTTGCTCCCTAAAGGCTGCCCTTCAAATAGACTGAGGAAAGGGCAAGCTTGGAGCCTCCTGGCCCGGGCAGCCTAGTGCAGAGGGGACCCCATTTTGGGTTTAGTCAAGGGACCTTGCTGGGCCCTGCTTTCCCTCGCTGTGAAGTGGAGACCGTCTTTATCTGTGGAGCGGCCACCCTCTCAGAGTGTAGCAAAGCTCAGCATTGAAATAAGATTTGTGAACAAGTGTGCCAACTGTGAGGTCTAGCGCAAACTCAAGCACAGCTCGGAGGAGCCAGGGTGACAGGGCTGGGACATGTGCACCCACTCCACTCCCCACCTGTTTGTTTGTTCCCCTCCAGGAAAGTCTGGGATTCAAAGATGAAGGACCCCAACTCTAGGTAAGGAGTAGCGCCCTCAGGGGAGGATGCAAACGAGGTGGCATGAAGGGCCTCCTTCCTCCTCCTTCCCCTTCTCCAGGCCCCTCTACCCTCCCCAATGCCTTGCCTTCCAGAGTCCTGAGAACTTCTTCTCCACCCTCAGTCTCCCTTGTCTTCCAGACTGAAGAGCCTTACGAAGAAGAATTCCTTCTGGATCCACCGTGTCAACTGCCTGGGCACAGAGCCCCACATGGCCAACTGCCAGATGCAGGTGGCGCCAGCCCAGGGCAAGCTGCGGCCAGCCTGCCCGGGTGGCATGCATGCTGTGGTCAGCTGTGTGGCAGGGCCCCTCTTCCGTCCTCCGAAGGCGAAGCCTGGGCGCAAGGAGTCCAGAGCAGAGGTGGGTCCCCAGGGTCCTGCCCGCAGGCCTGGAGGCCCAGGCCCCACTCACAGGACCCTGCTCCATGGGGAGGGACTGGCTGGTAGGAGGGGACTCTCCAGGAGAGTCAGGGGAAGAGGGGGGCGAACCCCCCATCAAGGGGACATTGGTTCAGACCAGGAGGAGAGCAAGTCCCAGAATGGTTGAATTTGGGGATTTATTCAAAAGGGCCCATTTATAACCTTACCATAAATGGAAAGCTGACATCACTGGCCAGGAATAGAAGGTAACCATAAAAACTGTAATTACACTGTAGCTGTATCCCATTGAGGCCCGAAAGTATTGAGCCCAAGCCTGGCCCTCATTATAAAAAGCAAAGAGCAAGTGCTGGGGAGGCATTGCGGCCGACTGCTCCACGTGATAGGGTCTCCTCGTGGTGTAGGAAGGGATGGGAGATAATTAACTGAAATGGCTTTCCCACCGTGCGTTTCATTAACACCACTTCCCCGCAGGTCTCTAAAACCATTTCACAGATCTGCTGGGGAAGCGTTGCTCTAGGTTCAGCCCCAAAGGACAAAGCAGCAGAGAGGCTGGGTGAGAGGAAGGGACTCGGCTAGTGATTAGGTGGCAGGTTGTGAAGCCCAGGGACCCCAACTCCTGAGGCTCTTTTGTTGGGGCTGGAATTTGTTACTACGTTTATTGTTACTGTTATTGCATAGTAATTTATGAATTTGTTATTACTGTTATTATTGTGGTGGTTCTTTGTTACTGAAGAAAGGGGAGAGGGTTGAGGAAAACGACTTATTCAAGCCAATAGCTGCAGGAGTCAGAGATGAGACTAGAACTCCGGCACTTGGCTCTGCCTGAATTGAAGGGGCGCAGCCCCATGCCTGCCTCCTCCTCACCCTCCCTGAAGCCAGGTGTTCTCCCAGCAGGAGATGAAGGTGCGTCTCCGCTCCGGGGCCCAGGTGGGCGAGGGCCGGGTGGAGGTGCTCATGAACCGCCAGTGGGGCACCGTCTGTGACCATGGATGGAACCTCATCTCCGCCAGCGTTGTGTGCCGCCAGCTCGGCTTCGGCTCTGCTCGGGAGGCCCTCTTTGGGGCGCAGCTGGGCCAGGGTGAGTGAGGAGGCCTGGGGTGTGGTGGGAGAGCCTGGGTGTGCCGCTGGCCCGTGCCCTGGTGGTCCCGGGGTGCTGGGGCCCAGGGCAGCTGCCATAGGGGTGAGGTTACCAAGATGGAGCCTCACACAGCTTTCCCCCTGCTCCCTGCTGTAGCGCTGGGGCCCATCCACCTGAGTGAAGTACGCTGCAGGGGGTACGAGCGGACCCTCAGCGACTGCCCTTCCCTGGAAGGGTCCCAGAATGGTTGCCAGCATGACAACGATGCTGCCGTGAGGTGCAACACCCCTACCATGGGCTACCAGGGCCAGGTGAGCTCAAGGCTGGCCTGGACACCGCATGCAGCCAGCGGGGAGGGTTCGTGAGAGGCGGCTGGAGCTCTGGGCCCCAGAGCCCGCCTGGAGCCAGCCTGGACCACCCTCCCCTCTGTGAGTCTGCCCTGGCCTGGCCTGCTTCCCCTCAGGGCCAGGCTCTGGCCTTCGGAGATGGCAGAGTCTCGAGGGGACTGACTCTTCAGGCGGATGGGCTCGCCTGCCCCGGCCCCTCAGGTCCCCTGTGAAGTTGAGGGCCCGTGGGCCAAGGGCCGCAGGGTGTCAGCACCAGGGCGTGGTCAGCTAGTGTCATGCTAATGTGGACTGTGGGTCTTGTCTCTGACCTTGGCTCTCTTCTGTAAATGGGGTCAGCTGTCCCGGAGGGTCACTGTGAATGTAACGAAAGATATGAAGGCACTTGACAATTGGTGAGTCATCATCAATGGCAGGATTCCAGGTAGATGGAAGGCAAGGCCTGGGTGCAGGCACTCTGGGTCAACTTTCTCAAGCGGGCAGGGACTTCAGGGACTATCTAATAAAATGTCCTCACTTTCCAGCAGAGAGCAACCCAGAGAAGGGGAGTGTCATGTCCAGGGCTGCGAGGTGAGCTGGCCTGGACAGGTCTCCTGGCCAGCAGTGCCGTGCTCTCCCCTCCTGAGGCGGCCCTGCTCCTCACACACCCCTGACCATTGCAGGTGCGCTTGGCCGGAGGGCGCAGCCCCGAGGAGGGGGTGGTGGAGGTGCAGGTGGAGGTGAACGGCGTCCAGCGCTGGGGGGCCGTGTGCAGCGACCACTGGGGCCTCAGCGAGGCCATGGTGGCCTGTCGACAGCTTGGCCTGGGCTTTGCCAGCCATGCCATCAAGGTAGGTCTCTGCTGTGCTAAAGCTGCTGACCCTTCATTCATTCATTCAACGATTAGTTATGAGTGGAACTATGCACCAATGAATGCCGGGTGCTGGCGGTCCTGTGGTGAATAAGACACAGTTCCTGCCTCATGGAGCAGTCGGTCGCCACACGGTCATGTGAGGGAGGCGGTTCTTCCTAAAACATTCACACAACAGGCACACAACTGTATCTGCAGGAGAGATGAGCAGACGTGAGCCAGATGGGGTGGGGGAGGAGTAACGAGCCCATGTGAAGACCTTGTGGCCAGAGGACACTTGACTTGGTTGAGGAAGTAGGGGTGGAGTGCGGCTTCTAGCGTGATTGATCTGTGTGAAGTGCGAGGGTGGAGGAGGAGGCAGGAGCAAGACCATTCAAAGCCTGCAAGGCAAATGTCTTTTTTTAAAGATTTCTTCCTTGCTATTTGACAAACTGTTGGGGTGGGGATTACTGTGAATACAGAGGAGCACACTGTTGCAGGTGCCCAGCTGAGAATGTTGCTGGCTTGGATGGGGCGAGTGGCAGTCCTGGGGGAGACAGGTGGATAGATTCAAAAGATGTCAAGGAAAGGAAATCAAGAGGCCTGGAGCATGGATGCTATGGAGAAACTGCTTCAGCTTCACCCACAGTGGCCTCCCTGGCAGTACTGGGCACCCTTCGCCCTGGAGAACTGGGCTCAACCCTGAGCACAACCAGCCATGTATGGCTGTATGAAAAACAGCTGGGGAAATGGGACCGGCCTGAGTGGACAGGAAGGGAAACAGGACCTCATCTTCAAACAGCTGAGGGCTGCAGTCAGGGAGTGATGGGAACAAGTCCAGTGGTGGAAGCCACAGCAGTGGATTTTGCCCTCATACATGGAAGGCATGTCTAATACCAGAGGGGTCCAAAGTCGCATCACTAAAGATTTTCAGGCCAAGGCTGGGCACAGCTGGGTGAGGGTGGTCAGCTGAGGTCCAACCCTCAAATGGGAGTCAGGTGACTCTAAGAGCATGCCTCAGCCCTGACTGGGGAGTGCTGGCTGTTTCCTTAGGACACCTGGTACTGGCAGGGGACGCCGGGAGCCAGAGAAGTGGTCATGAGCGGGGTGCGTTGCTCAGGCACAGAGCTGGCCCTGCAGCAGTGTCAGAGGCACGGGCCAGTGCACTGCTCCCACGGCGCTGGGCGCTTCTCAGCCGGAGTCTCCTGCACAGAAAGTGAGTAAGGGGAGGGGCCAGTGGGATGGGTGGACGTGGCTCCTCTGGGTTGCCAAGCCGGCAACTCCCATCCTCAGGGAGGGCCCTGAGAGCTGGTTCCAGCTCCAAGGTCCCAGGGTTGGGAGTGGAGGGAGGGCTGGATGTGGAGCACCAGCTCTGTCATTGCCACGTGTGGCCAGGTCACCGGCCACATGGGGACACAAGCTCTGCCCCGCTCATGGAGTTCATGTAAGAATTAAGACAGGGAGTACTTGGCAATGTGAGGATACACAACAGTATTTTTCAGTGTTTGTGTCATGACTGATAGTTTAAAAACAACAGCAACATGTTACATTTAGTAAGGATAGTATTTTTCTCTTGATTTTATGTCTTGTGTGTCACAGCATAGGGCTTCCCAGGTGGCTCAGTGGTAAAGAATCCACCTGCCAGTGCAGTACATGTGGGAGATTCGAGTCTAGTCCCTGGGTCAGGAAGATCCAAGGAGGATCTTTCTCCCTAGAGAAGGGCATGGCAACCCACACCATTATTTTTGCCTGGGAAATCCCATGGACAGAGGACCCTGGCGGGCCACAGTCCAGAGAGTTTCAAAGAGTCAGATACAACTGAGCAACTAAGCATGCATGCACATCACAACATAAAATATTAATATATTTCTTACTGTAGTTTGTAGTAAGAAAAGAGTCTGAAAGCTGTTGTAGAGGGTATAGAAATGTGAGGATACGTGGGCCTTACGGTGAGCTGTGGGATTTACCCAAAAGGCTTTATTTTAGGTCAAGACCATTTCAAGGCATCCATCTAACCCCATAACCCCAGATTCTTATGGTAGCAGCCTTTGTTTGACATATGCCAACCAGATTTGGGCCAAGAACTATATCCAGTCCAGAGGCTGCAGGCTGCCTCCAACACAAGTGGTCACATGACCTTCTTCCCAGCCAGGCTTCAATGCCAAGACATCCTTCAGCTCCGTCAGCAAGCTTAGGGCTTTCACTCCAATCAGCGCCCATTGGAAGAGCACCAGCCTTTACAGCACATCCTCGCCTGCAGGATGATGGGGTTTCCAAGTGGGCCTCCAGCCATGGCTCCCAGCATACTGGGGGCCAGCTCCCCACTCTCTCTGCTTCTGGGACCCGTGCCCCTTGATGGAGGGGCACCTTTCCTCCTGAATTCATTTGATACTTCACAACGGCTGAGCACAAGCAGCCAACCCACCATCCCTGTGGTCATCCCCGTTTCTCCTCTGTGATTTTTCTCGTTTCTTTCTTGCGTTTACTGTCTCTTCTTCTCTCTGAAAGCACTCCTTTCCCTCAGAAATTCTAGGGTGTGCCCATGGGCATACCCTTGTCCATCTCCAAAATATACCTCAGGCATTCCAAGAGCATTTAGTGATAGTGCAAACATCATCCAGCAAACCAGCTCCCACCCTGATGCCTCTCCACTGAAAATAAACCTGTGTTCCCGTCCCACCATTGTCAGCGATGGCTCTGCCCCAAATCTAAACTGTAACCCAGTTTTTGCATGAACGAGCACTGAGAATTGGCAGAGTTCTCTCTCGATGTTACAAGGCAGAAGCTGTGGATCTCCACATTTCTGCACTGACACACAAGGGACCGCAGTGGTGGCATAGTGGCTCCGAGGTGGGTAAGTGCCCCTGTGACAGGAAGGGAACGGGAGAGGCACTGAGAAGGCTGTGGAGATCCAGGCTCCAGCACAGTGGACTCCACGCACCAGGGCACGCAGTATCCCGGTGAACACCCACGTGGCCATCAGGGTAGAACAAGAGCCCCGGAGGAAGCATGGTCTCAGGAAATGCAGCAGAATGGACCAGAACAGCAGAGCCCAGGAGCAGGCTTGGAGATGAACTCTTGCCATCTCCAGCCCTCTCCCTCTCACACTGCAAGAACTGAGGCTCAGAGAAAGAGCTGAGGTGACAAGCCGGGCATCAGCAGAGCTTCTGAGGGGTTATATGAGCCAGGCTTATAGGCAGAGGCGTACGCTACAAAAACAATGCTAGCCTATGTCATTGCATGCTTACCCTGGGCCACACCATGATCTCAGCATGTTACAGGTATTATCACACTCATTCATTATTTGCATCTTACACATGAGGAAAATGATAGGTGAAAGAATAAGCAATTCCCCTTCGTGGTGTAGACAGAAATTAAGCCAGGACAGGAACTCCGGTGGTCTAGCTACGAAGCCGGCAAGCTCCACTGTGATGCTAGCAGCCTCCCAGCTTAAGACAATAGATCTCTCCTGTTATGAGAACTCACATCTCCTGACTTCTGATGAGTGCTGCATGATAAGTTGCTTCAGCTGTGCCCAACTCTTTGTGACCCTGTGGACTGTAGCCCACCAGGCTTCTCTGTCCATGGAATTTCCCAGGCAAGAACACCGACGTAGGTTGCCATTCCCTTCTCCAGGGGATCTACCCAGGGATTGAACCCAGGTCTTCTGCATTGCAGACAGACACTTTACCGTCTGAGTCACCAGGGAAATCTCCTGACTCCTAAAACCTCCCTACTCTCCCGGGCCCTCCAAAAGCACTCTATCTGGAGGCAAGCCTGTGCCCTAGGCCGGAGAGCAAAACCGGCTACCTTCCTCACCTTGGCGTCTCCACGGTGCCCAGGTGCCCCGGACCTCGTGATGAACGCCCAGCTGGTGCAGGAGACAGCCTACCTGGAGGACCGCCCGCTCAGCCTGCTGTACTGTGCCCACGAAGAGAACTGCCTGTCCCAGTCTGCTGACCGCATGGACTGGCCCTACGGACACCGGCGTCTGCTGCGCTTCTCCTCTCAGATCCACAACCTGGGCCGGGCCGACTTCCGTCCCAAGATGGGGCGCCACAGCTGGATTTGGCACCAGTGCCACAGGTGAGTGCCTGCTCGGGCCTCAGCCCTAGCGGGCCAAAACCAGGGTGCAGGGACCCAACCAGTCTGGTCCTTCCTGGGAGGGGTGGGTGTGAGGTCAGGGAAAGAGCCTTCCTTCCTAGACATGCTGCCAGCCCCACCTCCAGGAGGCAGTGAGGAATCCCGAGCATCACCTGGCTTTTCCATTGCTCTCTCACCTACCCTGGATATACCCATGGATTCACCTTCCCTGTGGTATCCTACAGAGTGGTCCTCACCAGCAGAGCTGGTCTCTGTTAGAAGGATATTTCTCTGGGGGCCTTAAGCCTGTCTTTAACAGCCAGGTGAAATGGGGACTCCTAGAAACTTGGAGACCCAAAATAGCCATCCCATCCAGGATGCTGGCTTTGCAGAAAAAGCTGGTTGATTTCTGTAGCAGCAAAGCGAAGCCCCCAAGGAGGAGCAAGGAAACGCCGCTGGTGCTGCAAGGGACAATGAGCATTCTTTCCTATCAGCAGCTTCCACCCGAGACAGAAGGAGAGACATTGTCTACAACAAAGGCAGAATGGAAAAGGGTGTTTTTTTTTCCTTCACCCAGCCGTGGGTGGGGAAAGCTGAGAGGAGCGGGCAGTGACTTTGGGACTCAACTTCACTGAGATAAGAAGCATCTTTGCCTGTAGCATGGACGGAGTTGTCGTTAGAACCGGACCAGAAACAATGGTAGCCACCTGGGCTGGCAGGGAGCAGCATGAGCGTCCCTCCACGCTCCGCAGCTCCACTCCTGGGCTAGTCTCTGGTTGTGTCCCTTCCTTCCACCTGCAGGGCTCTGGCCTTGTAGTCAGGCAGCATCTCCTGGAGCTTGGACCTCTCTTCACCTGGCTGAGACCCTGGGGGTGGGGGCAGCTGTGTCTGGCTGCCTGGCAGGGGTGCCAGGAAGGTAGGGTCGTACTAATCTTGGGTTTGGGAGGGAGGAGGGCACTGCCCTGCTATTATGACGCTCCTCTCTGGGTAATGATAGGGCCTGGTGCCTCGTCCTCCCTGCCGATCCCTCTCCTGCTGTGGCCAGGCTGACAGCCCTGCCTCTCCCACAGGCACTACCACAGCATTGAGGTCTTCACCCACTACGACCTCCTCACTCTCAATGGCTCCAAGGTGGCTGAGGGGCACAAGGCCAGCTTCTGCCTAGAGGACACAAATTGCCCTGCAGGTACGTGGTTTCCCGGCAGCATATCCTCCTCTGTCACACTGCCCCGGTCCTCTGAGGTCAGGACCCCCTCTGTCCCGCTCAACAGCCTTAGGCATCCAGAGACTGGGGCCTGGCAACAGTCAGCACTCGAGGTGATTCAAAAAGACAAATTTCTGGGAATTCCCTAGCTGTCCAGTAGTTAGGACTCTGCGCTTTCATTGCTGGGGGTGCCTGGGTTCAATCCCTGGTAGGGGAACTAAGATCTTCCAAGCTGTGTTGCATAGCCAAAAAACAAATAAAGATGAATTTCTTACCTTCTCTACTTCCTTTGCATTCCCAGCATATTGTATATTATTGTTTTGTCATGAAGTCGTGTCAGACTATTTCCATGGACTATCCCAGGCAAGAATACTGGAGTGGGTTGCTGTTTCCTTCTCCAGGGAATCTTCTCCAGCCAGGAATCAAACTCACATCTCCTATATTGGAAGGTGGATCCTTTGCCACTGAGCCGCCTGGGAAGCCCAGCATACTGTGTACCACTTTTAAAACACTTAACGCTCTTTTTGGATAATAGTTGCTGACCTGTTCCACTTCTGCTGATCCTTTGAGGACATGGATTGTTTGATTCCTATTTGCATACCCACAGTTCGTAGCCCTTAGAAAGGACATGGATGGACAAGTAAGAATTAGCATAGAGGGCTGAAATCTTCCAGTCACATTATCTAGGCCAACAGGAATTTTCACTAGAGCATCCAAAGAAATGATCTCTGTCACAGATGGGCTTTGGTACAGTGCTGGATTCATGGTTAGTAGGACTTCTGGCTCTGATAGGCAGGATCTTTAGGAAGCTCAGGTCCCTAGTCTGACTGCATTCAATTGGCAAGGCTGCTATGAGGATTAAGTGATGAAGGATCTGAAAGACTTAGCAGGTGCTTTGTCCCGAGCACCTGTTGAAAGCCTCAGTCACCATCCGTACCTTCCCTTACAGGAATGCAGAGGCGCTACGCTTGTGCCAACTTTGGGGAACAGGGAGTGACCGTTGGCTGCTGGGACACCTACCGACATGACATTGATTGCCAGTGGGTGGATATTACAGACGTGGGCCCTGGGGATTATATCTTCCAGGTAAGGGGGCTTCTCTATTTCTTCCAGATGTTCTGAAAGCTCTCTGAGGTCAAATGAAAGAAGAGCTTCATAAATAGGATCTCTGACATGTCTGGCACTTGAAGGGGCTATGCTGTAGGGGGAAAAAGTCAGGATCCAGGACCTAGGTTTGAGTCCTGAGTTAAGGAACAACGGGCAAGTCAAAACTCAGTCCCCATCTGTAAAAAAAAAGACATTAATGCCTACTTCCTGGGATGATTGTAAGGATTAATGAAGAATACCAACACACTTCGCCAAGACTGCCTGAAATGCAAAGGTTATCACAGAGGCCAAATTGCCTATTTCCACCCAATGCTTCTTCCACTTCAGGTGGTCGTGAACCCCAAGTTCGAGGTGGCAGAGTCGGATTTCTCAAACAACATGATGCGGTGCCGCTGCAAGTACGACGGGCAACGGGTCTGGCTGCACAACTGCCACACAGGTATTTGCGGGCCACCGTGTGGCCAGCCCTAGGCGGGCTCAGGGCGCTGCAAGACACTCAGTGTCCCTGTGTGCGAGTAGAGTGTGCATGTACAAGGCTAGGGATGGAACAGAGATGAATTTCCTCTGATAGCTTCATAGAAGGTAGATTTCCTGAACAAACTGCACCCACCTCACCACTAACTACTTCCATGCCCCTCTTTGTCCTTAAGGTTGTTTGGATTGAAAATGCAGTCTCCTGTCTGTCCTGGAATCTTTCCTGTTACTTCAGGCCGTGTCAGGATTTCCCTCTTCTAGTCTGTTACTGTTCCCCTTCCTTTCATAGGGTCTTGGTTGCCTGCATCCCAGGCTGGCTGCCTCACAGGCAAATGTAGAAGTTCCCTAGATCTGTGCTGCTACTTCCAGCTGTGACCCCTGCTCACATGGAGAATAGGGCTCTGGACGCTTGCGGAACTGGTAGTTTCAGACAAAGTAGCAATGGTCCAGTGGGGGCAGATACACCCCCAGGGTGGTTGTCCCACTTGCCCATAAAGAAATGTCGCAGTTCCTCTGTCTTTAACCTTTAAATGCTTGCATTTGCTGTGGGGTGTGTGCATTCACACCCACACTTTGCACACAGGGGGAGGAGCAGACATATATTTAGTCAACAAACATGGGTTAAGACCTATCTCTGTGTCAAACGCTGTGCCAAGCTCTGGGAACATAAATAGGAGTAAAATGCAGAGCTGAGTGTCAGGTAGGGTAAGCAAACAGGGAGATGGGTACACCAGTCCTACTGAGCACCCCAAACCACTGTGAACTAAGGCTGAGCAAGCAGAGTGCTTTCTGAACAGCAGCCTGGAGGCCAGTCAAGATTCCCCAGTGCTAAACTGTTTCACTTGTGTCTGACCCTTTGTGACCCTATGGACAATAACCCGCCAGGCTCCTCTGTCCATAGGATTCTCCAGGCAAGAATACTGGAGTGAGTTGCCATTTCCTCCTCCAGGGGATCTTCCCAACCCAGGGATTGAACCCACATCTCTTACATCTCCTGCATTGGCAGGCAGGTTCTTTACCACTAGCTCCACCTGGGAAGCCCAAGGTTCCCCAGAGGAAGCGTCATTTGTGCTGATTTCAGAGGAGAGACTGAAGTCAGAGAGGGGAGGAGCAGAAAGATCATAGGATTTAGCTCAGAAGGTTTCACTGGGCATCAAATCCAGTTCCACCACCTTCCAGCTTTAAAACGGTGAAGAAATTTCCACTCAGAAGTCTTTTCTGTTGTAAAATAGGGCTATGTACCCAAGCCCACTAGTATTCTTTGCAGGGAGGGTTATGATGGTTGCTGCTAAGAGACTGGACTTTATCCTTTGGGCTTCTGGAAACCAATAACAAATTTCAGTCAAGGAGGCAAGAAGATCAGATTTATGTTTTCAAAAGATAACTCTGGCAGCGGATAAAGACAGTGAGGAGTAAGGATTTGAAAACTGTATGAGTGGAATAGATTGTGCTGCCATTAAGCAAAACAGGAACAGGAGAGGAATTAGGACTTGGAACCTAGAGACCTAAGGCTGCCGCATGAAGGCGGAGGCTCCATAACATGGGTGGCAGGCTGCACGAGGTCCAGGGGAGCGAGAGAGGAAGGAAACAGCGCAGCTCTGACCCCTCCAGGGTCCTTGCAGGAAACAGAGGGCGCACTCAGGTGCAAGTATGAGGTTATTTAATGAGAGGACTATCCAAAGGTATGAGCAGGACTAGGGAGAGGAGGGTGTTGAGATATCCAGAGATAAGGAAGACTGAACTGTTGCTATCACTTTGGGCTTAAGTGGGCAAAGGCTGCCCTGGAGCCAGGTGAACACTTGTGCTGAGGAGGAAGGAGGAGCTTGTGGGGCCGGGGTCGAAGGAGACCATTGCTGCAGGACAGGGAAGGATATAGCCCAACCTCTCTCTCCTTGCATCCTCTAGTCGCTCCTTGCTTCCCACTGAGCTAAATCAACCAGAAGCCAGAAGAGGAGGGAGCCAGGGTGAGGCAGTCTCTAGGGGTCAGGTCTCCAGGGCTCCAAGAGAACAAAGGATAGAGAATGAACATGGGGAGGGGCCAAGGAGAGTGACCAGCACAACCCTTCCCACTCAATAGCTTATTCTTTCCCATGTTCCTGCGGCTAGGCACCTGTCGGCATCTGTTCCTCTGAAACGGGTTATTGTCCATGCCCATGACTAACCCAATGGAAAGGCCAAGCCAGACAGGATGTATTGGTGTTTGTGAAGTTGTCAGTGAGGGGATGGGACTCTGGTGAGGTCAGCTACTTACCTGTCATCCTTTGGTCCACAGGGGACTCATACCGAGCTAACACAGAGCTGTCCCAGGAGCAAGAGCAGCGTCTCAGGAACAACCTCATCTGAAGCCGTCACCGCATGCTCCCAGCTGCTGCCCACACACCAGATACCTCAGCTTACTGGAGCCATGCCCTTCACCAAGCCCTGATGCAGAGGGAAAGGGGCCAGTGCCAATAAGCACCGGGAACCCGCTCAGGAAGCCTTTAGATGGCAAGATCACCAAACCACAATGGCACCGCTCCCTCAGGATGGCTCTGGGTCTGATCCCTGGGGGCCTCTGGTCTCTGGACTGTGGCCTCCAGGCTTTATTCAGCTGAGCTCCTCTCCTGTAAGGAGACCTGGTCTTCCTGGGATCTTGCCCCTGAGCTCCCAGTTCAGGAGGTACCAGTTCCTTAGGAATGGACTGTGGCCTGGCTCCCTGTCTCAGTGGTGCTTTGCAGATGTCTCAGAGGAGGGCCAAAGCACACAGGAGGAGTCAGCTCTCTGCTAGGAGCTCTGAGCGACACAACTTGTGTCAGTCACACCTGGCAGAGAAGCTGGTGAACTGAGTCCCTTGCCTGATCTGTCCACACTTAGAACTCAGCTGTCATGCTCTTCAACAGTCTGTTCTTTAGTGTCCTTACCTTTATTCTTCTGCACATATGGCCATTTCTAATATCCTTGGAGGCTTAGGCCTCAGGCATCCCCTTATCTCCTGATGGGCCCAAACCACCAGTTCCTGAGTGCTTGAGACAGGGCAGGATTCACAGAAGTGGCCAGATAGAGCCTTCCTACAGAGCAGTAAGAGAAGGCCCAAAGAAAGATGACTGGGGCAATGTGGACCCCAGCCACTGCCAGGGTCTCTGCCAGGGAAAAATACTTGTCATAAACCCAGCAGGCAAGATCACTGTGCATCCAAGGACTGGCCTAAATGTTGAGTCCCCCAGGTTTCTGGAGTCAACTTTCCATTGAATAAATTTTTGAAGTGGAAAGAACATCAGTCAAACAGGCCACTCATCTCTGCAGGAAAAAGGAGACAGGTTTAGTAGAGTGAAGGCTAGACTATGGAGAAGTCAGAAGGGGGAAGATTTATTTTAGTTAAGGATTAAAGCTAGTAAAAGCCACCATCTCTGCTCGATGTGGCTGTGATATGCTCTTGCTCAGGTGAGCTTAAGATCTTATGATCTTCTTGGACATGATTCTTAATCCCGTCTCCACTTGGACACACTTGAGAGATGATCTTCACAGGTCTGACGCCCTCATGCCAATAAAGGTTGCTCACTACAGACTGCTACAAAGCAAGGCTGGCTGTGATTCTTGGCAGTTCCCAGCACACAAACTCTACCCCTTTTCACTCCCGGTGACCTGGTTTCTTAAGATGTGTGGGTGGGCTCACGTACTACTCACACATCCCCTGGAGGAGCGGATGGTAGCCCACCCCAGCATTCTTCCCTGGAGAGTCCCACAGATAGAGGAGCCTGGAGGGCTACAGTCCCTAGGGTCGCACGGAGTCAGACATGACTGAAGTAACTTAGCACACATGCACACACTGCTTCCCAGTTCCCTCCCTAGGCTCCACGGTAAAAGGTGGGCTGGAAAGGTTGAGGGATGAGCAGTAGGAGGAAAGAAGACAAGTCCAAAGATGGTAAACTTTTACAACCAAGGCTGCAAAGCTGAAGTGGTAGATGGGGCAGAATTACCACAGTGCTCCCAAGCCCACACACCAGAGCCGCCCCTCCTTAGGGAGTAAAAAGGGATATCTGCCCTGGGGTATCCTCTGTGAATACAAAGAAGAGCTTTCTTCCTTCTTCTCCTTTACCTCCCCTCTTCTAAACTTCCTCATCTCCTTCCTTAGGCAGAGAGAGCATTATACTTTGGCATGGTAGTTTAGGTAAACAAGGGAAGGACTGATTTCCTGTTGGATCCAGCAAACATCTCCCAAACAGTAACAACATTATAGTCACACATGCAGCTAATGGTCTGTGAAAGAATGTGTGGCTGGTGGGGGAGCGTGTGGTGACTGATGACTAGATTCCAGCACGGAGGTTACCCACAGCTTCTGGCTGGATCCGGTTTCCAAGAAGGCCAGAAAAAGCAGGCCAGCCGGCCAGCCACCGGCTCTGCTCTCAGTCTCAGTGCCCACATCACACGTGTGATAGGTGCAGCCAGTCCTAATTCTTGGAAAAAGCTATATAAGGGTTGTGCTGTTATGCCTCTGAGTTGAAAGGGAAGGACATGGGAAGATGTGGCTGGCATGAGTTGTAACTAAATGAGGAATGTTAACAGAATACTAACCACCAAATTCCAGACAGAACCAAAAATGTCCGAAGATTTTTCACCTTGGCGTTCTTCAGTCTCACAGAAATTGAAGTATTAGGAACTCAGCTTACCAATCAAATGCCTAATTTATTCCTGTTCCACAAAGACTTCTATTCTATGAGGAGTATACTGGAAATCAAAGGGGAAATGTATCTTTCTACTATAAATTCCAGGTAATACTGGGATTCACAAGTTCGACATATAGGAAGCAATATACATACATAGCAAAGTGCATTAGCTATCTTACCACATCTCTCATAGAGCCAGTGGCAGTTATAAGGAGCTCTCCAGGTAGCTGTGTGTGAAGGCATGGTGCGGATACAGCCAAGGATTTGGTCCCCTCTGGAAAAGCTCACCGTAGTCTGTGCTGGGCCTGGGCAGGCCCTCTTATCTCCAGCCAGTGTATATTAATTTCCTCTACTGGAAAAACTACAACTAAAAAGCACATTTTCTACTAATGGTAGAAACAAGGGTACCCCATATCTTTCACTATTGGCTAAAAAAATCCTTTCTCTGGATCCACTTCTAAGGATAAATCAAAGTTAGAGGTGGCTGATTATTATCTGGAAAAAAAGTTTAACTTACTGGCTACCAAGTACATAGCATTAGAATGAGGATAAAAGTAACATCTTGAAATTATGAGTCCTGTAAGAAAACTGAGTAATAAACATGGGACTATATGTTACCAGTAACAATGCCCTTAAAAGCCAAAATGCTGCCAGAAAGGGGAAGTACCTCAAAGGCAAGTGATAGGAATGATCACTTTTTTTTTTTTTCTGTCCAAGGTCACTCAGCCTTGAAGAATCAAAACAGAACAAAAGTATACCTAAGACATACACTGTTTCAGTATGAAACCTGGCTAGTTTCCTGCGTTTTCTTTCAAATGCAGCCACAGTGTTCAAACAGACATGCCTCTGTCCTCTGAAGACAGGAAGCACAAGCTGTAAGCCACACCAGAGAGGGGCCCTGGCCTAAGCAGTACTGGGGCAGACAGTCAGGAGGACTTAATGACTCCCCCAAACTCGGAATGGAGGTACTGAATGTGAACAAGGGACAGTTTCAGAACAGACCACGAATGAGAAAAACAATACTGAGGAACTGTAAGAGGGCTCTAAGACCAGAATAGCAGCAGGATCGAGACCCCGAGGCCAGTGTCATTTGAGGAACGTTTGGACAGAGCTCCACTCCACCATCTCTGAGGCAATGCTAATAACCCATCAGTGTCATGGGCTCCGAATCACACCAAAATGAGGCTGCCGCCCTCACTGAAAGCACAATGAGACACTGTTTCTTGCTACCTCAGCACCTTAACGTCTAGCACTACCATCTCTTCAGTGTCGAACTCCTTTCCCGAAACACTGAGAGTGCAGATATGAGACGGATGAAGCCTGAGCTGACAGCTCGGACTTGCCCGTGTCTTTTAGGGAATCTCTCAGTGCCCAGGGGTGCGTGTCTGATTCTGGCTGCTCTTCACTGTAACGGGCGGTCTGGTGTGGCTTGCCAAATGCCTCTGGCATAGACAGAGAAGACCATACCAAGAACACACTGTGTGCCAGATGGCTTCTGTAGGATGTCAGACTGCACGAAATGGCAAAGGCAGGAGGGTGGAGTGGGGATGTGCGAAGAGGACAGGAAGGGGAGAGAAGCCGCCATAAACCAATCCCAGGGGAGTATTTTTGTAGTGTACTCTCGGGCACCAGATGATCAGTAGTCTACTCAGCAAGGTTCAGTTAGAACCAGCAGGCCCACCGAACCCCCGACACAGCGTTCTAGGGGTGAAAATAAGGGGAGAACTGCTCTCCCATTTTCTTTGTGGGAATGACAAAACTGACCAACAGCTGAGCGATGCATATCACAAAATGGGCTTTAATGTCTCCCTCTTATAACATGATAGTGCTGTTTAAACCAGAACTGGCACCCAGCTCCCAAGACTGGCTTCCTATGAGGAATGAAGCTGGCAAGCCCCTGGCTGCTATGCCACTGGAGCAGCCCCAGGCACTCGGCTAAGTACAAGACCTGGAGTCCAAATGCCTACACCTGCTGCAGTTCACCCATTCTGGGGTTCTGGAACCGGCAGTGTAGATTCTGTGAATACCAACTACACCAGATACCGGTCCACCTCTTTGTACCAACAGCTCCCTCCCCTCTGTCCCCCACCCTCCTCATCTGCCCCCCCGCAATATTGCTGGTCTCAGCTCTGTGAGGTACTAAGAACACCCTGCCTTTGCAGGGCCTAAATCTCCCATCGTCACAGGTTTGAATCCTCTGTTTTGCTTTCACTTAAAACATCTTGGAAGCATGGCTTGCCCTGTCCAGAGGATTCTTGGAAGTCACATCCTCCAAGTTTCTCCCAAGCTGATGGCTTCCTTCCACGTCCAACACAGTAAGGCGATTCCAAAGAACTGCACATAGGAGTGAAGACAAACACAGGAGTTGATCTTCTTCTTATACCCAGTCAGCCCTTGACTTCATCGCTTTATCTCTTTCTTTCATTAACACGCACATCTGCATGTACACAGAGGTCTGGAAAAATCCTCTGAAAACTGGAAGTATTTTCTGAATTCCTGGAACTATCCCTTTCATCAAGTGATGTTCAAACTGCAGACTGGTCTCTGCCTTCCCAGATGGCTTCCCGTTGCTTGGCTTCCAGTCGTTTTCTCTCTGTAAATAAAAGCAGTGTTAAAAATAGTAGTATAACTTCACATAACTGGTAACTTTCCCTTAATCTGAATTACAAGGCAAATTTTAATCATGGAAAGGGTGGATTTCCTGCTTTTCTGTTACCTGACTCCAAGAGTTAATATTTTTAACTTTCCAAGTGCTTTGTAAGTTGAAACAGTGTTAGCATTACTATACAATAAAAAGAGAAAGGTCTGGGGCTAATAGAAATTAAAAGCATATGGAACAAAAGTCAGAACCTCGGAGGATCCAGATTCTTTTCTTGCTATTCAGTTCAGTTCAGTCACTCAGTCGTGTCCAACTCTTTGTGACCCCGTGAACCATACACGCCAGGCCTCCCTGTCCATCACCAACTCCCAGAGTCCACCCAAACCCATGGCCACTGAATCGGTGATGCCATCTAACCATCTCATCCTCTGTCGTCTCCTTCTCCTCCTGCCCTTAATCTTTCCCAGCATCAGGGTCTTTTCCAATGAGTCAGCTATTCACATCAAGTGGCCAACATATTGGAGTTTCAGCTTCAACATTAGTCCTTCCAATGAACACCCAGGACTGATCTCCTTTAAGATGGACTGGCTGGATCTCCTTGCAGTCCAAGGGATTCTCAAGAGTCTTCTCCAACACCACAGTTCAAAAGCATCGGCGCTCAGCTTTCTTCACCATCCAACTCTCACATCCATACATGACCACTGGAAAAACCATAGCCTTGACTAGACAGACCTTTGTTGACAAACTGATGTCTCTGCTTTTTAATATGCTGTCTAGGTTGGTCATAACTTTCCTTCCAAGGAGTAAGCATCTTTTAATTTCATGGCTGCAATCACCATCTGCAGTGCTATGAAAGTATTTATTTTAGTTCTCTTTCTCAACTGCATTAGTGCTTCAGTGAAACTGGCCATTATTCCCAGTCTACTGATCTTTATAAATATTTCAAAAGGGATCAAGAATATGTTTTAATATTTTTTTCTACCTTCTTGCTCAAATGGAAATAACAGCCACTGGGCTTTAGTAATATCTCTCTACTACAATCCTACAAAAAAATTACTTCAGAGGAACATCAAATTTTAATATTTTCAGAGTACTTTCAGGAGCCAGACATCTTCTAGAATACCAATTCCAACATGGAAAAAAGACCACATACAATGAAGGGAAAATAAAAACTATTTCTAAAAACAAAAAAATGCACCAATCTGGGGAAACCATCTTCAAATTTTAACACAGAAGCTTGGTTTCCATTTAACACTTTTACCAAGACCTGCGACAGTACAGACCATACATGGTTTGGTGACCCAAGCATTTCACTAGGTGCCACAATACCAGTTCTAATTTCATGGCTGTCAGTCATTGATCCTGACACTATAAAATGTAGATGATTAAGCCCAAGTGCTTCCTTCCAAGGGCAATTATTTCAGATAATGTCTGTAAGAGACTTTGTAAGTCATGAACAAAGGGGAATTACAGAAATCAAAGTGAGTTTTGAGTTAATATCAATACTTGCTATTTTGATGTGTCTTTTCAAACTAGCAGACTCCCTTACAAAAATTCTTATACTATATGTGACTCAACTTTAAAGGCAAAGAACTTGGTAAGGAAGCTGACTGGCACTTGGAAATGTGAGAAAGAGAAATTTGCTGCTATCTGGGCACCCTCTTGTGGCATTATCTGAAAATAGCAGCAAAGTTACAAGAGGCAAAAACAGGGTAGCAACTTCCCAACTGAAGGCTAGTTAATTCAGAGTCCTGGCCTGAGCTTCAAGGCAGGCTTAAACTGGGTTGGGATTCTCCAGGGAGACAGTACTAAGGATAACTGGCGGATGCTGGTTCTGATCCTTAAAATCAGGGAAAAGTTAGGAGAGGATCTAAAGGCAAAGGCAACCTTGGACAAAAAAAACTGGTCTGGGTTCCATGAAAAAGTGAAGAAACCAGACAAGTGAATTATTAGAACTTAGATTTTAATAAGCTCAGAAAGGGAAACCAGGAAGGCAATGTGGGATGTTATAAGAAAGGAAATCCAGGAGCAGTAGAAAAACAGAATTTTGGCCCATAATTCACAATTTCGAAATCAAAGTAGCACTGAAAAAAAATTTTTTTTTTTTTAAAAAGCTTGGGACTAAAGTTCCTTTAACTATACTATAACCTAAAAGGTCATGAGGCTGCTTTATAGCCTTTATATACCATTTGGTGTGACTAGTCAGTCAGTTACAGAAATATTAATGCTAATGGATTCGATTTTGGTGTAAGGAAATGGGTATTAAGATAAACATAATATCTTTCTAAAATTGGAATAGTTTAGATTTCTGGAACATTTCCTATCCTAATACTTTCTAACAAAAGACTGTAGATCTCTATTACCAAATATATGTAAATAGAAGAGGAAATTCTGGTGGTAAACCATATGATAAAATCAGCAAGAATAGGGAGAAAAATTGAGAAGCACAAAGAAAGAGTGAAAATGTGAGGCTTAAATTTCAAAATACAGAACATGAGCAGTATACATAAATACAGATTAGGATAAGACTTAAATATATTTTCTTCATTTTAAAGAAGAAATGGAAGCAGTCGAGTGACTTGCCTAAGGTTATATGATCAGTGAAAACCTGAAGCTGGAACCCAGGTCCTTAGTTCTTAAATCAGAATACTTTCCACTACCCTGACATCTAAAGACAGGATCTGAAAATATTTACACAGAAAAGAAAAAAATGTGAAAAAAAAATGGTCAGAAAAGTAATGAATAAACATGTTGCCTTTTACTAAAGAAAGTAGATAATAGCTGATAGACTGCATTTTTAAAAAAAGCTCCTATTAACTTTAACTCCACCAATTAAAAAAATAAACTAAGAGAAAGCCCAATAGCAGCCATGAGGGCATGGAACTAAAGAAGAAGAGAATATTAGTATGAAATGATTAACCTAAAGCCCTGAAGACTTTTATTTCTCAGTATAATAAATAAATTGACAGAAACAATTATATTAAATGAATTGAGTTCTCACTGAAGAAATGAAAGTACTGAAGATGAAAAAGGGGCCAGTTTGGTGTCCATGTTTAAAACAATAAAGAAAAGAGATGGAAATTAAAACCTTCAAAATTTACTTCTACACCTATGAAAACAATGAAAAATCATCACAAAATCTACTTGTAGCCACCTAGAGAGTAAAAATCAACATGAAGACTTGAAATACAAGTCTCGTCAAACTAATCTAATTGCCTTCTTTTATGGATTGACAGACATGGTAGATCAAGGAGAGCTAATATAAATAACCTCTGCATTTTAGCAAGTTTTAGATTTTAGGCTTACCAAGTATACATGATCATTAATACATGGGGAAATGGAGTCTGCCTCACATAAATGTTAAGTGAACATTTAACTCTAGAGGGTGGAATGGTTATCAATGCATTAAGTATATACATGCCATTTACTTAGCAATAATTGGTAAACCAGTCAGTCAGTCTATAAACATTTTCATCTCTGATCAGGGCCACAGATATAAGTTTATTAAAAGGCAGGTGACATCAAAAATATGGGTAAACACTGCATCCCAAAGAAAAAGATAGGAAATGAAGGAAACTTTACATAGAGGGAGAAAGGACACCAAGAAAATGCTGTAAGACCTAGCCTAAAAGTCAGCAATGCATTGCTGTCCTTGAAGGCAGAATAACGGAATTCCTAAGAAGGATTTCAGAAAGCAGTGATTGTGATTAGATTTTTATTACAGTTGACTAGGTATCCTACAGAGATGATTCTACTTTTAAGTTCTTAGTGATTTCATTAATCAAACTAAGGGATCAAATTACTGTTTACTTACTCTGACTCTCAGGCCTGTGCCCCAAAAGATGGCCTTCCAGAACCAGCCAATTAATCATCTTCCCCCAAGAGTAAAATGACACACAGTTATGGAACAAAATTATGGCCGGCTTTTAAAATGAGAGTAGCTTATTCTGAGAACTCTGATTCCAATAAGAAGAGAATTAAGTGTTCTGACAAGTGGAACATGGGGAAATTTTACATATATTCCTGAGTTTTGACTTTAAAAATGTGATTCTGTCATTTACTGCGAATGATAAAAGATCACTGACAGAGATCATTCTGTCGTTTTTGAGGTTGCATCCCAGTACTGCATTTCGCATTCTTTTGTTGACTCTGATGGCTACTCTGTTTCTTCTAAGGGGTTCCTGCCCACAGTAGTCGATAAAACGGTCACCTGAGTTAAATTCACCCCTTCCAGTCCATTTTAGTTCATCGACTCCTAAAACGTCGATGTTTACTCTTGCCATCTGCTGTTTGACCACTTCCAATTTGCCTTGATTCATGGACTTAACATTCCAGGTTCCTATGCAATATTGTTCTTTACAGCATCGGACTTAATTTCCATCACCAGTCACATCCACAACTGGGTGATGTTTTGCTTTGGCTCCGTCTCTTCATTCTTTCTGCAGTTATTTCTCTACTGATCTCCAGTAGCATATTGGGCACCTACCAACCTGGGGAGTTCATCTTTCACTGTCCTAACTTTTTGCCTTTTCATACTGTTCCTAGAGTTCTCAAGGCAAGAATACTGAAGTGGTTTGCCATTCCCTTCTCCAAGATTACTTTCTTAATCTCTTTTTTTTAAGGATTAAGACAAAGACTCCTCAATAAAATGGTAAGAAGACCAAAGTAGGGTAGAGGAAGTTATCAGGAAAGTATTTATACTTCAAAATCCCAAATTCCAAATTCATTAATTAGAAAGGCTCCATATGCAGTGTTTAACTCTGGGTTTTATAAAGAAAATCATGCAGGAGTTGAGACGGTTCAGAGTAGAATCATGAGTGAAATAAGACTTAACAAAGAAAAACTAAAGTAATCAATGTCACTCATGTTAATGAATATGTAGCTGAGACTCTCTTTACAAACTAAGCACTGTGCTAGACAGCAGAACTCTCAAAGTAGGAAAAAGAGAGGCTATGATACTTTTTTCCATAGTATTATTAGTATGTGTGTGTGTGTGCACGCGCACACACACACACACACATGCACGTGCAGGCACACATGCACTCAGTCATGTCTGACTCTTTGCAACCCCATGGATATAGCCCGCTGGTTCCTCTGTCCATGAAGTTTTCAGGCAAGAATACTGGAGTAGGTTGTCATTTCCTACTCCAGGGGATCTTCCCGATCCAGAGACTGAACTCTCATCTCCTGTGTCTGCTGCACTGGCAGGCTGAGTCTTTACCACTGCACCATCTGGGAAGCCCTAGTAGTAATAATAAAAGTACGTATATCAGGATGGCACACAGATTTTGATTTCATACTAATTCTGATTAACTAGAAAATGGTCAAGTCAAAAGTCACCAAGAAAGAGTGTCACGACTGATGAGCACTGTCTGTCATGGATAATGAATGGGGAGCAATAGCACACAGTATATATTTGTCATTATTGGCATGTATTATTATAATGAATATTAACTTCCCAAGAGTCATACAAACAATAGTATTCTAAATACATAAAGCACCTTTCTAAACTTTTTTATATATGCTAACTTATGTTGCTCAAAGAATTCTCCAAGGTTAGTTGAGTCAAGCATTGCTTTCACTGTGCTGGAAACTGAGGAACAGGGAGGTATAAGAGACCTGCCCACAGCTACATAGCCGCTGCTGCCGCTGCTAAGTTGCTTCAGTTGTGTCCGACTCTGTGCGACCCCATGGACTGCACCCTTCCAGGCTCCTCCGTCCATGGGATTTTCCAAGCAAGAGTACTGGAGTGGGTTGCCATTGCCTTCTCCTAGCTACAAAGCTAGTTAATGGCAAAAACTCTATTAATAGTCCAGATCCTCTCATTCCTAAATGGTCTGCCCTTGATTTTTATAGTTAAAAGCTGTTAGAACAGAATGGTGTCCAGATGTTTCTGATTTCCAGTAAATACCTAAGAAGAAACTTTTAAACTATTGTATAGATTTCAGTTAGACCTAAGGAAGGATTTTCTGATAGTAAAAGCTCTTAACCACTGGGACAGATTTTTTATTTATTTAATTTTCTGAAGACCTTAAAAAATTTTTCTTACTGGGAAAAAAAATGTTAATTACCCCCAAAACGCCTTCAGAAGGGAATACAGCATTGTAGAAGGAACATGGGTTTTAATTAGAGAGGCCTAGGTTCCAATCGGAGAAGGCAATGGCAACCCACTCCAGTACTCTTGCCTGGAAAATCCCATGGATGGAGGAGCCTGGTGGGCTGCAGTCCATGGGGTCTCTAGGAGTCGGACACGACTGAGCAATTTCCCTTTCACTTTTCACTTTCATGCACTGGAGAAGGAAATGGCAACCCACTCCAGTGTTCTTGCCTGGAGAATCCCAGGGACGGAGAAGCCTGGTGGGCTGCCCTCTGTGGGGTCGCAGAGTCGGACACGACTGAAGCGACTTAGCAGCAGCAGCAGCAGGTTCCAATACCGCCTCTAAATTTACCAGTTATTGATACTTCACCCCTCTAAAATGGAGATAATATCATTCCTATCAAAAAAATAACATGTTATACTGCCAGGAACTTCCTTCAATCCTTTTAATTGCAAAAACCTTTTCGTGGCTTTTAATCTTAAAATCTTCGGAAGTGAAGAGAAGAAACAACTGCTTAAAATATCAGGTTTCTATTTCCTTTCTTACTCAAGGCAGATATCTCTGCCAGACTGTAGATCTTTAAGAGAGGAACAAAATCCTGCTATCTCTCTAGTCTTCCTAATTAGGGAGCACAATGCCTTGCACAGGGGCAGGTACTTAGTGAATGCCAAATGTAGTTGATAAGAGTATCAGAGGCAACTTAAAACAAAAAGATTAATGACAAGAAAAAAGTATGCACTGGAATCTGTGCTGGACTCACCATAAAATGATATTGCTACTATTACTAAAAACAGCAGCAGCTAACATTTATCTATCATGGGCCTGTTTCTCTATACTTATTATAGGCCTAGGGAAACAGGAAGGAGAGCACTCCTATGGGTTTTGAAAATGACTAAGTACCTCTTGTGGATTATCTCACTTGATTTCCATTTTATGGATGAGAAAACAGAGGCCTCCAGAGAGTAATTTGCCCAAGGTGACACAGCCAGTAAATGGGAGAGCCTAGATACAGACTCAAGCAGTCTAATTCCACAGTCTATAATGTTATTTCTTGTGCTGTACTGACCCCCTTTGCTCCAGCGGAAGACTTGGAACAAAAATATCTATTCTACTTAATATCTAAACAGTACTTTTCATTTTCACAGAAGAAAAAATCTTTTAAGTGACAGGTTTTAGGTTCCATGCAGGCAATTATTAGAGTATATGCTTAATGCCTAAGCAGCCAGAAAGCTATATTGGAATTTTCCATAGGCATTTTCTTAGATATAAAGAATGAGAGAGTTCTGAGACACAATAAAGGAAGAGTCCTCTATAACCTGTATAGTTTTAGCACCAATGGATAGGAGAAATTTATCACAGTGGGTCTCTATTCACAACTAAAAGGTTTCTTTAAAAAAGTATGTACCAGGTACCCACTTAGCCAAAAGCCTCATTTTTAACTGATCACTGAAATGTTGTTTGTCTAGCTGAGCACTTAAATTCAAGTGCCTGTATGACAACGGCCCTAGAGAGAAACAGTGGGGTACTCAGGTGATATCCACATAAAACTATTGTTGCAGTACCTGTCGAAATACAGGTGACATTACACTCACAGGGAAGCATGATACACTGCAAGAAGAATCACATCTCCTTTTATACATACCACAGTTACTGCCTGCTACTGACTTTCTGAGATGACTGTGGTTATGACAGAGAAATCATTTTCCTCAGAGATAACCAATTAATAAAGGGTTAAGGACACTGCACATTCCACTTTAATCTAGTTCTGATGGTGCCACATATAAAAACCAGAGGGATCCTCCCCTGTTTCTATAATCTCAGGAAAGCCTTTGAGTCAAGAATGCATGGGAAAAATCAAAAATGCCTCATTATAATCATTAAGGTTTCAAAGAATTAGTTGGGTTCAACTCTGAAACTCTAGCACCTGCCATGACACACTCTGTCACTGGTTATCTGGCCAGTGCAGCTGAGAGTCTGCAAGCTGCTTGCTATCACCAAAGCAGAGTGGACAGGAAGTATTAATGGCCTTGTTAGACCGGCAATAAACAAGGAGTTTGAAACTTCAATTCATTTAATGGAAAAATGAAGCTACTTTTCAGTAAAGTGGAATTTTCAGAATAAACTGCCTTCAGATTCCACAGATTGTGGACTAAGGCAATCAGACTGTTTATAGTCTGAAGTTTGATTAAAAAAAAAGTACTTCAGTGCCATGGGAGTCCCAAGCCTTTACATACAAGTCAATAGCCTATCAAGAGGAGAGAGACATTTAACCTCAACTACAAACTATAGGGAAAGAAAAACCCTGCTTGTGGATCAGTTGAAATATTTTCTGAGAACTCTGAAGTCCTAGAAAATAATAAGATTAGGCCAACCTAGATGTGCTCTAATGGAGCCACTCAGGACCGTCTTTACAGAAAAAAATTACATCCTAAAGTTACCATCACCAATGTCAGTTGCTGGCTTTTCCTTAATTTATCTTCTGTCTAAGATCTAAGCCATCTGATAAAATCATGGCAATCACGGCCCAGTAAAACCACAGCAAATACTGTTTTCTGCCTGGGAGATTACTATGTCTTCACAGGAAAATTTTCCTGAGAGTCGGGGGCAAGAACTATAGAAACAGCCATGGATTAGCTAAAAAGACTGAACCTATCTTTTGAAAAACAACAAAGGGGCATGGATTAGAATACCTTGGTGTGTGGAACAGGCAGACATATTCCAACATGTCTTCCTCCTAAATATAAGTCATGAAAACAATTTCAACATATGTAGGAGGCTTCTATGAAATGGAAATGACAATATGGAATGAGCTTCATTTTTTTTTTTTAAACATATGCTTTATAGTGAGCTCTAAAGGAACTAAAGAAGAATGCCATCAGCTTCAACTCACCTCGGGCTTCTCGCAGTTTCTTAAGCTCTGCCTCCCGTTCAGTTTTGCTCTGCTTACTTCGAACCCCAAGGGCACTGATGACTAGCCTTCTGGCTAGGGCTGCTGAAGTCTCAGGACGCTCCTTTGCCGGCTGGAGAAACTCTGAATAGGAGAAGAGGAGGGAGCAGGAGGGAGTTAAGGAAGAGAAAGCATTCTAGCTCCAAGTGATTTAACTCAGTAATTAACATACAAAATAGACTAACAAGGGCTGCATCAGCAGTAATTAATACAAGCCTGATAGATGAAGATCAGAGGAAATTAACACGGCAAAGCACAAACAACCCTGCCTTCATCATCTGTATTAACACAATTTCCTGCACTGACTCTATGAAACTGCTAACCACAGAGGTAAACTGGATAGGGCTGTCATCAGAAAACAGTGACTGCAGCGCCTGCAGGTCGCATCTTCCACTCTCTCCAAGTGGCTTCTCCAATGCCATATTTCCAACAGAGCCTTTTCTCTTTTCCTTGTTCCTTAAAAATATTTCCTTTAACACTAAAAAAAAAAGTGTTATGTCTTTAGAACTCTGGATGCTATACAAGTGCTGGGAAAAAAAACAAGAACACGACTGTCAATAAGAAAAAGCTGAGATTGCAGGCTTACCAGCATAAGCTCTAGCCTTGGCCTTGGCTGCTCTTGTGGCCTGCGACAAGGGCCGGATCTTCACCATGGTATGTTTACTACCGAGAGCATCACGAGCTGTAAAGAGAATAAATATATATAAAAAGTAGAAGACATGAAAACGAGTGATGCAAAATATATATATAGTTAAGGCTAGTTCTTAGAAAGTATTTCCTAGATGTTGTGCTTTATTTTTTCATTATGGGCAAAAGAAATGGTAAGCTCTAGAAAATCCATACGGAGCAACTCAGCAGTGCTTATTTTAAAATGGGGATTAGTAAACTATGGCTTTGTGACCCAATCCAGCCAACCAACCCTTTTTAGTAAAGTTTTATTGCAACAGAGCTGTGCTTGTTCATTTGCACAATGCTGAGGGATGCTGTCTTGCCTCAATAGCAGAGTTAGGTAACAACAGAAACCTTATATCTTGAAATATCCATTGTCTGGCTCTTTACAGAACAAGTTTGCAGATCCTTATTTTAGATGAATCAGACAGGAATCAACATCTCTAATTTGTCTGAAAGTCTCTGCATCAGATCTATCCTGATGCTGATGAAGAGGCCAAATCATACACTCGGAAAGTATGCATTACAAACGCTCACTGGGCAGGTTACAGGGCTACAGCAAACTCATCTGTAAGTGGGTCGGGGGGCAGAGTCACAAACGTTTAACACCTACTCATACTGGCTTGTTAAATCTCTACCTGTTTATGCACTACCATAACTAACAGTTATGCAGCAAATAACCTTGAAAAGCTGACTATCTCCCCGAATACCACTGGATCAGGGTAAAAAGGGAGAGGGAAGGAGCACATGGGTACAAAAGTAACTTGCCTCAAAGACCTCTACCTGTCATTTATCTATAGTGATCGAATGAAATGCCAGGTGTCTAGAACAGAAAGTAATAAGGAAAGGAAGCAGAAGAAAATGGACAATAAACACAGTGAAATCCACTGGGTGAATACCTGTAATCGGACTGGAGAATACTCCTAGGGCATGTGTATCATCCACCCATTTAATATCAAATCCTTTCTTTCTGCAACAAAATAACAGAATTTTATTTCTTAAAATAAAACTTACTTTTAAAAAACATCTTTCAAATAGAATCTCGTAACACATTCCATGATGAGAGAAATACTCAACAAGCGCATAGGTAGAATGGGGATAATGACACACAAAACGGCCTGGAGAACAGAAGCCACTGAATTTTAAAAGCAATAACACCATCATAAAGAACGACCTGGGAGGATTTTACGTTGTCAGCCATTTTATAGACATCAACTAATTAATCTGCACATGTTCCCTGGGGAGGTAAAGTATTTATCACACTATTTACAAGAGATGTTTTTAGGGGACTGGAGAAAGGAAGCATAAGAGGAAAAGAAGAATCAGAGGAGGAGGAGGTAGGTAGGGAAGGTCACTCGGATTTAATGTAAATGTAGGCTCAAGGGCAGAGACAAGAGACTGAGAGGAAGAGGGAGACAGGCCATTCAAAACAAAATCAATCAAATAAGACAGAAAAGAGACAACTATAATCAGGGAGGCTGACCTATTGTTTTTTTCCAGTTGCAGAAGGGAAGTAAAATTCAGGTTCTGCCACCTTGAGGCCATGGGCTGGTTAATCTCTCTGTAAGCCAGGTTTGCTCATCTGTAAAAAATGGGTAGAATTCCTTCCTAACAGAGTTGCTGTGAAAATGGAAATGAGATAATCCATGACAAGGCAAAGGGCACGATGTTGAGCGCTTATTGAACATTTAATAAATCAATGGTGCCCATTATTTTTTATTAATAACAATATTCATCAGGAAGATGATTAATATAAATAAAGATGTGATTAAAATATGAAGTTGACTCTGGTGTTTGACTCACAGGATTTTGCACCATGAGCTTTTCTTTCTTTTCTTTTATTTTAAATAAAGCACTATAAAGAACAAAAAAAAAGACAACCACTAAAGTATCTTTCCCCTTTAACAACTAGTCAAGAAAAAATTTCCTTTGAAGGAAAAAGGAATCAAGAGGCTTTGAAGGTTAGTTAGACAATTTCCTGAATGTAAGAGTAAGTTCAACCATGGCATAAAATGACCACAGGAGTTGAAGACTATGAGAAAGTTTCACAGTAGAAGTTTATATTATACAATAGTTGACAAAAGATGGTAAAAAACTTAGATGGGCTCTAGAGGGTCTTTTAGACTTCAGAATTTTATAACCCTTTAAAACGCTTCTCCTCTTTTGAAAATATTTTTTGGGTTTGCTAGAAAAATGGCCTTGCAGGTAAAATTAGGAAGAAATAAAGCAAAAGGAAGTTAATAATTCTTAGGAGTTAATTAATGTTCAGAAAATTTCAGACATCAACAAAATCAATCCTTGGTTTTAAAAATCATCATTATTAGTGACTTCAGGTAGTTCTAATTTTGGATTTAATCTCACCAACTGCTTTTTAAAATCAACTATGCACTTCACCTGGTACAGACCCTGATACTGGGTCTTACCATAACTGTAATGAATTAGAATGACTGACCCATACTACATGTTTAGAGCAAGGTCTATGGCAGAGATTGTTAACTGTCCTCCAGGATCCAGTCACTGCTCCCTTCCTTTAGTTACGTACCAAAAGTGCTATCCCTGCCCCCCACCATCAACAAAATTTAAGTGAGGTACCTAGCTGCTACTTTTGCATGTTCTAGAACTTTACAGAAAAACAGGGTTTTTGTTTTGTACACAGAGTTTCAAGGAATACAGTCACGCTCATTCGTTTACCTATTGTTTATGGCTATTTATGTACAATGATGGCAGGAAAATACTTACTATCTGACCCTGAAAGAAAAGTTGGGATCTATACCGTAATTCAAGATGTACATGAACTGAATTTTAAGTTTAAATCTGTATATCAGACAATAGACCTGATTTATTGTTAATGGCAGGATTATAGCATTAAAGTATAATCCCTTCTTGGTAATGACTTTCTTGAAGATCCTGAAAAATCTTTTTCTTAATAACTTACTTTGGGGATTATTTCTTTTATTCCCAAAGCTTATGCTTTCTTATAAGCTAAAGATACAGAGATACACTTCTGACTCTACATATGTACGAATTATGTACATATATAAAAGGTAGTGCAATTATTCTCAAACCCATTTACATCAGTTTTAATTTAAAATTAAAACAATGAACTATGAGTTTGAAACATGAGAGTTATGTCTATAAAAACTTAATGCTTTGAAAGACTTGAGAAAGATGAAGTCACTAAAAAAACCCAAAAAACTATTATCAATTACGTTTAGGCAAAACAGTTTCAAAAAAAAGGGTGAGGGGATGGGAAACTTCCTGATGGTCCAGTGGTAAGGACTTAGCACTTTCACTGCTGTGACCTGGGTTCAATCCCTGGTCAAGGAACTAAGGCCCTGCACTCAGACCCTGCAAGCCATGTGGTGCAGCCAAAAAAAAAAAATTATTTTAAAAGAGAAAACATTTTAATCTATAAGGAATTTGCACTCAGGTGACTTTGAATGGATATTAGTTCTTGCTGGAAGTTGTAGATGATATCAGGGTGACATTAAAAACTCTTCTATCAACAGATTAGTAATTTAAAAACAAAAAGAAGGCCTTGGCACTACATCAAACTCAATGGACACGAGTTTGAGCAAACTCCAGGAGACAGTGAAGGACAGGGAAGTCTGGTGTGCTGTAGTCCATGGGGTTGCAAAGAGTCGGCCACAACTGAGTAACTGAACAACAACAACCATCAACCAACAACCACCACCAAAGACTGGCAAGTAAATGGACATTTCAGACACAACTGAGCGACTGAACAGCAACCACCACATTGAAGAATGGCGAGTAAGTGGACATTTATACGTACTGTTAAAATAAACTGGTTCAGATGTAACAATTACATTTTATCATTCTCTACCTGATTATTTCTATCTCAGTGGTCAGAATAACCTAAAACCAATCATTTAATTTACAGCCTTTTGGACTGTTAAAACCCTTGGTGCCTGGCAGAAGAAAACACATACCTTCTCAGGAGATAGTCTCTTCTTTTACTGCAGACCTCAATTCTCATAAATAAAATTCCAAAGGAAATGGTCAGCTTTACAGTTAAAAAAATAAATAAATAACTAAACCTCAAAAAAAAAAAAAGCAAGGCACTATGAGTAAGAATTTGCAAAAAGAGAATTAAAAGGACTTCATGTAAAGGAATAACTAGACATAGACTACAGAAGGTCTGTGTTCACTATACTTAAAAGAAATTTTTTAAATCTTGAAAATAGAAGAAAAAAAACATGCAGATTTGAAAATTAGAGAACTTTGAAAAATAAGAAACATAAAATGAAATTTAAATATTCAGTGGACAAATTTAAAAGCAAATTAACCACAGTTGAAGAAATTAGAACTAAAGAAATTACTCAACATATAAAGGAGACAAAGAAATGGAAAATATGATAGAGATAACATGAGGATTAAGTTAGAAGGTCTAATCCACTTTCAACTGGCAGCATCATAGAGAATATAAAAGAGACTAGTACAGAGGCAACATTTGAAGAAATAATGTCTAGTGTTCTCCGAAACCAATGAAAAATATTTAGGAAGCCCAAATAATCTCAGTAATGATAATAAAAGAAACACAAAGTCACATCATACTAAAAATGTACAATACCAAAGACAGAAAACATTAAGAGCACCCAAACAGAAAAGACAGATTACACTCAGAAGCAATAGTCAGACTTTCAGTGGGCTTCTCATCCTACCCTAAGAAAGCCAGGAGAAAGCAGAATAAAATCTTCAAGTTCCTGAGAAAAATTATTGTCAACCTAGGATCCTATATCCAGCAAAAATGTCTTTCAAGAATAAAGTTGAAATAAAGCCATTAAGAAACAACAGAGATGATGACAACAAAATCCAATTGAGTGTGTTACCAGCAGACTGTTATTAATTAAATTCTAAATAACCTGTTCCATGCAGGAGAAAAAAGATTTCAGATGAAAGATATGAGACACAAAAAGAATACAGAAAGCAGATGAACCTGAATGCTGACTATATAAAAAAATGTAATGTCAAATGGAGTTTAAAAAGAAAAAAACGAAATCAAAAAGACTCAAAATACTAAATCTCAATAGTATATTAGTTGGAGGTCAGGGAGACACTGGAATGCAACTGGGGAATGGGTTTAAAACCCTTCGAGTGTTTGGAAAGAGTGTAAAAGTATTAACCTTAGTCATTGATAAATTAAGCATGCATTTTATAATTTCTAAAGTAACCACCAAGTAATACAAACAGTATCATTCCCCAAAAATATGGAGTGAGAAAAAAATACCTCATCAATCCAAAAGAAGGCAAGATAGAAGAGAAAAAGATGGGACAAGTAAACACACAAAAAAAGATGGCAGGCAATACATCCAAATATAACAATAATTACAATAAATATAAATGGACTACATGCACCGTGGAGACAGATTTCGAAGTCATTATTGATGACATTCTTCTTAAGTGCTAAACTGGGATCTAGAAAGACTTTAGCATTTTTTAAAAGGAACTTAGAAGAAGAGTGATTTGATACAGATTTCCAATGGGCTTGGAAAACACAATAAACAGACTTGATGCTAAAGTAAATGACAGGGAACAGGAAAGCAAAAGAGATGACTTTTCAGAAGACATTTTAAGAAAATTTCATCCCACCTTCCCTAACATCCCCAATCAATTGCAAATACTTACTGATAAGTGCAGAAAATCCGTAGGAGATCTTCAGTACGAAATTCTTGGGGGAAGTCATAAATTTCAATGACATGTGGAAATTCACAATCACTGAGGTCAATATCATGAACTTCATGGTTGTAATAATCAAATCTAGGTTCTTGGATACTTTCTCTGTTCTTCATATTCCCTGATAACTAGAGAGGAGGAAGCATACATGCGACTGTTATACCAAGCCAGAGCATTATAAAATATCCTCCCATATGTAAACAAGTCTCCCTTTTATCTCCATGTTCCTATTCCTTAACCTTTATCATTTGTCTTTGTTTCAAACACAGTAATATCACCCAGTTTATATTATATATGTGGAATACTTGAAAAAGTGCTGAAATTCCAGAAAAGACAAGCAATGAATGAAACTTAATGTGATCTATCAACAAGGTGTGAGAAAATATAGAATGATTAATGCAGTGAGTTACAAACAACACATCTTAGAAACTGAATTGCAGAAAATAGTTCGAGAGATGAATTAATAATATTTGTTTTATTTGAGCTTATTGATCAGACCTATAGTTTCCTTTCTGAAAGTGAGCAAAATCAAAACAAAATGTTTAAGAATGAAAACACTTTGCTAGTCTACCTATTGTTGATGGTGAATTACAAAGAAATCTGTTATGACAAATGTTGAGTGGCACAGGTAATTAAAGTTCCCTAGCGTTAGAGCTACCTAAAGGAATTCCCACACAGGTTAATAAAGAAAATAACAGTAATGAAGAACAGTTAAAATTCTACTCTATGATTAAAAAATGAATGCTGTTAACTATTTCACACTGGAAGCAGAAGAATGGAAAGGGAAAAATGAAAAGTGGCAGCAAAGTAGCCACGACAGTCATTTTGTCATTCACCTAGACACTAGTACTGAACACCCAGAACCTTCAGGCTCAGAAGTGTGTTCTGTTAGTCCGTTGCTTCATTGGCTATTATTTTCTCCCATTCTGAAGGCTGTCTTTTCACCTTGCTTATAGTTTCCTTTGTTGTGCAGAAGCTTTTAATTTTAATTAGGTCCCATTTGTTTATTCGTGCTTTTATTTCCAATATTCTGGGAGGTGGGTCATGGAGGATCCCGCTTTGGGTTATGGCAGAGAGTGTTTTGCCTATGTTATCCTCTAGGAGTTTTATAGTTTCTGGTCTTATGCTTAGATCTTTGATCCATTTTGAGTTTATCTTTGTGTATGGTGTTAGAAAGTGTTCTAGTTTCATTCTTTTACAAGTGGCTGTCCAGTTTTCCCAGCACCACTTGTTAAAGAGGTTGTCTTTTCTCCATTGTATATTCTTGCCTCCTTTGTCAAAGATAAGGTGTCCATAGATGCGTGGATTTATCTCTGGGCTTTCTATTTTGTTCCATTGATCTATATTTCTGTCTTTGTGCCAGTACCATACTGTCTTAATGACTGTGGATTTGTAGTATAGCCTCAAGTCAGGTAGGTTGATTCCTCCAGTTCCATTCTTCTTTCTCAAGATTGCTTTGGCTATACGAGGTTTTTTGTATTTCCATACAAATTGTGAAATTATTTGTTCTAATTCTCTGAAAAAGACCTCTGGTAGCTTGATAGGAATTGCATTGAATCTATAGATTGCTTTGGGTAGTATACTCATTTTCACTATATTGATTCTTCAAACAATTAATCTCAAAAATATACAAGCAACTCCTGCAGCTCCATTCTAGAAAAATAAACGACCCAATCAAAAAGTGGGCCAAAGAACTTAACAGACATTTCTCCAAAGAAGACATAAAAATGGCTAACAAACACATGAAAAGATGCTCAACATGACTCATTATCAGAGAAATGCAAATCAAAACCACAATGAGGTACCACTCTACACCAGTCAGAATGGCTGCAATCCAAAAATCTACAAGCAATAAATGCTGGAGAGGATGTGGAGAAAAGGGAACTCTCTTACACTGTTGGTGGGAATGCAAACTAGTACAGCCACTAAGGAAAACAGTGTGGAGGTTCCTTAAAAAACTGCAAACAGACCTGCCATATGACCCGGCAATCCCACTGCTGGGCATATACACCGAGGAAACCAGAATTGAAAGAGCCATGTGTACCCCAATGTTCATCGCCGCATTGTTTACAATAGCCAGGACATGGAAGCAACCTAGATGCCCATCAACGGATGAATGGATAACAAAGCTGTGGTACATATACACAATGGAATATTACTCAGCATTAAAAAAAATTCATTTGAAGCAGTTCTATTCAGGTGGACGGAACTGGAGCCCATTATCCAGAGTGAAGTAAGCCAGAAGCAAAAACAACAATACAGTATACTAACGCATATATATGGAATTTAGAAAGATGGTAACGAGAACCCAGCATGCGAGACAGCAAAAGGAACGCAGATGTATAGAACAGACTCGTGGACTCTGTGGATGAGGGCAAGGGTGGGATGATATGGGAGAATGGCATTGAAACATGTTAATTATCATATGTGTAATCAATCGCCAGCCCAGGATTGATGCTCGGGGCCGGTGCATCGAGATTTCCCGGGGGGAGGGAGGAGGGAGGGGGGAGGGAGGGGGGTTCTGGAGGGGGAGCATATGTAAACCCATGGCGCTATCATGTCATTGTATGGCAAAACTAATAAAAAAAAAAAAAAGAAGTGTGTTCTGTTAATCAAAGGTCCAACTAGAGACCTTCAAGCATTCTTTCTTTCATATTCCTTTCTTTCGTACCTCCTTTCCCATCAAATTAGAAAATAAGAATCTGCAATGCCAAGGATGCATCTCCTTTCCTCAGAGAAGTGAAAAATGGATTTAAAAATTTTATTTGGGCGTCAGGAAAGGAAAAAGGTGATTTAGGTAAAATCGATGAAAATGTTTATCTATTGTTGTGTCTCTAGTTCCTTTTCTCCACTAAGCTTCAGTTTCACATCTTAAAAAAAAGGACATAATAATAGCACCAACACCTTACAAGTAGGGGTGCAGACTAAATGAGATGATGCAGTAAGTACTCAGCACACTCTTAGCATCTAAGTATGAGTTCAACCCAATTTAAACAAATTTTAATGAGGTGTTGAATCTACTGGGCTTCCCTGGCGGCTCAGAAAGTAAAGAATCCGCCTACAATGCAGGAGACCTGGGTTTGATCCCTGGGTTGGGAAGATCTCCTAGAGGAAGGCATAGCAACCCACTCCAGTATTCTTGCCTGAATCTATTATAGGCCAAGTACCATTTATTTCCACCCTGCTTAGGATACAGAAAGCAGGAAAAGAATATCCCTCACACCATAACAAGGAGGAAAACCAAATGATCTATACATATCATTGCTTGAGTTTAGCATAGAGCTGACTGAGTATGCAAGGAAACTGAAATCCACAGGATGACATGTCCCCCCCAAGAGAGAGAATACCTAAACATTTTTCCCTCTGGCAGATCATGAGAAAATGTGGCCACTAGACAAGTGGGCAAGAAGATATCAGCTAAACGTTTAACAAGTTCTTAAAAGCCTAGAGTTGACACTTTAGAATAACTCAGAGCCCCAGAAAGGGGGCTCCAGAAAGGAGGGGAGCCTGTAATTACTTGCAAGACCATCCTTATGTTAATGCCACACTGTCCTGATTACCATTGTTTTATAAGTTTTGAAATTAGGAGGCTTGAGTCTTCCTACTTTGATCATTTTCAAAATCATTTTGGCTATTCTGAGTCCCTCGCATTTCCATATGAATTTGAGGATTAGTTTGCAGACAGAAATGGGCCACAAGCCAAGGAAGGAGGGCAGCAGTATCCAAGAGAAGCTGAAAAAGGCAAGAAAACGGATTCTACTCTAGTCTCAAGAAAGGAACACAATCCTACCAATATCCTAATTTTAGTCCAGTGAGACCCATTTTGGACTTCTGACCTCAAGAACTGTAAGGCAATAAATCTCTGTTAAGACACTAATTTGTGGTAATTATCAGTTATGTGTACATATATATATGCATATATATATAAAACCTTTCTAGCTTTATGTCATGTCATCCTTTAAAATATGCTACATTCTAACCAAACAGTAATACTATGCCAAAACAGGCATAAATACTATGCCTATGAGTGCACAACTGCACTCATTTCACACGCTAGCAAAGTAATGCTCAAAATTCTCCAAGCTAGGCTTCAACAATATGTGAATCAAGAACTTCCAGATGTTCATGCTGGATTTAGAAAAGGCAGAGGAACCAAGATCAAATTGCCAACATCCTCTGGATCATAGAAATAGCAAGAGAATTCCAGAAAACCATCTATTTCTGCTTCACTGACTACGCTAAAGCTTTTGACTGTGTGGATCACCACTGTGGAAAATAAGAATTCTTAGAGACGGAAATACCAGACCACCTTACCTGCCTCCTGAGAAACCTGGATGTAGGTCAAGGAGCAACAATTAGAACCAGCCATGGAACTACAAACTGATTCAAAACTGGGAAAGAAGTATGCCAAGGTTGTATATTGTCACCCTGCTTACTTAACTTATATGCAGAGTACATCATGCGAAATGCCACTGAATGAAGCACAAGCCAGAATCAAGATTGCCGGGAGAAATATCAATAACCTCAGATATGCAGATGACACCACCCTTCTGGCAGAAAGTGAAGAAGAACTAAACAGCCTCTTGAAAAAGTGAAAGAGGAGAGTGAAAAAGCTGGCTTCAAACTCAACATTCAAAAAACAAAGATCATGGCATCTGGTCCCATCACGTCATGGCAAAGAGATGGGGAAACAATGGGAACAGTGACAGACTTTATTTTCTTAGGCTCCAAAATCACTGCAGATGGTGACTGCAGCCATGAAATTAAAAGATGCTTGTTTCTTGGAAGAAAAGCCATGATAAACCTAGAGGGCGTACTAAAGAGCAGAGACACTGCTTTGCCAACAAAGGTCCTATAGTCAAAGCTATTGTTTTTCCAGTAGTCAGGTATGGATGTAAGAGTTGGACCATACAGAAGGCTAAGTGCCAAAGAATTGATGCTTTTGAACTGTGGTGTTGGAGAAGACTCTTAAGAGTCCCTTGGACTGCAAGATCAAACAGTCAACCCTAAAGGAAATCAACCCTGAATGTTCACTGGAAGGACTGATGGTGAAGCTAAAGCTTCAATACTTTGGCCACCTGATGTGAAGAACTGACTCACTGCAAAAGACCCTGATACTGGGAAAGATTGAAGGCAGGAGAAGGGGATGACAGAGGATGAGATGGCTGGAAGGCATCACCGACTCAACAGACGTGAGTTTAAGCAAGCTCTGGGAGATGTTAAAGGACAAGGAAGCCTGGCGTGCTGCAGTCTATGGGGTTGCAAAGAATTAGACGTGACTGAGCAACTGAACAACAATATGCCTAAACACATCTTGCTTCTTTCTGCCAATTGATTTGATTGCATTATTTTTGATCACATATATAATCTGACTCTTCCTCTATATTTCTATAGCATTTATCTCATCTGCACTACTTTTTTTTTTTTTTTTTTGCTGTGCCATGCGGCATGTGGGATCTTAAGCTTCCTGACCAGCGATTGAACCTGTGCCCCCTTAAATCACTAGACCACCAGGGAAGTCTCATCATCTGCACTACTTTTATAGTACTCACTGCATAACACCTAAAATTAATTAGACCTATCTCTTCTTCTAGCTTTAACCTCACTACCTAACCACCTATCCAACAAACATTTGTTTAACGTAACATTAGAGAAAGAACCTGAACAAAGAATTTTAATCTATAATAAAGGTTCAAGAATGAAGAAGGTATTACCAGTGGGTAGTCGAGAATGAACTTGGGTACTCTTCTTCACTACCCAAGTAAAGAAATTATACAGAGAAAAGTATCGTAGACAGAAGTGTGCAAAGGCGTGCAAGGAGTGCAGCATTCATTAAGTAGTTAGGTGTGGCCAAACTGAATAATGTGAGGACTTCAGAGAGTGCTATGGGCTTCACTGTGTCCTCCCAAAATTCATGAATTAAAGTCATAAACCCTAATACCTTAGAATATAACTGTATTTAAAGATTATGTCTTTAAAGAGGTATTAAGTTAAAATAAGGTAGATCCTAATCTGAGTGATGTCCTTATAAGAGGAAATTTGGACACAGACAGAGGGAAGATCATGTAAACAGAGCCATTTACAAACCAAGGAAAAGCCTCAGAAGAATCCAATCCTTGCTGACACCGTAATCTTAGACTTCTGGCCTCTAGAATTGTGAGAGAGCAAATTTCTGTGGTACTTTGTCACAGCCAGTCTAGGGTTCTGTGCTCTCACAGCCTTAACAAACTAACACAGGGAGTAAGGCTAGAGTTTCAGTTTTCTCATCATATTCTGACTCTATAATACAACTACAAGGGACATGTCATATTCACCCTTATATACTCCCACTGCACATATTAACTTGCACAAACTAGGCATTCAAAAAATACTTGTGGAATGAATACTTGAGGCATATGCCTCAAATTAATTACTTTGTCCAAATGCCTGCTTATCGAGACTGATTCTACATGGAGCCCTCATCAGTAAGAATTTGATTTATGCAACATATATTTTTTAAATGATTTTGGATGGCATTTTGAAATTTGGGGTAAAATGATACTTTTTTTCTTTCACTTTACCAATAAACTTTAATTGTTCTGGTTATATAAATCATGCAAACAATTCAACCAAGTATAAAAGGAAGGCAATAACAACAAAATTTCTAAATAGACCATTTAAACTTCTGATAGTTACAAATTGAGGACCTAAATCTGGGAACATTCCATATTTTTTTATAAGCTGCTCTTACAACATGGAATGGCTTGTCTGCTTCTGATCCTTCTTCTTCTAAGACCCAGCTTCAATCTTTATCTCCTCTTGAAGCTTTTCCCATTGACCCCATTTTGATGGCTTCTCCACTCCTTATACTACTGTATCATTACACTTGGAAGCTGGATATATATCATATTTCATCAATTCTAAGATGCACATGTTAACATCTCCAGTATCAGTATGCATCTTAATCATACATATTGTCACTGCTTGCCTACATATGCATGAGACCCAAAAGCACCAGTACCAAAATTTGCAGGCATTCCACACTGGTCAGCAGCGTGGAAGAAAATCTCAGTATAAGAATATTTCTATGTAAATGCAAAGATAGCTTAAGAATCCAGCAACAATGACTTTTGCTTTTTTTATGTATTCTTTTAAGAAATGCTCTATCATCAAAGTTCTTGTTGGCACAGAAAATGATAAGAGGATAGAAAGGCATCAATATCAATGACTGAGTCAAGAAATTATTAGAAGGAGTTGGGCTATAAACACAAAGTTTTAGGAAACTAACCAATTTATTTCACCTACAAGATATTTCACATATCTATAAGATACGATACATAGTAAAAATTTATGTCTAAGTCAGTGTGCTACTATGCTATGCTCAGTCATACTGACTCTTTGTAACCCCATGAACTGTAGCCCGCCAGGTTCCTTTGTCCATGCGATTTCCTGGAGTGGGTTGCCATTTCCTACTTCAGGGGATCTTCCCGATTCAGGGACTGAACTTGTATCTCGTGCATCTCCTGCATTAGGAGGCAGATTCTTTACTACTGCACCACCTGAGACACCCTCTATTGATAACTAAGCCTAAAGAAGCTCTTTTGATGGGTATAAAATTCCAAAGGGTAAGCAATGTGATTTCTTTCTTAGTGATACATAAAATAATGATGTATTTCACAATCAACAGCATTTTCAATTTAATAAAACAGAATATTTTTTCTAGACATTTCTGGAAGTCTCATCAGCTCCACAAGACTATAAACTCCTTAACATTGTTATCCTTCTCTTTCACCTCTCACATCACCAGTATCTGTGCTGGGCACAGAATAGCTGTACAGCATCTGTTTACTGGCTGAGACCTTTAGGTAGAGGCAAAGGCTTACTGTTATGGAAAGAGTCCAGGGTTAGAAAATCAGGAGACTGGGCCAATTTTGGCAATAACCTTAACTAGGTAAGTAATAACCTTTCTGGGGCTTCGCTGCCTTACCTATAAAGCAAGAGGTAAACATAAAATATTATGTTACAGGTTCCTTTCAATGCTAACATTCCACTTAAAAAAAAAAAAGACACGTACAGTTCTCTTAGGTTAAAGTTCCAGTTCCTAGATCTTATTTTTCAAGGCCTATATTATAATCCTGCCTCTGATCTTAGAAGGTAGGAAAAAAAACATTTCTGTAGATAACTGTAATTACAATTAAACATAATGCACCACTTTAAACTATAGTTATGGCTGTAACAAATTTAAATATTGGGGATATCAGGAGATTACAGGGACATGGACAATAGAGACTTGACCAGGAGTTGATGGTATAACATTACTGCAGTTGCTTCAATGTCACTATATCTATTTTCATAATTATTCATAGAATTAAACCATGCAGTCAATTCTTATTATTTAGGTTAGGTTATTCAAGCCCTTTGTTTCTATTTTTCTCTTCTACTCTTACCCTGTAGCTACTTAACTGCTAAGAAAATAAAATTTAAAATTTATTATTTACTATAAACTTTGACAAATTAAAAGATTTGGGATTTGGCTGAAGAACAGGCTTAAGCTATATACAAAAAATAACATCTTTGGATTATCTGGATTTGATTCTATCACAGGTATTCCATTACCACGGAAAACTGAGAGTAACAGCCAAGAATTTTTCATGTTGGTTCACAGTATTGTGAACAAATCAAAAGCCAGAATTAAAATGTTTTACCCATTTAATTTTCTGTATTTAGCAAACAGGGAAATAACACTGTTTTTAAAGTATTTTCAAACATTTTGTAAAATTTCTCATGACCTAAAGTCCAAACACATCCAAAAAGAGTTTTCTAAAAAGGTAATAAAACCACAATGTATAATATACAGCATAAGTTATGGCTTTCATCCCTTTTCTATACCTCTTTGGGCATAAATCCTCTACAACAGTAGAAGGATAAATTTAGTCTTTTAAACTTTTTAACATTTTACACATTACGAGTAAATAATGTCTTCAGTGGTGTTCTCGACCTGCAAATAAAATTATATAATATATCTAGGGCTATGCCTCCACTGATCTTATCAAGAAACCAAGGCCAGAAATGCAAATTCTGACCTCATAAAATGTATAACACAGAAGAGGCAGAATGCCATTCAAGGTGCCATCTAAATATTTCTCTAGAATAGGTATCAGCAACATTTCAATATTACTGATAATCATCAGTGAGAGAAAGCCATGGCCATAGCCTTGGATTAAGGCATAGTAAGAGAGAAGAAAGGGCAAAGTGAATGAGAATACAGAAAAGGAGAACAGCAAAAAGAAATAAGAAAGCTACAATAATGAGGCTTGTCAGATGAACACTTACTGATCCCAGTGCCAGAGGACAAATGTGAGTGCTCTAGTTCCCTCTAATGAATAGTAATATGTAGCACAAAAGTATATTGGCAGGGACCAAGTCAATATACTGAACCAACAGGGGCCTGGCTCCTATTCAAACAGTACAGAAAGGTTAATATGGCAAACTGATGCTGGCATTCTTGGGAAGATGCTATCCAAACCCACTGAACAGTGAAAACATTGTAGTAGATTAAACTTATAGTCAAGAGGAAGACTGAGAAAACAGGGAGACATCTCTGGATTCCTTCATCTTCCCAGCATGACTGGAACGACTAGATGGAAAGGTACAACTGATGAAGTATGAACATGAGTAGGCACACACAGAAAGATGATGATTTGGAAACGAATGGTGTTCCTTTTCTCTTTTCCATGGTTATACACTGTTAGTAATCATCTATAACAAAAGAAAACTCTTACCTAAATATATTTAAAAATACCTAAAGAAGTCATGCCAATATCCTTTTCTTTATCAGTTAAAAATCTCAATTTCTGGGCATCCCATACCATGGCTTTAGGAGATCATGTAATCTTTAGAGACTCATCAAGAGCTGCAGTTCTGGGAGCTAATGACTCAGGCAGATTTAGAAGTTCAAAAGGTCATAGGAAACTGCTTCACATGCCAATGACTACCACACCCTGCTCTAGAGCATACCTCCCTGCCTACCAGAAGTATTAGGCATACCTCTATGGTTAGCCACTCTCATCAAAGAAACACGTGGGGTGGGAAAAGGGCCAAAATTCTTTGGTTGGAAAGTTTTCAAGGTAAGCAGACACTTACTTTAATAAAGTACATTTGGAACAATGTAAATAATAAATTAGGAGTAATAGTCACCAAAAGGCTATTAATTTTCTTGGATCTGTGACATCTTTTAATAACATGATCATTATTACAAGTTTTAAAACCCAAAGTACAGGAGACAACAGCTGGGAGTTAGATCTACTACCTGCACTCTCAATCCAACTTCTTTCCTGCTCATCTATCTTCATGCCTCAACATAGATCCCAAACGTTACCAAGCACCTCAAAAGACACCCAAACACAATACCCGGGCACTGGCTATCTTCAGCTTAAAACACTACCAGCTCTGTTTTCCAGCTGTCCCCAACTTTAGTTCAAGCTAGTGTTTTCTTTGGCAATATTACCATGCCCCTCTAGAGACTTGGTTGCCTAAATTCTTTCACACCTAAACAGGGTTCAGATCTAACAACAGAGCTGCACGCCTGAACCTCCTTCCTCCCAACAAAGAAGCCATAGCCCTAAGCTACCACACAGAATCAAAGTTCAAACAGCTATGATGTTTGAAAGCTCCTGGAGGCTACCCAGAAAGGCAGAGAGCAACTCTGCCCTACTGACTCACATTCATTCAATATTTACGGAGTCCTACCAGGTATAAAAACGCTCTGTGTCCTATGCCCTTCTTTTGTAAGAAGGTTTGTTTTGGTCTCACCTACGCACACCTGTGGTCTCTCACTTCCTTAAGCAGTCCCTTTGCCAACTAAGAACACCGCTTCCTTCCCAAGACTAAGGCCTTCTCCCAATGCTTGGATCCTTAATAACCTCTCTACAGTCATCTAACTCACCATATTATTGGTATATTCTAACCTGATTTGGGTCTAAAACTCTGCTGAACAGTGTTTTTCTCTCATTATGAGCTGACGACCCTCCCGTGTTACCACACTCACATCTTGATATAATTCAAGTCTGCATGTTGCCTGTGAGCAGTGGCTCTCACTTGATGTGCATGTGAATCTCATAGAGTTCACATTTCTAGTAAGTTCCCTAGTGATGCTCACGCTGCTGGTTCAGGGACCATACTTTGGAAACGGTAACCTTGGAGAATCGGATGAAAATTATGAAAGACTGTACTCACATACAAAATTTTACATGCAATTTCAAAGGGTTCGTGACTGTTAATATGTAGATGCCTTCCTGCTCCATATTCTTTTTAAGAAATGTTTAAGATCTACTTTTAAGATCTTCAACGGGTCGTATCCGACTCTTTGCGACCCCATGGGCTGTAGCCCACCAGGCTCCTCTGTCTATGGGATTCTCCAGGCAAGAATACTGGAGTGGGTTGCCATTTCCTTCTCCAGGAGATCTTCCGGACCCAGGGATCGAACCCAGGTCTCCTGCATTGCAGGTGGACGCTTTAACCTCTGAGCCACCAGGGAAGCCAACTGGTACAAATGTGCATGCAAACATCTCCCAAGAGTAAGGAGGAAGTGCTTGATATTGGAAACTCAGTTCTGTCCAATGGGTTGCCCTCTTCAGTTTCATGTGTCTCTTTTATAAGTGCTTGTAAACATTTTTCTGTACTTCTGATCCAACTATCAGAAACAAAAGACTCATCACTTAGCATTTAAAACGCTCTGTGGAGTCACTCATACAAAACTATCTTATACGTGAGGAAATGGTCTGGTAGAAAGAACATAAATACAGGATTAAGACAGTAGACTGAAATCCTAAATCTGCCTCTCTTAAAGATACAACCATTAACCTTCAATTTCCCCATGTATAAAACTGGAGATTTTATAGGGAAATGATTTTTTCCCCTTCTGGGCAAAGGTTACATGAACTCACTATAAGGAATAAAAGGGGAAATGAGTCCACTATTCAAAACCAACGATTCTTATTCATGGTAAGGAATTTAAATGCTGGATAGAGAGGGAATGTCTAAATCAAGAAAATGAAAAGACTGAACTAAATAATTTCTAAAATGCCTTCAAATCCAACATTTTGTATTTATGAACTCTACCTAGCCAGCATATTTTCTGTATGTATTCAACAATCACTTATTCTTTAACTCAGCAAAAACTTCTTTAAAAAGACACCATACACTCCTTTATCATACCTTTCCTTCCCTCTAGTGTCTAACAACACTCCAACATCTGTTGGAAGAATAAAATAAGTATGAATAATAAATTATTCTTCTCTTCAAATAGGCTGGTGTAAAATACCATCTCGTCAACACAGAAAAGCCTTTTCAAAGAAATTTCCCTCTGTATTTTTCTCAACAGTTAGCCAGAAGCCATTAAACTCATCTTTAATCTATTCAGTAAGATCTCTCAGGATTCCGCTATTAGAGATATGGTTTACCAGGAGATGTTTTGTTTCTTAAAGATCAGACGTTCTTTTCGCAATCTACAATCCTATTAGTTTGTTCCCGGAGCTGTTACACTGGACGTAATATGAGTGACTGTGTGACTATACAAAATGTCTGCTAAAATTATTCCCCAAATCCTAGGTTCTATGAATTGATAAAACTACCTAAGTGGCAAGCAATTTCTACCAAAACATACCTCTTGTAGAAGACGTGGGTCCAGGCACTCCCCGTCATCACTGAACATAGACTCCCAGCTCTCCTCAGTAGGAGCACTTCTTTCTGTGTGAGATATATCCATTGCTTTTGGCTCCACAGATGTTTCCTTAGATGCTGATTCTGTATCAGGAAAGGATACACCAAATTCCACATTCTCGGAGTCACCATCTTCTGTTGTTTTGAACTCTTCAGCAGTCTTAAGTTCATGCAATGCCTCTGTTGTATCACCAGTACCATCAACATCACTGCCCAAGGCACTATCTGAAAATAAGTTTGTCCCATTTAACATACTGAGTTCAGAGTCCAAAAAAGTGTTACAATTACTACCAGTTATCTTCTTTATAGGTAAGGAGGAAGCACAATCTGACAAGCTCTCGATCAACTTTCCTGTCGACTCTGTGAAACCAGATGAAATACTCTCAGCACAGATATCTGAGCAAGCAGTCAGGTTACTGAAATTTTCAGTGTCATTCCCACTTTTAGCTGCATGAAGAAGGGCTGTATCTGCATTCATTTCTAAACAGTCTGAGAAACTCTCTGTGTTGCTACAAGCCTCATCAGCTACTCTGACTGCAGCTACACAAGGGCTGCCTACAGTTATTTGATCAGATAGGATATCTGTAATGTCCATTGTACATGTCTTATTGGTAATGTCACGTACACTCTCGGACTCATTATCTGTATGTGTTTCATGAGCAAGGGCAGCTGTGTCAGAAGATTCGTGCTTTACACATGACTCATCAGCAGTGCTGTCATTCTCCTCACACTCTCTGATCGTTGTTGGATCAGAAACGTCATTTGTGCTCTCTAATTTGCTGCTCACAGTCATTTGATGAGAGAGGTGACCCACAGTCTCAGGAATGGAAACCACACCTTTCGGACTCGAGATGGAATCTGCCCTGTTGGCTGTATCACCAACATTCTCAGTATCCAAGTCTACGTAAGTCTGACCAATGATACCATCTGAACTTCCAGGAGCAGAATCAGTAGTGATGGCGGCATTGTTATGTTTCAGCATTCCACCTAATGTTTGCATGCCTTGTTGTACAATTCCAGATTCAGAGTTTGATTTTACTGGTGAGATCACACTCTCAAGTTTCACCACAGAATTAAATTCTCCAGGAAATTGAGATAGTATCTCCATGATCTTGGCATCAGTTTCCATTCTGTTTTCCAAATTTGTATCTTCAAATGTTTCCCCATTTAGTTCATTTCTCTTGATATCAGAGATTTCCACGTTTGTGGATGGCTTGTTTGGAACCTGAGCCTTATTGATTTCTGAACAAGACTGAGACAGAAGCAATCCATCGTGTCCTATCACATCTCTGGTTTCAACCTCCAAACACTCTACCTTCTTTGGTTTAAAATGTCTTTGTAAAGATACGCTAGGTACAACCCCAGTATTCAAGACTCTTTGCTGATGTCCTTGCGATACTACTTCTTTGGATTCTGCAGTTGCCCTCTTAGTATAAACCCTATCTTTCTTTCTTTCTTGAAGGCATGTATCTTTTTTAAATTTTGTTGAAGATTTCTTTCCTTCCCTACGACTGTGCTCCTTTTTATCAGGATTAATACTTGGTCTTGGAGCCTCGCGTTTCTCTCGAAAGATCTCCTTTTGGGAGAGAGAATCTTCCCTTTGTTCTTCTTTCACCACGGAGTTAGGTGGACCACAGCTTTTCCCCTCATCACCTGATTTAAGTAGTACTATACCCCTTCGAGCTTTGGGTACATAAAGTGCCATGTCAGGTCTCCTGGTTCGAACTCTGCATCTCTCTGCTTCTTGCTGCATGGCACCACCTCAATCTGTAAGACAAAAAAGACAGAATGATTCAATTACCAAAAACTAATTACAATGTATTGAACCAAGAGATTTTTAAAGACTAGGCAGAGGGCCTACTAATCCATCCTACAGAAACTCTCAAGTTCAAAGAAAGTAAAACCCGCCATAAACTAATTAATGCAATCAGGTAAACAACTAAGGAAAGTAAATTCCCAAATAACTCATGAACCCATGGATTTTATCTTTATAGCCTCTTTCCTCTACCTTGCTGATTTTAAGAGTAACATATGAATAAGAGTAGCCTGAATGTGGGCTTGAAAATGAGACAACTAATCAGACTATTTTCTAGAAGATGTTGCTTTTAAACTATGATTTTTAGGAAATAGGTTGTGGGAAAGAGAAAGTCATCATTCTATTAACACTATTTAATCAAGTGACCTACTATATATTTTTCTTTCTTCCACTAGCAAATAAAATGATCTGGGTAGAATAAAGGAGGGTGGAGGTCAAGGAATACGATGAGACAACTCACTGGTTAACTCCCTGACAATCTCTTTTGTGGTTGGTCAGTGGAATTTAACAAGCAGGAAAATTTAACAAAGGTTAAATAAAACTTCACTATCTACAAAATACAGGGGAATGTACTAGACAATTTCACAGTGAGTTATTCTTTTAATCCTCAAAATAATACTGTGAAGTATGTACTAGTCTGTCCAGAGCAAAGAGAAGAAGAAGATACTATACATAGCAAAGAAACACCCATATACACTCAGAAAAGTGAAAGTGAAAGTTGCTCAGTTGCATCTGCTCTTTGCAACCCAATGGACTATATATAGTCCATGGAATTTTCCAGGCCAGTTTACTGGAGTGGATAGCCTTTCCCTTCTGCAGGGGATCTTCTCCACCCAGGGACTGAACCCAGGTCTCCTGCATTGCAGGTGGATTCTTAGAAGCACCACTGTTAATATTTTATCACATACCTTTCAAAGGAAAAAGATAATAGAGGGAAAGACTAACAAGTCCTGTCCACTCTATTACAGATCCCTAACATTTCACCTGATCAGAATACTTCCTCACTGAATAAGCTCTACTTTCATGGCAAAGGTTATTTTCTTTTCAGCCCAGTGATCCACCTGTCCCTTCTCTCTTTTAATGTCTTAACTACCTAGCTCATCATTCTTCATGGATTTTCTATCTTTCCATTTGTGGAAGAATGTGACGTCAACATTTACCATGCCAGAATCTTTTGAAAATGGCTACTTTTCAAAAATAGAAGTACTGAAGTATATTTCACTGGAGAGGACACCAGAGACATAGTATAACCCAATCTCAGTTGAGCAAAGCATTAAATACATCATGATGGACTATAAGAAAGTGAAATATGGGTGACTAAAAACTGGTAGGTAGACTCATAGCAAAAAGTAATGATAAGGTAGAAGCAAATTCAAAGAGGGCTATTTAATGGAGAACTGTATTACTGATACCTTTTAAAGTTCAACATTTTAAACAAAAATTTCAATGCAAACAATAAAAACTGAGTGTTTATCAAATGTGCAACTGATTCAAAATTGACAGGATTAATACCAAAAATAATAAAATTATAACTTAGCATCATTTCTATAATCGGGAATGCTGGGCTGAAAACAATATTAAGACTAAGAATGAGTAAATATAAAGACTTTTTCTGGGTTAAAAAAAAATCAAGCAACATAGAATAAAATGTATAACTGGCACACACACACAAAAAAAAGATCTAAAGGCTTTTACTTCATCTACAAAGTCAATAAAAGTCAAAAGACAGTGATTTGGATGTTTAGAAGGCAACACAGTCTAAAATACAGAGTCTAGAAAATATATGACACAAAGTGTGGTTAAAGAAACTAAAGGTATACTCTGCCCAAGAAGGTCTAAATGGAGACAGCCCAGCTACCTTTATACCTGAAGGATTGCTGTTCTACAAGGTTGGTTGCTTTGTATTTCTCCAGAAGTCAATTACCAGAACTAGCTGGAAAAAAGTAAAAGAAAACAAAATATATCTCAAGATAAAAAAGAACTCTACTTTTAGAATTTTCCAGGACTATTAGCTGGTAATTGAGCTCTGCCTCTAGAATAATTTAAATACAGCCTAGACAATGGATTAACACTAGAGAAAGAATTCCTACCTGCAAGGCAGATTCGCCTATACTAAGTGTTCTTCAAATTCTAAATTATGATTTTATTTGTCATCTACAATAGACATATATCAAAGGCTTCAAATTTTAAATTATTTTGTGCTTCAGCAAATGGCTTGTGAAATTAACCTTTTTTTTCTTCACTTCAGTTCAGTGCAGTCGCTTCCGACTCTTTGCGACCCCATGAACCACAGCATGCCAGGCCTCTCTGCCCATCACCAACTCCCGGAGTCCACCCAAACCCATGTCCATTGAGTTGGTATGTCATCCAGCCATCTCATCCTTTGTCGTCCCCTTCTCCTCCTGCCCCCAATCCTTCCCAGCATTAGGGTCTTTTCCAATAAGTCAGCTCTTTGCATGAGGTGGCCAAAGTATTGGAGTTTCAGTTTCAACATCAGTCCTTGCAATGAACACCCAGGACTGATCTCCTTTACGATGGACTGGTTGGATCTCCTTGCAGTCCAAGGGACTCTCAAGAGTCTTCTCCAACACCACAGTTCAAAAGCATCAATTCTTCAGCACTCAGACTTTTTCACTGTCCAACTCTCACATCCATACACGACTACTGGAAAAACCATAGCCTTGACTAGACGGACCTTTGTTGGCGAAGTAATGTCTCTGCTTTTCAATATGCTATCCAGGTTGGCCATAACTTTCTTGCCAAGGAGTAGGCATCTTTTGATTTCATGGCTGCAATCACCATCTGCAGTGATTTTGGAGCCCCGAAAAATAAAGTCTGACACTTTTTCCACTGTTTCCCCTTCTATTTCCCATGAAGTGATGGGACCAGATGCCATGATCTTAGTTTTCTGAATGTTGAGCCTTAAGCCAACTTTTTCACTCTCCTCTTTCACTTTCATCAAGAGGCTCTTTAGTTCTTCTTTGCTTTCTGCCATAAGGGCGGTGTCCTCTGCATATCTGAGGTTATTGATATTTCTCCCGGCAATCTTGATTCCAGCTTGTGCTTCTTCCAGCCCAGTGTTTCTCGTGATGTACTCTGCATATAAGTTAAATAAGCAGGGTGATACTATACACCCTTAACGTATTCCTTTTCCTATTTGGAACCAGTCTGTTGTTCCATGTCCAGTTCTAACTGTTGCTTCCTGACCTGTGTACAGGTTTCTCAAGAGACAGGTCAGATGATCTGGTATTCCCATCTCTTTCAGAATTTTCCACAGTTTCTTGTGATCTACACAGTCAAAGGCTTTGGCATAGTCAATAAAGCAGAAGTAGATGTTTTTCTGGAACTCTCTTGCTTTTTCGATAATCCAGCAGATGTTAGCAATTTGATCTCTGGTTCCTCTGCCTTTTCTAAAACCAGCTTGAACATCTGGAAGTTCACAGTTCATGCATTGCTGAAGCCTAGCTTGGAGAATTTTGAACATTACTAGTGTGTGAAATGAGTACAATTGTGGGGTAGTCTGAGCATTCTTTGGCATTGCCTTTCTTTGGCAATAGGAATGTAAACTGACCTTTTCCAGTCCTGTGGCCATTTTTTTTCTTAGTTAATGCCTATATGTTGCCATGATGATTTTGAAAGCTGAATAACAGTATAATAAATTTATAGTATTGTCTATTTTCTACCAAAGTACTGAATTTGATTATGCCCTGACCAGCACTGTGCTGGTAAATGTTTAGCAAGTGGCTTTTCAAGTGTAGTTTGGGGTACTGAGTAATACTTTGATTTACATCAATGATGTCACCAATGTGAGTGGTGTGACTTCTTTGCTGAAGTGGATAATCATTTTTGAATGAAAGAATATATTCCCAGTTTTTTGAATTATGCACAATACAATAAATAGCTAAAGACATGGATGGCACTTCTGTAAGTCAGCATTATCAGCACTGCTCCATCATTTTAAGCCTAGACAATCAATAAGTAATAAATCAAACCCTGATTTGGGCATTTGCTGATCTCTGTGGTGTAAATATGCCTATCGTGGTTAATTTCAAGCCACCAATGTGTTATCAGTGAACACTGTCTTTGTTTTCCTATCTTGCCATTCATCTCTTATAGAAAGTAGGTTAGATTGCTTTGGGTAGTATACTCATTTTCACTATATTGATTCTTCCAATCCACGAACACAGTATATTTCTCTATCTATTTGTGTCCTCTTTGATTTCTTTCATCAGTGTTTTATAGTTTTCTATAAACAAATCTTTTGTTTCTTTAGGTAGAAATACTCCTAAGTATTTTATTCTTTTTGTTTCGATGGTGAATGGAATTGTTTCCTTAATTTCTCTTTCTGTTTTCTCATTGTTAGTGTATAGGAATGCCAGGGATTTCTGTGTGTTGATTTTGTATCCTGAAACTTTACTATATTCACTGATTAGCTCTAGTAATTTTCTGGTAGTCTTTAGGGTTTTCAATGTAGAGAATCATGTCATCTGCAAACAGAGAGTTTTACTTCAAAAAAAAAAAAAGAAAGTAGGTTAGAATTCCTTTTAGAATTTACCACATTCTGGAGTTTGCTGCTTGTACTCTTTAGCACTAATAAGTTCTTATATATAATCTCTAAACTTCCTAAAAAATGGTGGCTGACCTACAGACTTGATAGAATTGGGGTTTAATCTTTTTTTAGCAAGTATATGGCATACATGGTGTTACGAACTTCGTACTGCATCACATCAGAGGGCAATAATATAATGTCTGGTTATCTCCTTTTCTGTAATGTTACACGTTGATCATTATTTGTATCTCTGAGACAACTGTACGAAGCTTTTATTTTACAACATACTTACTGTCTGAAGATATCTTTACATTGCTCCCATTCTTTAATGTGTTTGGACGTCTACTGTTACTGTTCAGAAACCCGTCATTCGTTCGTCACTGACTTGTAAGGATACCTCTTTCCTCTCTGAGGACTCTCAAGATATTCTCTTACATGCTATATTTTCTCAGCTGTCTACTCGGTGTTTTGGTTTGTGTTTATGATTACTTTTCTACTGGGTTAACACTATGCTTTTGAATTCCACCAATTCTATTTATTCAGGGCAGTACCTATGGACCCATCTTCTGCATCATTAGTTTTCTCTTCACATTCATCTATTTTACATCACATCCTATCCAATCAGCTTTTTTTTAATGACTAAAGTTTTATTGTGAAGTGCTATTTATCACCCACCTTGGCCCTGATCTCCAAGGCCTTTATGTTTTTTAATATTTTGTTTTTCTTCTTCTACATTTAGTCATTTTTAATATTTCTATTTTATTAATTTAAGGGTTTCCCCAGTAGCTCAGTTGGTAAAGAATCCGCATGCAATGTGGGAGACCTGGGTTCAGTCCCTGGGTTGGGACAATCGCCTGGTGAAGGGAACAGCTATCCACTCCAGTATTCTGGCCTGGAGAATTCCATGGGGTCACAAACTCAGACACGACTGAGTGACTTTCAGTATAATTGTAGCATTTACTTTTCAATGAACTTTACAAGTAGTTTTAATTATTTAATAGTTCTACTTTGTGAAGTTCCTGAGGATTTAATTCTGCTGTCTCCTGTGTCTCTGACTTTTGTTTAAAGTATTGTTTTCTTTTGTTGTTGTAGTTTTGGATAGTTGAGCTCAACATCAGTGGGGCTTTATCAATGGGAATTCCAAACGGCCAGACTATATGCACTTCTCTGTTATAGAGTGAGTCTACATTAATGTTATTTTTTAAGTTTGAAGCTTTCTTAATGATGCAGTAAATACAAATATAAAACACAAACCCAGATGAGAGTAAAACAGTAGGCACACAATCTTAGGAAACTCCCCCCCCCTCACTAGGAACCCAGGTGAAAACAGGCAAGCATCCTTACTTACTTTCTGTAACTGTAATTTTTTTCCCCTAGTCTACCCTTTGAGTGAGGGTTAACACTAAGATTCAAGGCTTTAGGAGGTGAGCTCAGTTCCAACTCATCTCTCCCAGGCCCAATACCTACACTCTCATTTCTCACAGGGCTATTAAAATCTAAGCCTCTTAGTTACCAAGGACATCAATATTAGTAAAATGAAAAATAAACAAAAACTGTACACAAAACCTAAACAGGGAAATTTTCTTAAAATTACAGCCCATTCGTATAGTGCATTCATACCCAAAACATAATACTAAGTGAAACAAGAAAATTACAATCCTTTTTTTTTTTTTTTTTTTGCACAAAAGTGTGTGTGTACACATCAGTACAATCAAGTATAGGCTCTGGCTCCCAGCCCCATGCTTGTCTAGCCCTTATATCAGACAAATTACTTAGCTTCACTGTGGCAAAAGTTACTACTTTAAGCCTTAGTTTACTCAAAGTATAAAATGAAGAGGACAAAAGACTTATTCCCAGACACAATGAACAAGTTAACTACATGATGCATATATGGAAATTTGCCAGTCATGTTGAAAGTCTCCATAAAAATTAGCTCTTATTTAAACAGGCAGTTGAGTTCTTTAAGTTACAAGTCTACGCAGGAATCACAAGTGCCTTGATCACTTATGAATCCACTCCTATCTGACACTAACACACATTGCCACTCTGTGTCTGGCTTTGCCCCTCAGTCACTCACTAACCGCCTCATGTTGCAAGCATCCAATAATACAAAGTAAACACAATGCAACTCGACTGTAAAGTGAAAATACAAATACTGAAAACAATGCAGGATTTCATGAAGTCTATAAAATAATATTGAAGGAGTACTCTCGGCTCAGAGCAAAACCCTTGGGGAATGAAGATGCAGCAAAATCAAACCAGTCAACAACCAAAGAAGACAAAAATCTAACAAGGATGATGACAGGACAGAAATCAAGAAATGTCAAGGGCTTAAGAAAAATCTCTTGAGAAACTGCTAACACTTAACAGTTTTGGTAAAACTGAAGCTCATCTAATCTATATGATTGTTGCTGTTGTTTAGTCGCTAACTCATATACAACTCTTTGAGACCCCAGGGACTGGAGCCTGCCAGTCTCCTCCATCCACGGGATTTCCCAGACAAGAATACTAGAGTGTGCTGCCATTTCCTCCTCTCAGGGGATCTTCCTGACACAGGGATCGAACCGCATCTCCTGTACTGCAGGTGGATTCTTTACCATTGAGACACTGGGGAAGCCCAATCTATTTGATAAATATCAAGAAAATCAAAGTAAAAGGATGCTATCAGACTATCACACAATTTCAGTGAAAGAAATTATAACAACAAAGTACTAATACTTATTCTTTGTTAATTCTAATAGCACAGCGGCAATTATAACTTAAATTTTATTAAATACATGGTAAAATGTTTTCATGTCAGAAAACTGCCCCTAGCAATTATTTTCATTAATAATTATGAAACTTTGGTCACCATTTTAAACAGGTCCACTTTAAGATGCATTTTCAAAGTACCAATTTTATTTTAGCAAAGTTTTCTCAAAAATATACATTGGTAACAAGAGGAGAAAGCTATACCTAAACTGTTAACAGTGGTTACATCTAGGAGAGCAGAACGTGAGGAGAAAAGAATTAAGAATTTCTCTTTATACATTTAGCACAGAATTGGTTGAATTTGTTACAATAAATGTAGTTATCTTTGTAATTAAAAACAAAATTACTAAAACTTAAAGATATGCTATTGCTTTAGTATAACAGGCTATTACCATAAATTGGTGTAGGAGAAAGCAAAGGCAATGAAAACTGACAAACAGATTTTTATTGGACAAAATAAGTAGGAAAACGATGAATGGAGAAGAGGGTAACCTCTTTAATATATGGCACAGGATAATAAAACAGCACAGAAATTATTTGATGTTGGGACGATAACTTCACAAATGTTGCAGAATGCTGAGAAACCTGTACTTTTTGGTCTAAGAAGAACCTAGGGCTACACTGTCCAACACACTAGCTCATAAACAAACGTAGTCACTGCGCACTTGAAAAGTGGCCAGTCTAAATGAAGACGTGCTGTGCTTATAAAATGTCTCTGGGTTTCAAAGACTTAGTATAGAAAATAAAAGTAAATTATCTCATTAATGTTCTTATATTGATTATATGTTTAATAATATATTTTGTATATAACTCATTAAATAAAAGACATTAAAGTGATTGTTTATTTTTGTATATTTTAATTTGACTACTAGAGAATTTAAAACTGCTCTTGTGGCTCACTTTTGTGGTCTGTATTTTATTTCTAATGGGACTTTAATGCCACAAGGACAAACACGGTCTTGTTTTTTCCTCTTGTGTCTTATCTATTTCAGATTTTTTTCACTTTCAGCAAGGGAATATAACAAACCAAGGAGCCAACTAACCCATGAATCTACAGATAAAGTTTATCTCTGTACAATTTAATTTCCCAAATTTCATAATGATCAAAAAATAAAGCATCAAAAGAAGTAAAGTCTACTTATGATTCACAAATCAAAAGTAAAACTGAATGGACGACACTCCTATGTGGTGAAATTTACCCTCAACAAATTTGGGAGGACTTTTTCATATATGTCTAAAACTATGAAGGGCCTAGATTTAGAATCATTTCTTTGCATATTAATAAAACAACTGCCTTTGTTTTATTGGACTATCAAGAGCATTCTTAGTCTCACTGGTCAACTTAGAAGCAGATGAAACTAAGAAATGCCAATATCCTTCAGCTCAGTAGCATATGTGTGCATCTGTTAAGGAACAGAAGAATCCTAAGAGTAGATTTATTACATTTGTAATTAAATGTAATATACAAAATATATTAAGTGACACAGGTAAACAAACAGATTTCTGAGTACTAAAATATAATTACATACTTTTAACTCCTAGCCATCCCCTCTGGAAGATTCACTATCTTTCTCGCTCTAATTTAATAGTTTTGTGAATATCACTCTCAACCTAGTAGTTCAGGCCAGAAACCTGGAAGTAGTTATCTCTGATATTTCAATTACCTACTTTTATACTGTTCATTCTACTTCTGTACTGTTTCCTGTGATTTTCTAAAATACAAGTCAGATTTGGTCATTTCCTTGTTCAAAACCCTTCAGTGGCTCTTTATCATGTACATACTTTAAAGCATCTTGCACAGCAGATATGGCCCTACATGATCTGGCTCCACTGCACCCTAAAACTGCCCAGCTGCCCAGGGTCACCTCCAGCCACTCCTGACATCAGACTTACAGTCCATTAATTGATTCCAACTCCTGGTAGAACTAGAAACATGCCCAGCTGCGTTCTCACACCTCTGTGATTTAAGACGCATTATTTTCTCAGTCAGATGACAGCTGATAGTCTCCTACATGTCCTTCACATCTCACCTAAAAGGTTAACTCCTTTATAATTACATCACTGACTCCTTGATACACTACAGTCCTACCCATGAGTTCTCACTATAATACAAATACTTTCATTAAAACAGTTATCATATTGCTTTAGAGTTACATATTTGCATGTCTGGCTCTCTTCTAAACAGCAATTAAGTTCCTTCAGTGTAGGGTTACTGTCTTTTTGTCTCATAGCACTGTGAGAGAAAGTGAAAGTGAAGTCTCTTGGTCGACTCTTTGAGACCCCATGGACTGTAGCCCACCAGGCTCCTCCATCCATGGAATTTTCCAGGCAAGAGTACTGGAGTGGGTTGCCATTTCCTTCTCCATGGGATCTTCCCGACGTTTGGCACCAAATAAATACTACCTGTTAAATCGTGGCAAGTGAAACTTCTCAATAGGTGATGTTCTCTCAACCCCTAGGTGGGACTTGGGGCCCCATTCACTTCACAAACATCTACTGAACATGTAGTATGCGCTAAGTCCCATCTTAGACACTGGAAACACAGCAATGAACGAAACAAAGTCTAGCCTCAAGGAGCTTATACTGTAATGGTACAGAGAGAAAATGAATATTTAAATATATAATATTTGACAGTGGTAAATGTGATGGAAGAGAGACAGGAATACAGAGTGATGGGGGTGTGGCTATTCTAGAAGGCAAGACCATATAGTAAAGTGGGGAAGAACACTTTAAGGATTTAATACCTGAGCTGCTACTTGAGTTGAGTCACAGAGTCACAAAAATTACCTAGAAAAGAGAATTCCAGGAAAAAAAAGAGCAAGTGCAAAAGCTATGAGGCAGGCCAAACCTGAAAAACAGGAAACAAGTGTGGTAACAGCAGAGTAAAAGGAGGCACAGAAGTCAGTAAGACAGCTAAGGGCCAGAACAAAGAGAGACCTGCAGGCTAAGACAAGGTGTTTAGATTTTATTTTGAATGTGTTGGGAAATCACGGGAAGGTTTCAGCAAGAGAATGACATGATCTGACTTACCTTTGCTAAAGATTATTCTAGCAAAAATGTGAGGAACTGACAATAAGAGATAGGAACTGGGAAAGAAAATCTCTAAGACTAAAAACAGATATGTAGCATATCTAGGTTACTAACAGAGGAGGTCACAAGAAAAGGTTGGATTAATGATATATTCTCAAGGCAAAGCCAACAAAAACTCGATATGGTTGTATGGGATGTGATGGGAAGAGAGGAGCTTCTTGAGAGTATTGGTCTGATCAACCTGGCTGATGACAATTAAACTTACTAAGATAGGAAGGAAATAAGAAAACAGGAATCAAGAGCTGTAATTTGGATAATTTAATGTGAATGCCTGTTGGACACTGTATAGCTATTAAGGAAGCAACTGGAAATATAAATCTGAAGCTCAGAGGAGGCATAAGAATTGAAGATAAAAATTTGGAAATCATCACCGTAAAGATTCAAGCCAAGAACAGGAATAAGACTACTCAGGGAGTGACAGAGCTAGCAGGCCAGGGGAACCGAACCATGGGGGACCTACAACTTTAGAGGTCAGGAAGAAGAGATGCAGCCAAGCATAGGACGTGGAGGAAAAAAACAGAAGCATGCAATTCTTTAAAAGGCAAGAGTAATCATTTGCATTAAATGTTGAAAAGTCAAGTAGTAAGACCTGAGAATTTTCCACTGGATTTGGCAGGATACAGGTTGTTGGTGACACTGGAATAGTTTCAGTGGAGGTGGAGAGATAAATACCTAACTGGAATGAGGTGAGGAAGAATGATCCAATAGGAAAGGAGAAACAAATGATACAAATAGGGAATAGGGAGTTTAATGTAATAACGGCATATTTATAATAGTTTTTAAATCCTCCAACAAAAAAGTTAGCAATCACAAGATTAGAAATTCTATCAATACCTGCTTTGTTATACTATTAAAAACATAAGGGGAGTATTAAGTAGAACATAATATTCTGAATTGCTCAAATATTTACCTCAGGACAGAAAAGGTATCTTGAGCCTAATTTCATATATAAATTAAGCTTACATCATCAACATCATTTTTTACTTATTTTTGCCTCAGAAAGGTTTAGGATTCTGCCTATGGCAGTTTCTCAGTCATTTCAACTTAATCTAAGGAACACAAATAAAAGAATTCTACTTCTTTAGCAATGGCCACTATATACACACATACATTTTGGGAGTTATTTCATAATCTTGTGAATGTAGCAGTAAATAACCATTTACAAACTTTTAATGAAGTGTTGCATTTGTAGTTGTTTTAGTCACTAACTCATGTCCCACTCTTCTGTGACCCCATGGACTGTATGTAGCCTGCCAGGCCCCTCTGCCCATGAGGATTTCCCAAGCAAGAAAACTAGAGTGGGTTGCCATTTCCTACTCCAGGGGATCTTCCCGACCCAGGCATCAAATTTGTATCTCCTGCATTGGCAGGCGGATTCCTTATCACTGCACCACCAGGGAAGCCCCATGAAGCGTAAAGCTAACCAAAAAAGTAATTTTTTTCCCTTAACACAAAAGCATTATGCAATAAACCTAAAAAAATTTTTTTTTAAATCTGTGTTCTCACCTTACAGAGAGAGGCACTCTAAATATCACTAGAATGACTGAAAAACTATTCCAAAACCGCATAATCAATGTCAGAAATTTTCACAGCAGGGATAGAAAACATACTCTCTTTCAACTGATTTGGAATTTTGCTTGTGGAGCAAAAGAAAAAGTAAAACATGAGTAAAAAGTTAGAAGATTATATCACCTGGCCAGAATTATTTAGTAAAATAATAAAATAAAGGACATACCCAATCTTTCCTCACTTTCAAGTTCCTCCACTTCCAGTGTCAGGCACATTTTTACAAACAAGAAACCAAGAAATGTCCTCCCTCTGCCAACGAGCTTCATTTAAAAAAAAAAACAAAAAACTTTGATCCAAACACAACAAAGAGGCACTTGCCTGTAATATAATAACATGAAAAATTATACTTGGACAGCAAAGAAATGGTTTCATACTTTAAAAACTATGAAGTCTGTTAATGAACCACAACTGATTCTGCTGTAATTTTCTTAATGCATCCTTCCATAAAGGCACTTGCACTAGTTAATACAGTGACATATTTCACACTTGAAAACAAAATAATTTCTACATCCACTTGGAGGTTTATTCTTATTCCTATTCAAATCAGGTTTACAAAATGTCTGCTGTGATTTAAATGAACAGAATAAAGACAATACTTTGTGACATTAGTGAATCAAGGCCTGCTCTTCAACATACCTGAACTGAAGAGAAGATTTTAAACCAGGCAGACACTCATTTAGAGGCCCTTCCTAGGAAAGGTAAACAGATTCATTAACAGGAAGCAAATGAGGAGTCAAACAGCTCTATTCAAACAGCTAAACTGGCTACTTGTTGAGTGATACATCTTTTCATTGTGAAAGAATGTGGATTCTTTATTGGATTTTTATTGTTCCAAAAAAAGTAATTTTTTTACAGGATTTTTATTGTTCCTGTCTCTTCCCCACCTGTCACTTCTTGCCACTCTAAGCATTTTTATTTCTTTGAGCCTAATGGATGTTGTAAATTTCAGTGTGCTCAAATTACATACGAATAAGAATAAAAAGGCTTGTAAGTAAGGATCTGAGATGCTTCTTATTTGAGCAAAGTTTATGAACTTTAATATATGAACTTTATGATACCTATTTTAGCCACTTATCAGATCTTATGTAGCTTACTTGATGATGTTCAAAATAGTGACACCCTCATTAAAGCCTCCCAACAACCCTACAAAGTGAAATCATTGCCAGTCAAATTCTACAGATGAGAAAACGAGGCACAGAATGTTAAACAATATGTCAAAGGCCAAGGACCTAGAAAGTGCCAGATTCTAATTTAGATAATATAGCTCCAGTGTTTGTGCTCTTAACTGCCTTATGGCAAAATGAATATACCAATGTTAAATGACCTCCACTTTAATATCTTACAGTCCTCTGGGGAAGAGAAATATTAGTAATAACTACACCCATTGGTTGATGTCTTAGAAAGTAGAGGCCTTAACCATCCTCTTTTCTTTTCAAAAGCTGCTCCAAAAGACATAATGGAGCCCTGGAAGTGAAAAGCCAGAGGAACACCAGAAATTGACCAGAAAGCTTTCAGAGGTCTAACTGGTCTAACCATGTCTAGGATGACCCTATGCCTGTCCTGTAGTGAATCCAAACCCAAGACAGTCCATTGCCATTTGAAGAACTACTTGCCAAGGATGGTTTCAGACTGTTCCTTCTGAGATGCAGCCCTAAAGGATTTCTGAATGCCTGCTGCATGTTGTACATCTCAATGAAAAATTTTTGAGAAAAATTGGGTATTTTCAACTCCTGTTACCATATCAAACTATTAGTTTGTCTGATTCCAATTATACCTTGAGTTTCTTGAAAGTAAGAAACATCTTATCATTTTTAAATCCTCAATGCACAACACCATAACTGGCACATGAGTGGCATTCAGTAAATGCTTGGTAAAAAATCAGAAAAACCAGTGTTCCTAACATGAAGTACTATCAATTCAGATATCTGTGCTTAACTTGAGACTGTGAAGAGATGAAAAGCATGTGTATTCTTGCTCAAAATCAAGAATTCTTTACCAATGTGTTTTTTTAATTCAATTAATTTGCTATTTCCCTACTAACATAGACTCTTCTTAACTTGTATATATGACACAAGATATAAATATATTTACAGAAAGAGGTCTTATGTGCAAACTAATGGTGAGAGCAAAATCAAACTACAGCCAGATTAAAGGCCTGTCCTCTGTACCTGGTTCATTCTTAAAAACCACAGTGTCCTTCCACCATTAAAGAAATCATGCTCTATGTTTTTAAGTATTATGTATTTTTACAAGTAGATATACACACACACACACACACACATATTCCAATCACAAGAAATACTGAAAAGCACTAGGACTACAGATATTTCTGAGATTATAAAAATCTTATATGCTGGATTTTAAAAACCACTGAGCAATATCTGGCCTGCAGTAAAGAAATCAATGAGTGGAAAGCACTGTGCTAAGTGCTAATACACTAACTATCTCATTTAACAACTCCTTGAGGTATATATAGTTATTATTACCACTTCAGATAAGGTAACTAAATCTCTAGGTCACACAGCTAGCTGCTAAGTAGAGGAGCTATAACTGAAACCAAGTTTTGACTGCTTACAACTGTCTCCCATTGTATATCCTCAACAAAACAACTCTGAATTTTCTGAATCACAGATGCCTAACTTTAATATTATGCTAACTTGCCATGTTTATTGTTAATTTCATCACTTCAAGAAGTAAAATCACCAACATGACTCCATACATATCTGCCCACCTAACCCCTGAAATCTCAAATCATAGTGTGGGCTGTTTACCACTGACTTTCTTTTTTCTGGAAATCAGACTTCACACCTTCTAATACCAGGAAAACCCTGTTGGCACCCACCACTCTGTTCTGTATCAAACTTGCCACAGCTATTAGGGATGGTGACTACCTTAGGTAACTCTGGAGTCTTAAAAGACTTGAACTCTCTAACACAAGTTCTAAAATATCCACCACACTAAATGCTGAGTAAAAACATCTGGGAAAAACAAAGAAATTATGTGATTAAATATAGTAAGGTTCTCTCTACAAGGACCAGCTCTTTGAGAAGATCAATCGTATGCTATTTTTGCTTCAAAAGAAACAAACAAAAGCCAGTTTGCAGATTTTATTTGTCTATATACCAACAGGCTAAACATCAAAATTGAAGGTATCAAACTTTGCTCCCTGAGATCTACTGCTATACCACATTCATCTTCATATTTCCAAAGTTAAATACAATGTCTGACTCATGGAAAAAACACTGAAATATTGAACTAAATTTTACTTTCAAAGACTAATAATTAGGAAATAGTAAGGAATAGAAACTTGAAGCGGTCCATTTTCAAGACTAAGTAGCTCTGAGTGGAAAAATTACTAGCAGTTGAACTTGCAAACACCCACTCCAGTACTCTCGCCTGGAAAATCCCATGGATGGAGGAGCCTGGTAGGCTGCAGTCCATGGGGTTGCTAAGAGTTGGACACAACTGAGTGACTTTCACTTTCACTTTTTGCTTTCACGCATTGGAGAAGGAAATGGCAGCCCAATCCAGTGTTCTTGCCTGGAGAATCCCAGGGATGGGGGAGCCTGGTGGGCTGCTGTCTCTGGGGTCGCACAGAGTCGGACACGACTGAAGTGGCTTAGCAGCAGCAGCAGAACTTGCAAACACGACAAAGTTGAGGCCTGAACTCTTCAGATAAAGTTGGGATTGGGGGAGGAAGGTCAGACTGGATCCTAAAGAGATAGGACTCCACCCATTACCTGTGCCCCACTCTAAACATGTCTAAGGACCTGTGGACGTGACAAAGTTCATGAACCTGGAGGGTCCCTAAGCAAACAGGATGTTGGGGGAAGGGATAAACTAACAAGAAAGTCTTTGTTGAAAAATGCGGATGTAAGTTGGGAAGGGAGAAAGGATAGCCTAATAAGGAAATAACAACACTCAGGTACATCCAGAAAGATTGTACATCTCACAATAGTGGGCCAATGAGGAACAGGGAGAAGGGACCTGCATATTAGGGAACAAACTGCTTATAACCGCCCTGGGTATGCCTGTCCACCAGACACCAGATCTTGCAAGACTGTCATCAAAAGCCTCACTTTCCTTGTGCTTTGTGTCTGAGTCCATCCCTTGGTTTTGGGCTGGTGAGCATGATTCTCACAGAAATGGAACCCTAGAGTTCTATCCCAATCCTCTCAAGATTATATTGGTGCCATGAAATGTTCTCCAATTTCTCATATGTCTTCAGATTCTCCCTGGACAGACCACAAATATTGAAAAGAAAACTGCTTTCTCTACTCTTTAAAGCTCGCAGAGCGATTACCAGTGTTCAGGACATGCACAGTAGGTAGGCAGTATTTCCATCAGATTTCTTAAAAAGTAACAGAAAGGCACGTTATATATACTTCTCTGCCCCATGAAAAAACATACTAGTTACTCTTCCTACCAGGAAGATTTATTTTTCATCATCTTTGGCACAAATTCTAGAATGCTATCTGCCAGGCTCCATACCCCAGTAAATATGCATCCACAAGCAATTATGGAGATAGATAGCTTATGGGGAGGGGGCACTCTCTGGTCAGGCCCCAGTGCTGGCCTGTGGTTAGGGGGAAGGGTAAGTGGGGGGCAGGGTGTGGCCCTGAGATAAATCACTGCCCACTCTGCCTAGGGGTATTTATCACAGCCCGCTGTCAGGTAAATCACTGGAAAAACACCTCTTCAGTAATTAATGTGAAGTGACGGATGGCCAGCCCCTGGGCCCATTAATCAGGAACATCAGCAGCCTACTGAGATTATGAATGTCAGGATGCATAAACTGCCGGTGGATCAATAGGCCCAGGAATTCACCCAAGGCTCTCATTTCCGAGGCATCTCCGGTACATTAGGCTCTCTCGACCCTTCCCCCAATCTAAAATGAAGAGCTAAGGCTTCAGAACAAAGAGCAGGAGCTGAGGTCTGAAGTGACCACTGCAAGAACACAGTCAAGAAACCCGGGCATGGCTAGGGAAGCACCAGGACAGGCAAAGTGAGCTCAGAGCCATACTGAGCAAGAGGCTCTCAGAAGGCTCGGTGCCCTGGAAAAGCAGGAGAACCAGGAGGACAACAGGTAACATTCCATACTCAGAGCCTGATTATCCACTTTAGGGGTAGTCCACCTTCTTGCTTCTTACCTTTGACCCATTTTCCTGCCCACATTTACTTTCCTTCCATGCTGGCACCACTAATACAGAGTAGAGAGAAGTAAGCAATTTCTGCTCTATAACAACCTAGGTAAAAATGCCAATTTTAGAGAAAAAAAAGAATTTAGATAAAATAAAATCACTGAATTATCCTTGAATTTAATTTAGCCTCATCCCTCATTACCATGACAAACAGGGAAATGCCAGCAGAAGTTCCCACAGTTTACAATTGAAGAAAAGGTGGTCTTCCTTATTCATTGGCATTTACAAAGGCTTCTGCCAATATATAATATGGGTTAAAGACTAAACTGTGTGGTCGGATTCTAGAGTAATTAAATCAGCTCTTAATTCTATTTCTTCTCCAAGTCAGACAAAAATTCTCCATCAAAAGAGTCTGCTCAACTTGTAAAACAGTACTGGACCTGAAAGAGAATCACAGTTTGCTCATCACCCGAAGTTTAGTCGAATTATGTACAGGAGATTCAGCTTGGCTTCAGCCTCCTATAGAATACACTCTAGGCTGGCACTGACGGGAATGAGACTGTGCTTGCCCCCACATCCCGCCAAACCCCAGTGCTGTGCTTTGTGGTCAGACTAAGGCCAGGGCTGCAATCGTTGGTTAGAAAGTGTCTCAGAGTTACGGCTGCCTGTTCCGCTAAATCTCATTTCATCCTACTGATGGATGGATGGACAGATGGCTGCTTGGTGAAAGCAGCATTATCAGGCAGTTTCTATGGAACCTCTGAATGATGGATAGCCCTCCTTCTACTTTCTCCAAACCACCATCGATCCAAGCCATATTTCAGCGGTCAGAAGCCCAGTAATATTAAGACACACAATCAGGTTAAGTTACTTGCAGTGTAAACCTCTAGAACAGAAATTCTAACACCTTTGCTTTGCTGTCAGGAACCAGGCTGAAAATGTTACAGTCCATTCTTTCTAGCTGCTAACCCAATGAATTCCAACAGCGCAAAGCCCAAAGGGAACAGCTGGGCTCTGCTCCTAGGAGCACTTGAAAAGCAAGCTTGCCTGCCAAATTTTTTACTAGCCAGTTCTGTGAAATGAACTCTGCAGTTATAGTGAGAAGCTCTGTGGATATGGGTATCGAGTGGAATGTGAAGCTATTAGAAGCATATAAACTATATAGAGTTTGTCAGTGATATCCTCACTAGACTCAAGGGTGAGCACCTTGGATATGCCAAGAAGACATGACTACCAACATCAAGGAAGGTGATTAAAACCAGGATAGACTGAAATTTTTTCCTTTGCACGTAATCCTAAAATGCTACTCCTACCTGGTTTTCCTGGCTGGCTTCTACTCTCTTGTATACATATCAAATCATAAGTACTAATCCTTGCCTGTTTCCACAAGCACACTTCTGCATCCACTTGTCTGTCACCTTCTAGACACTCATCTCTGCTTGTTTGTTTGGACTACATGCCCTCTTTGTTACTTTCACGTTATCCTGTGCTCTCAGACTCATACAACTGGACTCTATCAAAGTTATTTCCACTTGTGTGATAAAATAAATGGACTCTGAATCCAGCTTTATAATACAGATTCCTAGACCCCACATGCCCTCTCTTCTAAGCTCACGTGTTCCCAGATGACTTCTCTAAATGCTGTACTATCAACTCTATCCCAAATCAGCTTGGCCTGGCTCCTGGTCCTACCTCTTTTGACTGACTCGCTGCTACTGTCAGCCAGTGCTCAGAGAATTTGTTTATATTTGTTTCAGGGATTAGAAAAATGCCTCAATGGAATGGCAACTGTCATTCTTGCCATAATGGTAGTTTACTTTAAAATTTTAATATTTATGCCTTAACAACACTTATAATTCTATTTTGAGCAAAAAATAGGAAAACCTATGTGCTATTTTTATAATAATTAATGTCTCATCAGGAACAGCACTGCCCTTCACATAAACAGTGAAGAATTTAGACACAATTTTAGAATTAAATTATTGAAAGAGATTATATAGGTCAGAATTCAATATCCTAATTTTTCAAATAAAGAAATTGAGGAGCTGAGGTTGTAATGTTTCTGGTTAGATAGATACTAAGCAGTAAAGCAAGGCTGGAACCTAGATTTCAATTAAAAGTATAGTGCTTATTATAGTTCTCAGACACCCCACTTTTATCCTTGGGATTTCAGAAGGAATGAGAGAAATGAGGATTGACTGTCATTTGTACGTGTGCCTGTGTGTCTGGGGAGGAAGGAAGCCACAAGTAAGTTAAATTTAGCCACTAATACTATTGTGCTCCCCATCAAAGTTGCCAATGGGTCATCTGAGAGTCATTTGCTATCTTAGAGAACAAAATTTGATGAATTCCTGACAACAAGAAACCTCTATCCTTCTCTTCTCCCTTCTTTATCTATTAGTTTGAAAAGAAAACAGCAGAAAGATGTCTAACGCACGTAGGATCAGAAAAGTCAGAGGCTCCACAACCTGAATGGACAGAGGAGCGAGGTGTCCTCTTCATTTCCAAGGGCACCCCAATCTGGTCAAATCCAGAGCACTAGCTAACTGGCTGGACTCCACCCTCTGGTGGTCAGTATGTGTCACTGTTGCATTTCCTGTTACTCTGCGCAGATCTTACAGCCTTAAAACAGCTGAAAAAGACCCTGGAAAATCATGTCATATAAACTCATTTTCAAAATGAGGAAACTGAGGAATTTACTTAAGACTTGGAACTATCTTAGTGGTAACTGAGACCAGAACTCCAGATTCCCACCAACTAAACTAAATAGTTAAATAGTTAAGCTAACCATCATACCTGCCTTTAACCAATTTGTCTACCCAGTATATATATGCAGGATATACTAGCTCAGTAAAGTTTAATCAGGAAGTTAATTGTGCTGCAAAAATAGTCACATAATACACATCAAAACCAAATATATTATCCACACTAATGCATCTCTCCATTAGTGTAAATGATCAGGATGACTTTTCCATCCCATTCCCACAAAAATGTCCTCATACATCAGATGAGAATTCTGTTACAACTATTCTTAGGACCAGACAAAACATTTCTCCTAAGAATTAAAAATAAGGTACCTCCTAAGAAAAAATTATCAGTACTAGGTGAATAATAAGGAATGGCAGTGCTTTAAACTCCTATTTCTATATGCTCCCTAAGTTCATAGAAAAGCTGTTTTATTTGCATTAATCAAATATATTTTATAATAATCAATTTTTTTACAAGGCAATCTCAAGTCAACACAAAGATCTTTTGCTTTCGCTAAAAAGTCTTTTTATAGCGTTTCTATTTGGTTAAGAAAGATCTATTAAAAAATAGATTAAGCCAGGGAACAATGACATATTTTTCAAAATCTGCTGCAATGAACCATGTCTAATTATGTTTTCTGTTCCATTAAGGTTTAGGCCCCACAAGCAAAACTGAAGTAGTGGTAGAGTACTACCAACAGCAGTAGCAGAGGAAGAAAAAGAAAAATATAAACAGCTAACCATTTGATGAGTGCTCATGATGTGACAGAGACTGTGCTCAATATTTTATGTATCTTATTTTCTCATTTGATCCCAGCTACAATACTATGAGATAGGTATTATGACCTCAGTTTTACCGAAGAGAAATCTAAAGCAACTCAAGGTCACACAGCTAAGCGCTGGTTAGGATTTTAAAGTCTCTGCATTTAACTACTACTCTAGACCGCCTGATGATATTCAGCAAGATGGTCTCTCACAATCATCTATTAATTTCATAAATATTATTAGCAATTTGCTTAGAATCTGTACAAATACAAAGCAACTGAAAGAGAGTTCAAAGACTGCTACAGTAAAACCAAAAAATCAACTACAGTAAGAATGAAAGATTAATGCTTTCACGGCACGACTATTTCCAATAACCTTCCAGACTTAAAAGTGCTGACAATAATAATCTACTGCTATCTCTGAAACTTCCTCATTCACCTTGCCTCACCCTCAAAGCCATATGGTGAAGAACCTAACCAGGTGTCAGGAGAGGAACTCCCTCTCTTCTATTCCCCATAAGAATAATCTCTATACCTCTTCCTACCTACTCCCACGACCATTTGAAAACATTGTCCTTCTCCACCTTTCTCCAGAGGCGCATGGGAACACGGCAACAACGAGCAATGAAACTGACGGCACAGCTCCTAGACGAGAGGAGCCTTCAGAGCAGAATGCAGAGCGCACTTTCAAATCTGAGTCTAAAGGGAGAAGAAGCTTGTACAATAAACACCTACTGCAAATGGCATTTCAGATGTAATCTTAAACAGAATATAACAGTCGGTATTTTAATATTAGTCTGCTCCAGACATTTACAGCCTTTGCCTGTGTAACATGCAGCTGAACAAAGATTATAGGCTGCATAACTGGAAGAAATATTTCATAAAAAAAAAATCTAAGTATCCAGACAATGAAAGACACAGGAGAGATGATTCCAGGAGGGGTCTTGAAGGCCCAAAATATGTAAACAAACTATGGCATGAAAAGGTTTTTCTTACAACATAACACAATTCACGCTCCCAACTTACTTTATACTCCACTGGCTACAGCCGCCATGCATCGGCACCAACCGATTTCACGCTTTAGAGGCTGGGAAACAGTCCGCAGCTTAGTCTCTTTCACACTCCACTGATGTGGTAACCCCATCGTTCACCAGCTTAGCTGTTCCAAGTCTAATATTTGCACCTACAACTGGCCACCTCAAAAGGCAGTCAGATCAAAGCTTTAATTGAACAATAGCAATATGTAACAGAAAGGTAGAGCAAGCAGTCTGCTTCCTACTCTGTATATCTATCTGGTGGTAGACAGGACAGAAGAAAATATCTTCCTAAAATTTCTTTCCCTCATTACATATCTGGAGGTTGGTCTGTTTCTACACTTCTTTGAAATTAGTTCCTTTCCTGGGTCTATCCTGGGTTGCACTGATACCCTATAGAGCAATTGAGAATAAAAGAGTTGGAATGAATAAGGCTTTCAGGGCTGTGCCTTAAACCTGACATGCATAAAGCTTGATCATTTTTCCCGTTTGAAAGTCACTCGGTCGTATCTGACTCTTTGTGACCCCATGGACTGTAGCCCTCCAGGCTCCTCTATCCATGGAGTTCTCCAGGCAAGGATACTGGAGTGGGTTGCTATTCCCTTCTCCAGGAGATCCTCCTGACTCAGGGATCAAACCCAGGTCTCTTGTACTGCAGGCGGATTCTTTACCATCTGAGCCACCACAGAAGCCTAGGATTCACAAACTAAAGCTAATAAACCACTGGGTAAGTTTTGAAAGCAGAGGTTAATAGGCTTAATCTGTGTCTTATACATATTGTCTCATTTGACCCCAAGTACATACCAAGAGGTAGTTGTTATTATCTCAATTTTACAGATGAGAAATCTGAAACTAAGTTACTTAAGATCACACAGCTTCCAAGTGTTGGTTAGGATTCTGAAGTCCCTAAACTTAACTACTACAGCAGACTAGAATACATGCCTTCTAAAAAAATGGGGTAGACAAAGCATAGTATAGTTTTAAAAAAGCAAAAATACCAAAGTGCAATAATAACCAAAGAGAATAACTGTAAAGGTATGTTAGAGATATACTTACAACTCTTTATCTCCTTCCTCTTTGTAACTGTACTAGCAAGTGTGAAGACCAAATGTGGCTGATCAGAAACTGAGACACCAAAAGAAGCAAGCTTCACTTTAAAGCAGGCAAAGAAAAAACATCAGATAATTAGTAAATAAAAGACTCTTATATGCAGACTGAAAGTTTACTAATTAGAGTTTCAAGAACAGCAAACAGTTACCTTAGAATACAGAAACATCTTCAGAGAACTATTCCTTTAAGGATCAGGAAACCTGTCCAGAGTGTTACAAAAGGTTTTCAAAGTAGAATAATCTACTGAATAAACATGGCTTGGGTACTAACCTGTATTTTAATCTAATATTTTTATGATACAAAAAGCAAGACAAATGTTAAAGGATAGTAATAGCTAACAATAGGCAGTGGCATTTTCTTGTAGCCAAACATTTTTTAAGTGTGCATATTGTACTGAGATTTATGCTGGGACAGTGGAAACTGTAAAGTTGGACCACAGGTAAGGACACAGTTTGAACCACATGATTAACATAGCCTCCTCTTTAAGTTGTCTCTACCTAATTGGGAAGGTAAGAAATTTTTTTTAAATGGGGTTTTAAGGTAATATAAAATTGCCAAATAAAAAGTTGAAAATGATAAAAATTCAGAGAAGAGAGCTATCACTTAGGGCCTGGAACAGTTGAAGAAGATATCATAAAAGGGGAATTGGAAGCTAGTATGTAGACTGGGGACTGAAAAGAGATATTCCAAGTAGAAGGAATGGTCTGAACAGTCTGCTGCTGCTGCTGCTAAGTCGCTTCAGTCATGTCCGACTCTGCGGCCCCATAGATGGCAGCCCACCAGGTCCCCCGTCCCTGGGAGTCTCCAGGCAAGAACACTGGAGTGGGTTGCCATCTCCTTCTCCAATGCATGCAAGCGAAAAGTGAAGTCACTCAGTGCTGTCCGACTCTTAGCGACCCCATGGACTGCAGCCTACCAGGCTCCTCCATCCATGGGATTCTCCAGGCAAGAGTACTGGAGTGGGGTGCCATTGCCTTCTCCGCTGAACAATCTGAAGAGGCAGTAATTCAAAAAACCTTACTTTGGAGACAGCTATAGAAACTGCTAAAGCCAAAGGGTCAATATAGCAAAGTGTGGAGTATTCTGCCAGAAAGAATATTCCGTTTTCAGCCTGGAGGGCCTTCAACATTAGGTTCAGTCATTCAGTACCAAAAGCAATGGAGAGTGAAGTCTAGACCCTACAGGCAATTGCTGAGAAGTGGCACTATTATTGTTGTGTCTAGGTCTCCAAACCTTCCCTTACACCATCTGTTCTTTCATTTACCCCGGATTTTTTAAAAATTAAATTAAATTATTATTATGTACCGTCAGGTAAAGGTGCTACAATAGCACACAATCTTAATACTGACATCAGTCACCATTACACTTGTTTAACTCAATGGTATCAATGAGCAAGCAACAACATTTAACCAAAACCCAGAAATAGGATCAACAAGAGGAATGGGCTCCATAACAATGTGCCCCAAGTCTAACCCCATGCTCATAAACAGACATTACATCTAGGGGAGCCATCAAATATCCTTACTTTGTATAACCATTCTCACGATCAGAGAAAGAACTGAACCAAAGTTTGCCCCACGTCAAATTCCACTCCACGGACCAAATATCCAGAAACGTGTGCCTTGCCACCTGATGAAGATTCCTATAGTTGGCCAAGTGTTTCTGAACAAATAGCTGGTGATACCTTCATATGTTGCTGTTTAGTCGCTAAGTCATGTCCAACTCTTCTGCAACCTCATAGGCTGTAGCCTATCAGACACCTCTGTCCATGGGATTCCCCAGGCAAGAATACAGGAATGGGTTGCCATTTCCTTCTCCAGGGGATCTTCCCAATCCAGGGATCAAACCCATGTCTCCTGCATTGCAGGTGGATTCCTTACCACTGAGCCACCAGTGGTATCTAATAAACTAACAAATATCAGGATATACGTCTGTCTGAGATGAAAACCCAATCTTTTCAGATCTAGATATGGTAACTGGCCTTACTACCAATGCAACAGTCTCTGGAAAAGGTAAGACCCATCCTCATTCCTTTGATTTTTACACTTTCATTTCCTAGCATGAAGTGATATCTCTAGTCTCTTCAAAACTTTTCAATCTATCCAACTCCTACTTTTATCAATAGAACATCTAACCGTACAGTTTTGAAGACAGAATGAAACCATAACACCTTGAAAGGAAAAGTGAAACACATTTCTACCCCACTGAAACCAATTCCAGCTGTTCATTTCAGTGGTATCAGCAGAGCTAACCAGGAGAATAGCTACTGTTCGAACTGCCCACAGAACCTGAGCTGCTCAGCTCTGCTCTCATTTCTCCCCCTCCCCATCTCCTCTGTAACTTACACACAACTGCCTCACTCCGCTGTCCATCCTCCCAAATTGCTGCCCAACAATTCACAGGCTGTCACAGATTGTCAGCACTGTGTTTGGGGACTTGAGAAGTACCCCTGTGGGACAGCGCAGTGTTAGTACAGCTTTTTCCCGGACACAATGTCACTCTTTATTGCCAGTTGCAAATTAGTTTCTTCTTAAAAAAAATAATAATAATACTCCTAATAAGACAGGTACAAGGAGATTTTAAATAACCAAGATTAAAACTCACTTGGTTTGCTCTGAGACGTGGCCCGTTTCAGAGTCAAGCACAGTGAAATCCCATGTCTCTCTCTATTGACATGAGACATGCGCATCATCCAGGAACACCTGAAGTCAGCTTTCTGACGCGAACAGAAGCCAAGAGGCTACAAAAAATATACATCGAAGGAGAATCTTCCTTCCCCTTTTTTCTGTGCCTGTGGCTCCTCATTCTTAAATTTTGATAGCACTCTGTTTTGAGCTCAGTTCTCAACATCAACATTTACTTCTATGTCTTGCTGTGCAAACCCATTTAAAAGGAAATTCTGCAAATCACCAGTATCATTTCTTTATAGCTTTCATTCAATTCTTTGCATGTGCGTCAGCAGCACACCAGTACAATTATCTCCTGACAGTGCTATGACTGACCCTCTGAAAAAGCCTTCATCCAATGTATCTGTTTCCTGGTTGCAATGGCTACACATGAGAGTCAGAAGCTGGAACAGACTGAAAAGATTATCACAGGATGTGGAGAAGAGAAACTTCTCACAAAACAGCAGGTCATAGCAACTTAAGTCTTCTTAGGAAAAAAAAAAATTAATTAAAAATAAACATCTATAGAGTAACATTTTAAAAATTAAAACCAGTTTCACTAGCTATCTAATCAGTTTTCATCCATAATTTCTTTGATAGCCTTATTCATTCTGCTTTATTATGGTTTCCTGAGGATTTCACTGATCATAGTCTTCCTGAATCAGTTCATCAAACTCCTACCATAACACTGCATCTTTGCTGCGCCCTATTTGAACTACAGGGAAGCTAGAACTGGACAGGAAGGATGACAATTCTCAGTTCTTACAGTAGAAAGAGACTTAAAAGAGCAAAGCTAGCAATCCAACTGTAAGAACCAACTCCAATATTTAATAAGCCCTATTCTCTCTACAACAAACACCAAAATTTAAGAAAGACAGAATAAAAGCAAGAAAATCTTCAAAAGATCCTGAAAGTCTTTCAGGATACTGCCATTTTCAAACTTGTTATATATGAGTGTTACAAAGTAAAATGGCACTAAAAAAATACAAAACATAAGCAAACAGAGTAAATAATATTTCTAGTTAGCTGACTTACCAAGTAAGTGGCATTTATTTTTTGAATAATAAAACTCTAGAACGTGCAGACAGGCTGTATCTGAGGCAAATGGTACAAAAGTGCCCTTCTGATAGACAGCAGCCTCTCCTGGAAAATAAAAATGATAAAAGTTAGTTTTACAAAAATGTGTAATTATCACTTCTTTGACACCTGTCTGTGCATTCATGATCTCATTTCATGAATACTCTAAGAGCTTCTTTCACACAGTGATTTGACATAGAATGGGCAATGAAAATAAACAGACACAAAAATACTTTGTAGGAGGTCAACAACAAAACAGAATAAGGAAATGTCATTTTTTCTCATTCTCAGTCCTCTGAGAACTAGTCTGAGGGGACAAAACATCTACTAAATGCCATCAAAAAGAGACAGAGATGGAGATAAGAAACAAAATAATCAAATGACTGAAACACAAAAAGATGTTCAACTTCTAGTCATTACTATAGTTCTAACTTTTAGGATGGTACATGGTGGATGTTCAATAAGAATATGTTGAATGGACAGCTAGCTAGACAAATAAAAAATAAACCATTATCAGTTAGCAAAGAAAAAATAAATCACATCAGTTAGCAAAGAAATCCACAATAAATCTACTATTTTATCCATCAGACAAGCAAAGATTAAAAAGTAAGGTCTGTTTTGATGAGTAAAGACTGAATAGGGCTCCATATTGTTAATGGAGATATATATTTTATTAATAGAGAAAGATTTTAACAATATTCCAGAATCTTTTACATATCAACGGACTTCTGGATCCAGTAATTCTCCTTCAAAGAAGTTATCATGAGGAAACAACTGGACTTCTACAGGACTCTTAAAAACTGAGGGAGAAAAAAAAAGTCTGATAGAAAAATGAAGTTAAAAATATAATTCACACAGAAAGATATTAAAATGACCTTTATATATTCTATGAAAAGATTATTAACTACAAAGTGAATATTAAAACTACATTGAGATACTTTGTTTCCAACTACAAAAAAGGATGGCAAAAATTAAAAAGCATATCAACATACTCAGATGATTAGTTTATGGAAAACTCTCAAATAATGCTGGTGCAAATTCAAACTTGTACAACCTCCCACAGAAAGGGATTGAGCAATATTTAAGAAAACGACATTTGCCTTTAAACTTTTGACCTAACTATCCTATTTCAGGTATTTACCCAAACATACACTTCCAACACACAAAAATACATATAAACAAGATTAGATATTGCAGCACTGCTTATAAATTCAAAACACTGGAAACGGCATGAGAGAATGGTTAAGGTTATCATAACAGAGTACTGTGTAACCATAAGATGGAGGAAAAGACAAAGGGAGGACGGGATGGTGAGTGCCATAAATTGATATGGAATGGATTCCAAAACATATTGAAGTGAAATGTTAAATTTTTAAAAAGCCAAGTACAAAAGAGTATCTACAGTATGTTAAATTTTGTGTAAAAAGTTAAGAAATAAAAAAAATAAACATGTTATCTCCTCATACCTTGGGGGAAAAAAAGCCAAAAGGGTAATCCACAGACTGATGAGATGGATTACCCATGACCACTGGAAAAACCACAGCCTTGACTAGATGGACCTTTGTTGGCAAAGTAATGTCTCTGCTTCTCAATGTGCTATCTAGGTTGGTCATAATCTTCCTTCCAAGGAGTAAGTGTCTTTTAATTTCATGGCTGCAATCACCATCTGCAGTGATTTTGGAGCCCAAAGAAATAGTCTGACACTGTTTCCACTGTTTCCCCTTCTATTTCCCATGAAGTGATGGGACCAGATGCCATGATCTTAGTTTTTTGAATGTCTAGCTTTAAGCCAACTTTTTCACTCTCCTCTTTCACTTTCATCAAGAGGCTTTTTAGTTCCTCTTCACTTTCTGCCATAAGGGTGGTGTCATCTGCATATCTGAGGTTATTGATATTTCTCCCAGCAATCTTGATTCCAGCTTGTGCTTCATCCAGCCCAGCCTTTCTCATGATGTACTCTGCATATAAGTTAAATAAGCTGGGTGACAGGTTATGGTTTTTCCAATAGTCATGTATGGATGTGAGAGTTGGACGGTGATGAAAGCTGAGCACCAAAGAATTGATCCTTTTGAACTCTGGTGTTGGAGAAGACTCTTGAGAGTCCCCTGGACTGCAAGAAGATCCAACCAGTCCATCCTAAAGGAGATCAGTCCTGGATGTTCATTGGAAGGACTGATGTTGAAACTGAAACTCCAATACTTTGGCCACCTCATGCAAAGAGCTGACTCATTGGAAGACCCTAATGCTGGGAAGGATTGGGGGCAGGAGGAGAAGGGGATGACAGAGGATGAGATGGCATCATCGACTCGAGGACATGGGTTTGGGTAGACTCCGGGAGTTGGTAATGGAGGGAGGCCTGGCGTGCTGCGATTCATGGGGTCGCAAAGAGTCAGACATGACTGAGTGACTGAACTGAACTGAACTGAAAGGCTGGGTGAGAAACAAAGAAGAAAGGGGTGACACTGCTTTGAGTGTATATATATATATATATATATAAATATTTAATATAATTCTGACTTTTGGAACCATATTAATGCTTCACATGCTCAAAAATAAGTAAGATCAATTAGGGTGGGGAGAAAAACTTAGAATACAATAGAAATGAACTGTATTGCAAATATATACATAATATATATATATAATAATATATAATAAATAAATAAATATATATATATAACTATGTTACAGAAAGAAAGTTGGGGAGAAAACGAACCCAAGTAACTTTTGAATGTGGTTTCCTGCTCAGCGACGTCCAATAGAAAGATAATGGATGCCACATATGTAATTTAATATTTTCCAACAGCCACATTAAAATGGTTAAAATTAAGTTTATTTATTTTATCTACTATATCTAAAATATTTCAACATATAACCAACATAACATATTATTTAAATATTAATGGGATATTTCACATTTCTTATTTCATACTAAGTTTACAAAATCTAGTATGCATTTTACATTTACAACACATCTGAATTCATGCAGTTAGTGGCTACTTTACTGACAATGGAGATTTAGACCATATGCCCATAGGGTAAAGAAAATAAATATTGAACTCTACTTACTAGATGTCTTTTAAGCAGTGGTATGAAACTATTCTCTGGTATTCTAGGACTAGGACAATAAATAAAAATGCGAATCACAGGGACAAGTTTCTCATTTTTGGAAGAGGGGGTTATAAATTCAGAATGAATAAACCCTGTAGTGTTGGACTGGAATCAGAAGTATCAATATAAATTCATTGCTTTCAGTAGACAGATAAAGATGTATATGAATGTGTATATGAGTGACAAGGGCAAGGCAAATGGAAACAGGAATCAGCTTGAATGGGCTCCCACTGACCAAATCAGTAACAGCACCAAAATAAATAATGAGATAAAGTATTATAAGTAAGTATAGGAGACATGATGGAATTATAAAATCACCACTTAGGAACTATCATGAAAATGATTCAGGCAGAAATACAAAAGTTAGTAAAAGTTCAAGAAGTAGTAGGAAATCTACAAAATCTCAAAGTATTTTTTCAAAGATACCTCAAAATTATAAACATAATGTCAATGTACTTAACCAATGAACTATACACTTTGGTTAAAATGATAAATTGTATGTATATTTTACCACCAAAGTAATTATAAAAGGAAAAATAGTAACTTTGCACTGGAAAACCTGGCAAACACTACCTTTAAAGGAGTTACCCAAGACCACATTACTAATATTTCAACATCCTGTGCCTCCTGACACAATGCCCTGAGAAGCATTGTGTAATAACATTACTTCTGTGATACTCCTGCCAGAAATGGGTAACTTGAAGCCAGTAATGAGAAAACAGCAGATAAACCCAATTTATAAGCATCCTACAAAAGAACTGATGCCTTTGAATTGTGGTGCTGAAGAAGACTCTTGAGAGTCCCCTGGACTGCAATGAGATCAAGTCAGTCAATTCTAAAGGAAATTAACCCTGAATATTCATTGGAAGGACTGCTGCTAAAGCTGAAGCTCCGATACTTTGGCCACTTGATGCGAAAAGCTGACTCACTGGAAAAGACCCTGATATTGGGAAAGACTGAAGGCAAAAGAAGAGTATGGCAGTGGATGAGATGGTTAGATAGTATCACTGACTCAATGGACATGAATCTGACCAAACTCCAGGAGATAGTGAAGGACAGGGACACCTGGCAAGCTGCAGTCCATGGCGTGGCAAAGAGTTGGACATGACTTAGCAACTCAACAATAACAACAGCAAAATAACTGGCCTGTACTCTTCAAAAATGTTAATGTCATGCAAAAACAGAGACTAAGGACATGCTCCAGATTAAAGGAAACTAAAGAGACACGACAACTGAATACACTCCAAGAGCCAGAATTTTCTTTTTCTATAAAACAGTACATTATTGGGATAATGAATGAAATCTGAGTAAGTCTGTGGACTACAGTATAATATTAAATATTTCCTGATTTTGATAACTGTACTATGCGTTCATAAAAGAATGTCCTTGCCTTTAAATGTACTCTCAAGTATTTATGTAAACAGGAACAGGTCTGTATCTTACTCTCAGGGAAAACACTCTCCCTTTATTGTTAGAAGACCTTCTTATTTCCAATATTAAAAGAACATAAACATACAAAATATGGGAGCTTTAAAAATAAAAAAACTCTAAAGCAAATACTTCTCCATTTAGTGGACAGAGAAAATTCAGTCATTATATTACTAGGAAGATTGTAGGCCTGACCTTACATACAAACTCGTTAATGATCAGGAGAGTGCAAATAACACATTTAATTAAATTTGCTCATTTATCTATTTTGGGAAGTACGATTAACGGCATTAACAGCAGTGAGAGAGAGTAGTAATATAAAAGGACAGAGACAGATTAAAAACAATGGCCCAAAACAACCAAATTGGAGAGTAAATAGAAGGCTAGGTAAAATTAGAAGTTTAAAAGAACTAAGGAAAGATATTAGACGCTTAAATACTATCTATTTTAAAGCAGGCTGTTGCTATATGAAGCAATTTTGGCAAACACCAACACTAAATGAGGAAATATATATATTAATTTATATATTTATACACATATCATACACATGCATACATATATATACATACCCATCACCTTTTTCCCTATGAGACTGATAATCCTAATTAAGTAACGATTCATGAAGCAATAACATGCTAAAAATAGAGTACTATTGATGCATTTTGATAGGAGTAGTTTCATACTCATAGTTTCACAAGTACAGAAACTCTACCAAGGATTACCAATAAAGAATTAAACTATCCTAAGCATGGCAACCCACTCCAGTATTTTTGCCTGGAAAATTCATTCCATGGACAAAGAAGTGAAGGGTGTAATCCATGTGTCACAAAGAGTCAAACATGACTGAAGCGGCCTGACACACACGCAAAGACTATTAACTCTGTTATCTACCCTATATTCCTCAACTAGCTACCCTTGGGTTATCCTTCTTTTTCCTCATTTTTCTCTCCAGGCTCTGAGCATTCAAAATATTCTACATTTCCCAACTTCTCCTGAGGAAGATGTGGCTCTGTGACCAACAGAATATGAGCAAAAGTGGTACATCTAACTTTCAGGACATATCCTTAAAGGGAAGAAGATGTGCCCTCTTCCTCCTTTCTGCTGGTTCATATGTGGATGAAGAGGCAGAAACTCCAAAAGCCATCTTAGACCACCAAGCAACTTTGGAAAAGAATAGAATCCATGCACAGTGGAGCAACAACATGACACCATGACAAACCACAACTGTCCCAGACTACTGGAACTCGTGACACTGAGAGAAATGAACTTTTATCATGCTTAGGTCTCTATTATTTGACTGCAACCAAATCTTATCCTAATTAATATAACCTCTATACTAATGTACACTCCTGATTTTCTTTCTTTCTCAAAACAATTTCCCACTGCTCCCTTGCTGGCTCCTTTTCTGCTTCGCACTCCCTTACCATGAATATTCCCCAACAGTCCTTGGTCAGACTTCACGGTGAGGAAAATTTGTCTTTCCTGCTCTTCTCCCACTAAGTTCTAGGTCACACATTCTAGAAAGCCTCATTCCTATATGTCCGATCATTTATTTGAGCTCTGATTTTAACTCTGCTGACCATCACTCCATCTGTACAAGACGTAATTAGATGGGAACATAAGTGACTTTTAAAACTAAAAAGATAAACAGACCGCGGTGATGGCAGCAACAGTGGTTGTTGTGATGGTGATGAACAGCTAACACTTACCGAGCTTTAAAAATATGACAGGCACTGTTCTAGTAGCTAATCCTCACGATAATCCTATGAAGCAGGAAGTATTATCACCATCCTCCTTTTAAAAATGAGGACACTGAGACCCAGGCAAGTTAAGAAACTTATTCAAGATACAGAACTAATGTACGAAAGAAATCATTCAAACCTAGTCTTCCAGAACCCACCCTCTTAACCAGCATGCACTAGCATCTCGTCTCGGAATGCTATCACAGCTTAAGGTTGTTCTCAGCAGTGATGACAGTTACTTAAATATCCAGCATGGTAATAAATTTAATGCCTCTGCAGATTAACTTTTAGGGACCGTCAAATATCACTTAGAAATAAATATGGTAAATAAGATGAATGATCAAGCAAGATAATATTCTTGGGCACAAAAGATATGACCACAAAGTAATGAGATTGGTTTTCTTGTATGGCTCTACTGGTTCTGAAAGCAGTTCTAAAAGACAAATTCCAAAGAATATTTATTTGCTAGAATAAATGCATGGTCTTAAGAATGATTACTTTAAAAGGGACAGCATTCATTTATAATAAATTTAATAATGATGATCTTTACTTTCAAAGTATGAGATTTTTCAACTACCACTCAAAGCTAGAACTTGTAAAAGCACTTGAATTCATTATCTTTCTCCCGAGACCTCTCTGAGATCCTTCCTCAATGCCACTATCAAAATACTACATCACACCTATCTGTCAAACTCAAAACTTTGAGGTATTCCAACTTTCAGCTTTTCTAACCCTACACTTATTACTCTTCCTCCACAAGAGCTACTAAACTTTCTATTTCTACATTATTCCATGACTGTCCTATTGCCCTACCCTAAAGCTACTCCCTACTTGGGGTTACCATACTAAGCCACCAGGACAATCTTTCTCAAATACTGTTTTCATCATGACTTTCAACAAAAATATCATCTTTAAGGACCAAATCGAAGTTCTTCAGCCCAGCCCTCAGAGCTTTCCATTAATTCTTCATTATCCCTATACACATGTAAACCTACCAAATCACATCTCTTCACTACTCATCATCTTCCATTTGCACAATATTGTTAAAATACCCCTTCTATCTCATTCAGTTCACATATTGCACTTTTTGCCTCTAGCTTCTCATCACTCTATGTGGAATTTTCTTCTGTCCTCTCAATTTGTCATTCTATCACTTCCTTCAAGATCCTCCTCTTCCATGGAGTCCTAATAACCTAAAATGGATACTGCTCTAGTTCACATTTAATAGAATGGGATGAACTGCAAAGACTGACCAGACTATGTAAGAAAACAGACATCCCAGAAATAAACCCACACTTACAGGGTCAATTAATCTACAAGACTGGAGGCAAGACTATACAATGGGGAAAACAGTCTCTTCAATAAATGGTGGTGGGAAAACTGGACACCCATGTAACTACACCACTTTCTTGCACTAATACAAAAATAAACTCAAAATGGATGAAAGACTTAAATCCAAGACCTGAAACCATAAAACTGCTAGAAGAAAACATAGGCAGCACACTCTTTGACATCAGTCTTAGCAATATTTTTTTGGAATCTGTTTCCTAGGGAAGGGCAACAAAACCAGAAATAAACAAATGGAACTACATCAAACTCAAAAGCTTCTGCAAAGCAAAGCAAACCATCAACAAAATGAAAGGGCAGGCCTCATTATGTGTTGCTTAGGTTGTGAGATTATGACTTTTGTTGTTGTTCTTTAAACTTTTTTGTATTTTGCAAGTTTTCCACAGTGAGCATGTATTTGATTTTTTTTAAAGTATTTCTAAAAAAGAAACTAATCATTTTATTTAATTTTTTTAAATGAGTTTACCTATGAGGGCTTCCCTGGTGGCTCAGTGGTAAAGAATTCACCTGCAATGCAGGAGACACGCAGAAGCCACAGGTTCAATCCCTGAGTCAGGAATATCCCCTGGAAAAGAAATGGCAACCCACTCCAAGATTTCTGCCTGAGAAATCTCAGGGACAGAGAAGCCTGGCAGGCTACAGTCCATAGGGTTGCAAAAGTGTTGGACACGACTTAGTGAGTGAACAACAACCCTATGAAGGGGTCAAGCAAGCGGGTGCAGGCCTGCAGCAAAAGTTGGCTTGGTGTCTGTATTCTGAATAGGCAAAATAAAATGAGTGCTTAAGGGAAAATTTTAGTGTAATAAAAACTGTATAAACATGTTACTTGATTTACTACTAATATCTGCATTTCTTCCCTCTCTTGGCTAATTACAAATATCTACAAGATCTCCCCAAATAACAGACAAAAACTCATGCCCTCCTGCAGTCTTTCAGCAGTTCCCTCCCGGAATCCACCTGTCATTTCTAAGTCAGCCCTTTCCTCTACATCTGTTTATCCCTCTTTCTAACCACCTCAGTCTGACTGTCCCTCTTAAGTGTTTCTGATGTTCCCTCTCTGTCTCTGACTAACCCTCACTCTCTTCTTTTGTCGTGTATCCTCTTTCTGTCTCAAGGACAAGTTATCCACTCCAGTGTGAGACTTTTCCTCTCTGTCTCTGCCCTTCCATGAGCCTTTCCCCTACAGTTACCCCATTTCCAAGACATTCTTCTTAACTTTTCACTCTACTCTTTACAAACAAGCAGGGTCAGTATTATTACCCCTGTTTTACAGATGATAAGAAAAAAACAAACAGGGCTACTGATATAAATTTCAGAGGGGAATGTTTAAATCCAAGGGCTTCCCTTCTAAATAGAAAGCCCAGAAATAAATCCACACATCTATGGACACCTTATCTTTGACAAAGGAGGCAAGAATATACAATGGAGAAAAGACAATCTCTTTAACAAGTGGTGCTGGGAAAACTGGACAGCCACTTGTAAAAGAATTAAACTAGAACACTTTCTAACACCATACACAAAGATAAACTCAAAATGGATCAAAGATCTAAACATAAGACCAGAAACTATAAAACTCCTAGAGGAAAGCATAGGCAAAACACTCTCCGACATAAACCAAAGCAGGATCCTCTATGACCCACCTCCCAGAATATTGGAAACAAAAGCACAAATAAACAAATGGGACTTAATTAAAATTAAAAGCTTCTGCACAACAAAGGAAACTAAAAGCAAGGTGAAAAGGCAGCCTTCAGAATGGGAGAAAATAATAGCAAACAAAGCAACGGACAAACAATCTCAAAAATATACAAGCAACTCCTGCAGTCCATTCCAGAAAAATAAACGACCCAATCAAAAAGTGGGCCAAAGAACTTAACAGACATTTCTCCAAAGAAGACATAAAAATGGCTAACAAAGGCATGAAAAGATGCTCAACATCACTCATTATCAGAGAAATGCAAATCAAAACCACAATGAGGTACCACTTTACACCAGTCAGAATGGCTGCAATCCAAAAGTCTACAAGCAATAAATGCTGGAGAGGATGTGGAGAAAAGGGAACCCTCTTACACTGTTGGTGGGAATGCAAACTAGTACAGCCACTATGGAGAACAGTGTGGAGATTCCTTAAAAAACTGGAAATAGACCTGACATATGACCCAGCAATCCCACTGCTGGGCATACACACTGAGGAAACCAGAATTGAAAGAGACATGTGTACCCCAATGTTCATCGCTGCATTGTTTACATTAGCCAGGACATGGAAGCAACCCAGATGCCCATCAACAGACGAATGGATAAGAAAGCTGTGGTACATATACACAATGGAATATTACTCAGCCATTAAAAAGAATTCATTTGAATCAGTTCTACTCAGGTGGACTGAACTGGAGCCTATTATACAGAGTGAAGTAAGCCAGAAGGAAAAACAAAAATACAGTATACTAACGCAAATATATGGAATCTAGAAAGATGGTAACGAGAACCCTGTATGCAAGACAGCAAAAGAAATGCAGATGTATAGAACAGTCTTTTGGACTCTATGGGAGAGGGCAAGGGTGGGATGATATGGGAGAATGGCACTGAAACATGTTAATTATCATATGTGAAATCAATCGCCAGCCCAGGTTTGATGCTCAGGGCTGGTGCACCAGGATGACCCAGAGAGAGGGAATCGGGGGGGGGGTGGTTCTGGAAGGGGAACATATGTATACCCATGGCAGATTCATGTCAATGTATGCCAAAATCAACACAATAATATAAAGAAAATTTTTTAATTAATTAATTAACTAAAAACAAAAAATAAAATTGGTTAGGTAAAACTTAACACTGTTATCCATGTCTTTAAAATGTATATTTAATAAATCTCTATAATTTTCCAGGAAAAAAAAATCCAAGGGCTTCCCTTCTTTAATACTCATCTGGTATTCCATGGCAAAGAACCTGAAACAGCCCATACGCAAGCCAGTATTAACACTACACCTATTTTTTCCTGAGGCAAATCTCATAACAAGAATACCACACACCATTTGCCCATATTTTTGCCTTTGCACCAAGTTAAACAGTCATGAATCTGTCCATTCTAGAAATCCCTCTTACCATATGTACAGGTTGTGTTATTTTGGAACCTCAGAATATTAGGCATCAGAATCTGCTGTTTCTAACAGTGCTTCTCTGCTTCTCTGTTGTTATCCCTAGTCTAAACCAGCCATGTTTGACATAAAAATAATAACAAAAAATTTTTAAAAAGGGCACAAAGGACAACAGATAAAACTGAAGAATATGAAGAACAAAAAACTAGACAGAAGGCTAGCATGAGACTGCGAAAATGCACACCACAGACTGTGAGCAATGGGTCCATGTTCTACTGAGAGGAAAATATTCTCTCCACATGCAGGTTTACTGCTGCACAGCAATACCCTATAACTTCTCTTCTACCGAAACCTCTGATAACTGGAATTCCTCTGTAATTCAGTAAGCTCTCAGGAGTTTAGGAATTACCCAGGCTTCATTCATCCTACTGGGCTCATTAACAGAAAACTGCATGTTTTTCCCACCAGCTAAAAGCACATTTTCTGGTGAGTAGCATAGTAGAAGTAGGTTCTCTTTTAAGACATGAACATCCTAGTTCCATTTCTTCTCACTTCTCCTGTGGGGGGGGATGCCTGCAACCAATACAATTCAACAACAAAGAGAAACATCTAAAATATAGTTCAGGTTAGTGATTGTCAAAGATCATCCCATAGGTCGCCAGTTTTATACATAGTGTGAGTGCTAGTCTTGTACTGCAGTTTCATATAATTAAAAATCTACACTTTTACTTTTGGCACTAGTTCATTTACTTCTGTCATGTCTAATGAGCGCACAAGGGCAAAATCAACAATACACTAGTCTTATCACTCATTCTGGTGAGATAGTTCGTAAATGGTGAGCTAATGAGGACAGGGTCCCATATTGAAACACATGAGACAATTTGTTTTGCTATTTTTCAGGGTTTAGTGGGCACAATCAACAAACTTAACCTTGGCTAAAAAAAATGACAGTGATCATGTGAAGTTTTATGAGAGTGAATATATATGTATCACCTAAATTCATGACTATAAGAAAATATAGTAACTAAACACATTAACGATAATACTGTCTTTCACTAAGCCTGAAAATGGGTGTATCTTTCAAAAATTTCTTTTAAATAAAGTCAAGAACAAAAATGTTTACAACATAAAGGAAAAAATAACACATTACAGCACACAAAGCAGATTTTAATGGAAATGACTACTGTTATAGTTTATACACAAGTCTGTAGTAAAAAAAAAAAAATGTCATCTTGCTGATTCTTAACTACAGGTCAGGGTGAAACTGGTTAAGTGGAGCCAGGAGAAACCACATCAAAACAGAGAGTAAAGGAAACCCTTCCTAGACATTTGCATCTTCAGACAACTTGCAGTCAACACAGCATCTGAAGGAATGAAAAGGAAACATTTCAATTCTTAACTCTAAGACTCTGCTTGGACCAACAAATCAGTTTTCTCTAGTAAACGTTCCCCCTTGGTTTCTCTCAACTCACTCCTTGTAGATATACACATACACCAGTGCCACCATAAGCACTTGTCACTAAGTTATCACTTTCAGAAACTGAGAGTCACCAAATCTTCTGGCCCCTACCCACTAGATTGAACTTTTAGAGTTAAATGGTCTGGCTTTTAAAAAAAAGGCAGGGAGGGTGAGAAGCCAATTAAAAACGCTCTATAAAGCCCTACCCTAGTCAATAGTCAATATCTAAGTCATTAACATAGATAATTGTTCTGCTACAAGCTACAATGTGCAGAAAGACAAAACTAAATTCTTACTATGGGTTATCAATGAAACACAAGCCCAATAGCACATCCCAACAACAAGAGCGTTCTGGAAACTTCTAAATGTAAAAAATAGCCTAATATAATCTTTATATAAAATGCAACTGCTTTAATAAAAAAAAAAACACACACCCTGCAATCTGAGCACTTCTTACTGCTTCTTTAAGTTTATGGGTTAAGGATAACTATCCTCACTTTACGAACAACAAAAAAAATTGAATCTTAAGAAAATATTTTACCTAAAATTTCATCAATTTTTACCATCATCACAGTCATCAATTAGAATAGCAACAAAATAACGAGCACGTACTCACTCCAGCACTACTTTATATTCACATCTCATTTAATCTGTATAGACACCTTATCAGGTAAATGCTATCATCTTCATTTCAGAAATTAGTAGACAAGCTTAAAGAAGTGAAATAATTTGCCAGAACTCATGAACTGGAAGTCACAGCACCAGGATTTCAACTCAAATTTGTTCAGCTTTATACATTCAATAATTGAACTGCCATCCTTTGGTTTTAGAACCACATTCAAGTATTTTCCAACCAATGATTTCAGAAATAATACAAGACTACCTAATTACTATACTGCCAAACCCACAAAAAGTTGAGGTAAAATCCTCACTCTCTACAAGGGGAAAGAGAAACAAAGTTACCTGCTTGGAGTCTCAGACTGAACTGCCAGAATAAAAACTAGACATGAATACTGGCTACTTACACTCTGAATTCTAACTATAAGGTAACACAGACTCCTAACTCATGTATCTAGGATGGGTAAAAATAACCCCAATATTTCTCATGTCAGCTAGTATACATTCAGGTTAGTGATACTGTGATACAATCAGAGCTAGGTTTAGAACAAGTAGTACCTCAAAAGGGCCGACCAGCTGTAGACAAGCATAAGCTTATCACTACACGTGAGGAACATTAAGCACTTTCTGGGATACTTGTACACTGTGTAGCACTGAAGAAAGGATGGCTGTAACAAAGTAAGACGAAAGCAAGACTGCTCCTAAGTGCGTGCACGCGCGCCAGTGAGACAGAACAATCCAAATTCTGGTGGACCTTAAAATCCACACGAAGTTTAACACTGACTCCACAGGTGATAGGGCCCTAACGTTACCTCTTCACCAGGAACACGACATAAGACCATCTGTATGGTTCACATTCGTTTCCAAAGACATTTTCCCCCTATTTACTAACTCATTTGATCTTCATACGGTTCATGATCACATTTATGATCAAGTTCACAAAGACACGAACACGGTTTGAAAATTCAACTGACCTGGGCTGGAGACAGAAAGACAGTGAGACTGTTATATGTGAAACATGCTTTCTCACACATGTCACTTCTGCTAAACCGCTCGACACTGGAAGGCAGGCAAGCCAAAGACGATCACCCCCAGTTTTCAGACTGGGAAACCCGGGAGGCAATAAATGGGCTACAAAAGATAATGATCCAGCAAGTGGCAGACCCGAGACTCTACCCAGGACATCAGACTCCAAACCCTGTGCGTCTTCCCTACTCAACTCTGCGACGAGGCTTTTATTGATAAAGGAAACTTTAAACTTGGGAGTTTTCCGAGGGTGGCCCAGGAAAACCAGGAAGTATAACCTCCCTCGCGAACAGACAGCTCACTCCCAGCTCATAGCCCGGGGCTCCCAGCCAGCCCAGCGGACTCGCTCTAAAGGCTCAGGGCTCGCGCCCCCGAAATCGCCCGAAGCCCCGGGGTAGTCTCGGGTGGCCCCCGCTGTCCACAGCCTCCTACCCACTGGGGAGAAAAAGGGGTCCCCAAGTCCCCAGTCGGTACCTGTTGAAACACAGGAAAGGAACTGCCCCTTCGCAGAGAGTATTTGGGGAGAACACCCAAAGCAAGCACGCAGCCCAGAGAAGGAAAAAGGGGTCTGACACGGCACCCCGCAACCCACGGCCCGCAGGGATCTAAGGGCGGGAGCTTCCCAGTAACCTCCGCCGCAGGCGGGGGCCGGCCCCGCGCGTCACGTGGGAAGAAAAATACCGGTAGCAAAAGGGGAAAGAGAGCTTGTCCCAGGTGTTGAGGGAGACGTGGAAGCGACGAGCCCCAGTCTGGAGTGCGGAGGGAGGGAGGGACAGGTACGCGAAGCTACTCGTTACCCGGGGTGGCTCAGCTCTCCGCATCCGCCGCCTCCTCCAAGCTCCAGCTCTTCCGCTCGAGCCTCCGAGCCGAGCGCCAGGCCGCGGCTCCGCCCCCCAGCGCCGCGCGGCCTTCTGGGGACTGTAGTCTCCGCGAGGCCGGCCTGCGTAGGCGGCCTGCGGGTCACGTGGGGGGAGGAGCCGGCAAAGGGGCGCAGCCCCCGCGACGTGCGCGGCTGTCCGCCCATGCTTCCCTCCCTGGTCATTCTTCTCCGTCTCCTTCAAGAATTGTCTTTCTAACCTGCTTCTTAAATATCAGCGTTCTCCAGAATTCTCAGTGTTCTCCAGAGTTCTTAGAGAACACTAATACTTAAGTCTCCCTTTGGGCTTCCCTGGTGACTAAGACCGGGGTTTGATCCCTGGGTTGAGAAGATCCGCCGGAGAAGGAAATGGCCACCCACTCCAGTATTCTTGGCCTGGGAAATCCCATGGACAGAAGAGCCTGGCGGACTACAGCCCATGGGGTCGCAAAGAGTCGGGCACGACTGAGCAACTAGAATGTTCACGTCCAACAAGCACCTCAAATGTAGCAACTTTAAAAGTGACTCTTCCCTCCTCCCTGTTCACTAACACTCACTCCAGCCTTCAACCTAGATTCCTCCTTCTCACTTCTTACACTGTGTCCAAATGGGCACCAGATTGTGTAGATTATATGTCCTGAACGTCTCTTGAATGTTTTCTCTTCACACCCACCGCCAGAGATTTAAGTCAGACCCATCTCATTTTTTACCTGATTACAGCATGGGCTTCCTTACTGGGCCTAGCACTTCAGCACCTCTGTGGGTTCCTCCCCACTGCTATCAGCACCTCTGTGGGTTCCTCCCCACTGCCATCAGGCCTATTTATGTAACCAGCAAAATTTAATCACATCACACTTTTGGTTAAACCAATTAAAGGATCCACTTGATTGGCTTTGGGAAGAAAAAAGGAAGGGTATCTCTTGAGTGATTTTTACAAAACATGGACACCTGCCTTACTGCTTTCTCTACATCCTTGTGGTTCAGAAGTTCAGGGAAGAGAGGCTTACAGATCTTATTTCAGGGTAAGTGGAAATAAGCATGTTTTAAACGTTCCCCAGGTGATGCAGTCTTTAAACAAGATTGTATTTTGTTGACTGCTGTGTAGGAGGCTTTGCATCAGAGACTAAGAAAATAATAGTAAACAGTCCCTGCCCTTGTGGAGTTTACAGTCTCTTGGAAGAGACAGATATTAATCAAATTATTCCATACCAGAAAAAAATGAAACCCACAAAAAACAAAACCCTGCCATTACCAGTTGTGAATTATGCAGGAATCATTATGCAAGGAAAGTGATTGATTTCTTTCTCTTTCCCTCTGCCACCCATCCTATGCTGTGAATCAGCGTAGCTCCTCGGCCTATCAAACACAGCCTGGCAGAAGCTCATCTTCCTCCAAGCCCTCCTATATACTTTTAGACTTATGGAACTTCTGAGCTGCATAAATTGTCCCTCTGTTTGGAAAACTCTTTCTCCCTTGACTAACTTCTACCCAGTCTTACTCTACTTTGCTGCATTCAAAGCAAACCCAGTAGAATTCTGGCCACAAGGAAACCCTTTCTGAGGCTTGAACTAATCAAGTGGTAACTTCTGGGCAAGCAGAAATTAGCTGAGTTAGAGAAGCCAGGAACAGTTGAACATGGGCTACTGGGAGCAGGGCTCTGTTAGCTGTTTTGGAGTTAAAAGGCCTGAACCAACATACCCAGCCTTTAAAACACAGATCAAGTGTCACCTCCTCCAGGAAGCCTTTGCTGAGCTCCCCAGCATGAACTAATGGGTTCTCTTTGCACTCATGCAGACCTCTCGTCCAGTGACAGGCTAGAGGCGGCTCATAACAGCTTTCATGTCTGACTCTTTGTGACCCCATGGACTGTAGCCTGCCAGGCTCCTCTGTCCTTGGAATGTTCCAGGCAAGAATACTGGAGTAGGTAGCTGTTCTCTTCTCCAGGGGATCTTCCCAACCCAGGGATCAAATCCAGGTCTCCCACATTGAAGGTAGATTCTTTACCGTCTGATCCACAAGGGAAGCCCTTTGAAAAGCTAACTGTTTTTACAAGTCAGTTTTTAAACCATTGGTAACTTGAAATCAGCTCAGATGGAAGTATTTATATCACCATGGAAATCAACAAATGACAAATCAGGTTCTTTTCTTGAGAGTCAGTTTACCAGCATATCACTACCTTTGTCACAAAATGTATCTCTATGTTATGTTGTGATGATTACTCCCCTTTGAGAGACAAATTCTCTGTAACAACTTTATTTAGTAAATATTTGGTATTTATTACTGTGCACCAGAAACTATCAAAATTCTGAAGGGATTTATAGTGGAGAACAAACAATCATGTTACAAGGCTCACAATCTAGCAGATATGACAGATTGTAAACAAAGAACTGTGTACTTACAAATTGAGCTGGGATGCTTTGTTGTGGAACATCCTAGCAAAGAGTAGTTGGTGAGCATAGAATACTACGCTACTTTAACAAGGTGGTCCAGATCGCCTCTCTGAGGTTCAGAGTGACCTTTCCACTGAGCACTGAAGAATGAGAAAGAGATGGTCAAGGGGAGAACCAGGGAATTGGTGTTCCAGCCAAGGGGATGAGACCACACAGAGAACAAGCTAGGTTGTGTGATGGACAGAATGGTGAGTTTTATGGAATAGTATGAAAGGTAATTGTGTGTCGCCTTGACTGGGTCACTGAGTAATCAGATCAAACATAATTTGTGGATGTGTCTGTGAGGATGTTTCCAGATGAGATTAGCATTTGAGTGGGTAGACTGAGATAAGTAGCTTATTTGCCCTCCCTAATGTGGGTTCCCGCTGCTACTGTCACTTCAGTCTTGTCTGACTCTTTGTGACCCTATGGACTGCAGCCCACCAGGCTCCTCTGTCCATAGAATTCTCCAGGCAAGAATACTGGATCGCATTGCCATTTCCTTCTCCAGGGGATCTTCCCAAACCAGGAATCAAACACGCATCTTACATCTCCTACATTGACAGGCAGGTTCTTTACCACTAGCGCCACCTGGGAAGTGGGCATCACTCAATTTGCTGAGGGTGTGAACAGAAGAAAAAATTGGGAAAAGGAGGAGCCATTCCTTTCTAGTCTGCCTGCTTGAGCTGAGACATCAGTTTATTGGTCTTCTATCCTACTTTCTCTGGTTCTCAAGCCAGGACTGGAATTACACCACTGGCTTTCTTGGGTCTTCAACTTGCAGACAGCAAATGTGGGACTTCTCATCCACAATAAAATCACACAAACCAATTCCTAACAATAAATCTTGTTTTATATATGCATATATACATGTGCGTATTCAGTCACTTCAGTCGTGTCCAACTCTGCAACCCTATGGACTTCAGCCCATCAGGTTCCTCTGTCCATGGGATTCTCCAGGCAAGAATACTGGAGTGGGTTGCCTCACCCTCCTCCAGAGAATCTTCCTGACCCAGGGATCCAACTCGAGTCTCCTGCATTGCAGGTGGATTCTTTACTGCTAAGCCACCAGGGAAGCCCTACATGTATACACACATATACATATACATAGGATATACATATATATATACACATACACCTATACATATAGGAGATACACATATATCCTATTGGTTCCTATTTCTGTGAAGAACCTCTTCTCATACAGATGGGGAGAGCGTGGGTTGAGTGATTCAGATGACATGACAAGATGATTGGAACCAGGTATGCACAGCCTTGAGGCCAAGGTGAGGACCCTGGACTAAATCATAGCCACCGAAAAGTTTAAAACAAGGGGTTAATGATATCTGATTGACTTTTTTTTTTTTTGGCTGCATCTCAGGGCATGTGGAACCTTAGTTCCCCAACCAGGGATGGAACCACACCCCCTGCAGTGAGAGTGTGGTGTCTTAACTACTGGACCCAGGAAAGTCCCCCGACTGACATTTTTATACAGTCATTCTTGTTTTGTTTGGAGGACCAGAGTAGAAGTAGGAGCCTGTTTGCTGCAGTAATCTAGGAAAGAAATAATGAAAACCAGAGTGTTGGCAGTGAAACAAGGTGGGTGGACTTGACATATAATTTGCATCTCGAATCTACAGGACTTGCTGATGACTGAACGTTAGGGGAGGATGGGCTGGTGGCGGAAAGAGGACCCAAGGGCAGAAATTATTTACACTCATCTCCATATCCTCAGTCCCTAGATCAGGGTCAGGCTCATAGTAGGTGTTCAAGAACTGTGTGCTGAATAAATGTATCCATCCTAAGTGCTAAGCTCTGTGACCCATGACCATCACTGTTGCTTCACACAGGGCCTCTACTAGCCCTTATACTACTTGTCTGCAGATTAGAAAGAAGGGTCCCATCCTCCATGTGGACACTATTCATCACCAGGGAGCACAGATTGATGAGTAGAGTATGAGCTATGTTTCAGCTCCCACTTACCCCCTCAGCTGGCACCCTTGTGCAGTACACAGTCTGTACAGCTACATATGGCAGCCCTGGCTTCACATCCCCAGGAGACTGTTCTGTGGCATTAATCCTAGTATTGATGGGGAGAATTTGAGGTCTGCGGGGAAAGAAGCTGCCTGCCTGGGGTCACCAGAACTGCTGCCGGGACTGCGACTCAAGCCTTGCCCTCTGAATCCCTGGGGGCTCTTTAACTTTGGAGCCACATTGTCGCTCCCTAATCACTCAGCCCATCGATAAAGAGCTGAGCTCAAAATGGTGACTTTGCTTCCTTGAGTTTCTCATCTGTCTCAGTTACTATTGTTAGAGTATTTCACATTTACATAGTATCCAATATGTGCTCTGTGCCTTACAAAATACAATAAAGGAACGTGAAACCAAAGGACCTTGATTTTTTTTTTAAACAGAATAAATAAGGAATGGCTGATTTAAAGGGCCCTTAGCTCTTGGATTAAAATGAACTGTGTATATTGGTTTGAGGTGATCCTGTAAGTGATACAGAAGAAAGTACTCCCATGTGCAAGGTGTTTTTTCTTTGTATTCCTGCCCAGAAGAGGAGGGGATATTTAAGCAGCTGGCTTTAGAAATAAAAACTAGGGAGTAGGGGGTCAAGGACATAAGGAAGGAAAGAAACACCCTAGACTAGGAAAAGAATTCTCCCTTTAATAAATAATAGCATTTAACATTTAACAAATGCATATTGTGTGCAGGAGCAGTGCCAAGCCCTTTATGTACCTGATCTGAGTCAGTCCTCATACAACCCTACAAGGTACAATCTATTATTACCATCATTTCACAGTGGAGGAAGCCCAAGGCTATGCAGCTAATAACTGACAAACCTGAGATTTGAACCAAGGCAATCTGACTCTCGAGTCTGAGCTCTCAACCACTAAGTTATACTGCCCCCAACTCAAATGTTCCTGATGCCAGGTCCCCTCTTTCAGACCCTGCAGAGTCCTTGGGTAACTATTAATAGAGGTTATCTGGTCCTCAGACTTTTAGGGATTTCATGTTGCCTGTCTGTTAAGTGATTTGGGCTTGGTCATCTCCAGCCTAGTTTCAAAATGGACAATTTGAACAAGGCATATATAACAGAACTCTGCCAGGGGACACTTCACAACTCCTTGGAATTTCAATATCCTCCTAATATAATACCATAATTACCAAGATGGCATGGAAGATAGAGGAGAAAAAGTTATCAGGAGAGAGGGACTAAATGAACAATGAACCTGCCCCTTGGAAATGTGGGCCCTTATTGGTGCCCCCTAATGGAAGAATTCTTTCCTTTAGTGACTTTCATCAATAAATGCAGAAAGATCCAGGTTTTATTAGGCTTTTGGGTACTTGGATCCTTCCCTCATGACTAGCATCAGTAAGTGCTATTATCTAGAATTTTATCTGTCTTATGTATCATCTGGAGGAAAACTAAGACTTTTTAGGACAAGAGGAAGGCAAAATATCAACTGGAGAACTCCCATTTAATTCATGAGGAAAACCAGATAGAGGACTCTGAGGAGCAGCAATGACCTCAGACCCCACATCTAAGACAAGAGCCCGAAAAACTCTCCCAACTCTAAGTGAAGCCACCTTTAAAAGGGCATGGCAGCAACTATTGTTTTGGTTGACTCTCTGGACAGTGAGGTCACACATCTGATGCTCTTATCCAACTGTGAGCTGTGCTAGTGCCTCCAACACACATACACACTCTCAATCTCTCTCTTTCTCACACACATGCATGTATACACAATTAACTTTCCTGCACCAAGTCCAATCTCTCCACCTCTTGACCTCAAGGCTTGTCTTGGTAAAATATCCAATACCACAATGCTTCTTAGAGGGAAGGGCTAGGTGATATTATGTCCATATTTATCTTGATCTGAGGACAACTTGACTCCTTGGAGCTATAATTGAGAAAATAGTCTAATAACGTCTGCCACTTAGAATTTCCTGGCTCAGCTCCGACTGAGTCAACTATTTAGAGCTGGGCTTTGAGTTCCAATACAGCAGCGTCCATGCCTTGGTTTTAACATTCTCAATATCCACGTCCGGATGTGCAGCAAGACACCTCCCACCCAGGGGGCCATTGGGAGCCCCTGGCGCATGTAGCACAGAAGCTGTAGTTAAGCACTGATTGAGAAGCCAAGGCAATGTGCATAATGGGACAGATTTGAGACCAGGGTGGGGAAATTTTCTATTGCTATAAAACATATAATCTTGAATATTCACTAAACCTCAGTTTCATCATCTGTAAAATGGAGACCCACCAAGGCCACCTATTTCACTGGGTTATCACGAGGATTAAGTCATACAGCGGATGGGAAATGGTTTGGTAAATTATAAAGTGACATATACATTACATATGGATATATGTAATGAAAGGGGGCATATACATTACACAGAGTTTTGCTCTTCAGGGACAGGGATGACTAGGGAACAAACAGATTTTTTAAATTGCAACATTGATTCTTTTCCCTTAGAAGAGTGGTAGGAGCAGAGTGACCCTCTTACAAAGTTTTCTTCCTGGCACACAGTCCCTCAGTCCCAGACTCTCTCCCATGGCTCCACAGCACTCAGTTATGATTCCTTCTACGCAGCACCCAGCACAGTGCCTTGCACACAGCAGAACTTGCTAAATTTAAACAATCATCTTTTTTACTCAACAATAGAATATCAAGAATCTGGCTCAACATGTCACAAGGAGTTAACACGCTCAGGGATAGCCTAGAATTGGTAACCCGGCCCCCTATCTAGGGCAGTGGGCCCTCGCTGAGCTCAAGAAAGCAAGCAGCCTGTTTCCACATAAACAGAACTTGTCACGCTCTAGACTGCCATGTTATTTCACATCACCTTTCCTTGTACGTGCTATTCCCTTCACCTGGAATGCCCTTTCTGTCCTTCTTCCATCTCCACCAGGACCTAACTCATGGCACTGCTGAGAAACTTCCCCAATTTCCCCAGGCTAGCAAGTCACTTCTGCCTCCTCCTTCCCATGAGCTCTCATACTCTTTGGTTATAGTGCTCCTGACCAAACCATAATGACTTACGTGTGTCTCCGCCCCACCAGAGCACAATGCACAGCACGTGGGCCCCACACTTGTTTATTGGATAAACTAGTCCTCTCTCTGGTCTTTTCGGCAGGACTGGGAATGGGGAGCCAAGAGTAAAAGCCAGAGGAAATCAAGTAACCACCAACTTTTGTTTACACTCTCATTTCTCAAGAAGGCTTTGCAGACAGCCCCTCACCCCCACCTAATTCCTTTACCTCCAGAAAGAATCTTGCAAGGCATATGATAAATTGCCTGGAAGTAGGCAGAACTTCAAGAGTAATTCCACTGGACTTGGTGCCTTTATCCACCTTTAACCTCGTTCATAATGGTTCAAAGTCTCTGAAGCTGAGTAGCTTGGGTTTAAATCCTGGCTCTAACCAATTCCTGTTCAACTTTAAGTAAATTACTTAATCTTTCTGTGCCTGTTTTCTAATGTACAAAGTAATGATAGTAGCAACATTGCAGAGGTGGGCAAAGGTTATGAGAACTAAAGGATACATTCTCTGTAAAGCACCCAGCTCTTGGCACAAAGGAAGCACTCCCTAAACAATAGCTGGTTTGTAACAGTCCAGCTGTCTGTAACAGTACAATCTTAAGGATGACAAGCTTGTTCTATTTAAAACTTAAGAAGACTGGATTTGTTCCCATACGTCCTGGGCAGGGAGGGGGCACTGGGCCCACTCTGGAGTTCTGTCTGGAGGCTCAGACAATGGGTCTCATCGACCTTCGGTTCTAATCTGGATCCATTCCTTCCCAGCCTCGCAAAGCCTGCTGTCCCCAGTAGGACTAGCAGTACTGAACTGTCTCACGTGGGGGTGCCGAAAAGATCAATTCGTGTTAGCAAAGTGCTTTGGAAATATAACATGCTAAATATTAATGGGTCTCTCTGAGTGTCGGGAAATGTGCAATCTGAACTCTGCTTAGGGCAGCTGAAGGTGGGGAGAGCAATTCTGGGCAGCCCGATTGCCACATCCTCGGTCTAATCGGGAGGTGGTGCTGATGAAGGAGTGAGTGCAACGAGCATCTGGGGGCTGGGCATGGCGCGGGGTAACCGCTCTGGGAGGAAGGATGTTCTGAGGAAGCACCTAATCCACAAATAGACAGAAACCCAGGGTAGGTTTGGGGTAAACCCAGAAACGTCCTCAGGCTCTCTTTACAAAGAGCAGACACAGGCTCTCTGCTTGCTATTCTGACTCTCCTGACTCAGTTCTGGAAAGGACAGCACTGTGAGGGGGTCAGCCATCTGAGTTCTGAGCCCCACTCTCAACCTCCCAAACCCCACGAGCAGAGTGATAAGCAGCACTTTTGTTGATCTTAGCCAGACCTCTCAGTGCAAAATCTTTAGTGTGACCAGACAGCAAGGACTCTGCCCCAGACACTGCCAAATAGCTCTGGAGTAAGGCTTCTTTAGGGCACTGCCCAACTGTCACCTCTTCCAGGAAGACTTCTTATATCTCACCGGATTGAGCTGGACGCTCCTCCCTGGGGCATCTGTGGGGTTCTGTGCTGGTTCCTATAAATGCATGCAGCAGACACTGTCAGTGCTCTGCCCACATAGACTTGGCACCATCATTTCTCCACACATACGGCGTTCTGCCTATAGCCATGCATGTACCTAATCAGAGGTCAGGGCAGACGAGAGGGTAGGAGTCAATGGGCCAATACCTCAGATCCTCACCCTCAGAGGGGGCAACACTGAGACAGTTTCTGCACTAGCTCTGAGACATCCCCACTGGAACTGAGCCCCTGTTACCCCCAGCAGAAACCTGATCATTAACATGCCTGGTATTGGTTTCCTTTTCTTCCCTGTTTCAGCTTCAACTCCTCTACGGGTATTTCCTGGGATTGCTGCCTGAGATGGTTTGGGTGGCACCCGACCTAACACACTGCACTCCCCCTGTGGTAGGGGCATTATCTGTTAGTGCTTCTCTTTCTCACTAGACATAAACAACATGAGGGGAGAGACTGTTTCTACTTCATTTTTTACCCTCAGTGTTTTGCATCATGCCTAGTATATAAGTACTCGGTAAATATTTGTTGAATGAATGAATGAGTCAAGCACTGGGCCAAAGGATGACATTATAATAATAACATCTGGCCCTTTTGAGTTTCCTTTGTTATTCTCAGGACCAGCCCAGGACCAAGGAATCCTGTCCCAGGGCTTGGAAGGAAAGAAAATACCTATGTTAACTGAGGACAAGATGGTGGGATGGCATCACTGACTCAAGGGACGTGAGTTTGAGGAAACTCTAGGAAATAGTGAAGGACAGGGAAGCCTGGCATACTGCAGTCCATGGGGTCGCAAAAAGTCTAAAGCAACTTAGCGACTTAACAACAGTAATAGCTGAACTTTCCAGATGTGGTCAAAACTTGCTTGCATGCCTGGTAGGAGTGCCCCCAAGAGCCTTGCGTGATCCTGCGGCTCTGGCCTCAAGGGATCCATCACATGCCGAATAGCACCTTCTGTATATGCAGCACCAAATGGTTCTTTCTCCTCATGCCAGCTCCTCAGGCTACTCTCTTTTCTGTTCTTCACATTAAAAACAAAAACAAAAATGGAAAACCAGAAAAAGAAAAAAAAAAAAAAAAGACAGGCTGGCTATTTTTAATGAATTTTCTGCAGTGGTGCCTTTCTTTCTGATTTTTTTACTTTCTCAATGCTAAAAGAAAGGGAGACACGTGAATCTGTGAGAATAACATCCAAAAAGCTGAAGCTAGAGAAGGATCCCAATGCTCTAGGAAAAGCTGAAAGCAGCCAAAGGGACTCAATAGCCATGCTGGCAAGAGAACATTAAAAGAATTAAGGCCACTGTTGGCAGAAAGTGTGAGAATATTCAGGTGACAGAGACAAGGAGGTCAAACTAGTCCATGTTTGTTTTTTCTCACCTTCTCCAGTCTTTACAAAGGTGTTCAGACTAGAATGGTATGATGATCATTCTAAGAATATAGAATTCCAGCAGAAGGAAAGTGCCTAAGCAATTTAAAGTGAGGGCACATCATAGAAATTCAATTATTGGCATTTGGGGAAAGAGAGAAACAGAGACAAAGAAAGTGAGAGAGAACTAGCAAGAGTACAATTTAAATAGTCTAGCACATTCTGCTTGCCTTTCCACCCACTGAGCATATGCCCCGGTATGAACATGAGATGGGAGATAATAAAGTCATCATTAACATGAATTGTAGTACTATGTGCCAGGTGCTTGTCTAAAGACCTCATATGCCTTAATGTATCTGGTCCTCAATGTAACCCTATGAGACAGGTATGCACTGTTATTACCCCCACTTTACAGATGAAGAAACTGGTGCACAGACAGGTTGAGTAACTTGCCTGTGGTCACATAACAAGTGGTGGGGCCAGGATTCAAAATTAGACAGTCTGGCCCCAACACTCACTAGACTCAGTTCCCAAACACCTCTTATAGGCAAAGCATCTGAGGGGCTGAGAGAGATTCAGGTAGTCAGAGATCCATATTTTTCATACTACTGAGCTCTTAATGCAAACAAACCAATTTCTTGGGTGCACAGCTACAGAATCGGTGATTTGTTGCAGTGCTAAGGCTATTCAAGGAAAATTCCAATATGTCACTTTTCCCTTTTTGTGCTGACTTGAGAATGTAACCTTCATGCTAGATGTGCATTCTTTGTGCATGCGATTTGTCTAGGTCCCTAAACCTGGGAAGAAAATCTCCCAGACAGCTGAAAGAATTTGCAAATCTTAGAACCACCGTCTAAACCTTTAAGAAATCTTAAAAATTAGGAAATGCCACAGAATTTCAAGTGAGAAGCCGTTTGGGCCCCTTTCAAAAATATGGGACTTGTTTTGAGAAACTATAGGCAAGAACACTGGATGTTACTAAGAAATGATTGCTAAAATAGGTTTTCAAGATTAATTCATTCGCTCACTTCAGAAATATTTATTTGGTACCTGTTGTGTGCCAGGCCCTATTCTTGGCACTGAGAATATAACAGGAGCAAAACAGATAAAATCTATGCCTTTGTAGAGTTTATGTTCTACTGGGAGACTGTCGGTAATAAATATAAAGATAATTTCAGGTAGTTATAAATGTCATTAAGAAGGCAGGATAGGAGGATGGAAACGTCTTGCTGCACATGTAACAATGGGGCTGAGACTGTGTAAGTGAGGGATCAAGCCGTGGGGAGACTCATGGGGAGATCCATGAGAGGGAACACCCAGTGCTGAAGCCCTAAGATAGCAACTAGCAGGTTCAAGTACAGCAAGATGGTCTGTGTGACCAAAGTGGAAAAGTACACGTTTATGCGGGCAAAGAGAGGCGGCCAGCGCCAGGCCACACACAATCCTACAGGCCATTGTGAGGACCTCAGGTCCATTTCTAAGTGTGTTGGGAAACTTGCAGAGTTTTGAGCAGGTTTCGAGCACATGACTTCATGTGATCTGATTTTGTTCTAAAGAGAACTGGCTGCCATATAGACACAAGAATAATCTCTGCTCTCCTCGTTGGAAGTGACTACCTTTTCCTCTGTATTTGCATACCATTTAGCCCATGTCCCAATGACAGTATTTGTTTTACTCTTTGGTGTGTTTCCCCACCAGACTATAATTTCCCAGGAGACAAAACTCTGAGGTTATTTGCCCTTGTCCTTCCACCTCAATTACCCCGTGGAGTGCTCATGTTCCCCGGCACACATGTGGCCGTGTACACACAATGCCTAGGACTGTGCTGAGCAAATGAAATGCTCAATAACCCTGAATAATGACTAGCATTACAATCAGGAAGGTTTCAACTGAAAAGGAGGAATTTTTGAGCAGGGAAGTCATAAAACTGAAAGGTCTGCCTTCAAAAGTAAAATTTCCCATTAGCGAAGGTGCTCAAGACCTCCCATCTTTTGCAGGGAATGTGGTAGCCTGGTGATTGCATCATCAGATGGGTGATTGTGACTTTTAAGAATTTGTGGAGCTCTGAGCTTTTGTAATTCTAACAAAAATGGTTAAGTCATGAAAAATAAAGGATTTGGGCCATACAAGAATTTGCATGATCTATCCCAAATAAGTTGTGGTCACTTTCACAAGGGTTCTTGCCTTGATGAGCCTTGTCCGCTGGTGCACCCCTTTTCACCCATCCATGCGGGCTTGTGCTCTGATTTAGTTGGATGACAAATGAAGTACTATGTGTATTCTGGACACCATAATTTAAGAGGAATATAGACAAATTGGAGCATGACCATGGGAGGCTAACCAGAGAGTGAGGGATCTGAAAAACCAAACATTATAAGAAATGACTAGAAGCACTTAGAAGATTTCCTCTAGTAAAAAGAAAGACTAAGGTGGGATGGGGGCAGTAGGATGGAAGGCATGACAGCCTCTTGGAATAGTGAAAGGAATGTCCCAAGATATGGGGAAAGCCTTACTGGGGTTGTCCAGAAGGCAGGTATAGGACCAAAGGGATGAAATAAAAGCGAGGCAGCCTTCTGTCCTTAACACCCTCCCAGCACCCAGCCCCAGGCCTTTCCTTTAGTAGCAAAACAATGTGTTTTAATTGGATTGGAGTGCAACAACTAAACAGGCTGAAAGCCTCTAGAGCAGCCATCTAGAAAGCCATGGAAAGGAGTCCTGCTGGGATGATGTTAGGTTGGATTAGATCAGAAAACGCAAAAATCATTCACATTAAGTCCCAGCCATAAACCGTTGGGCGTAGCTGCCTGAAACACTGGTGAGAACATTTTGAGGCTGCATCTCTGCCTGGCAAACAAATGTGTGGATGCCAATGGCAATGTCTGTTGTGGGTAGAGGAGAAGGGGACAGAGCAAGAATGCCAGCCCCAGCATTGAAGGACGCTTCACTTTACATATATTGCTGTCACTTTACATATATTGGGCTTTTGGTGACCTGGGATACAATCACAGGTATGAAATTCAATATAGTGTCGTTCAGTATCCCAAATGGGTACACGCTGTCGTAGTCTGCAAGATCAGCATGGAGCCTCCATCCGTGGGCGCTGTGGCTTTCAGATCTGCTCAGAGACCTGGGGCAGCCAGCATTGATCCTGTTTGGTTCCCTAGAAGGAACGGTATTGATCTATTGTGCTGTGAAACCTGCATCTAGTTACAACAAGCAATTCCCTTGTCTTCAGTGGCCATTTCAAAGTCCCCTAGACACTCTACTTCTATTTGGTTCAGCCTCCAGCTAACAGTCCATTGATGCTGGACATCACTGAGCAGACCCCATTTAATCAGTATGACCCTCCTTTTTCACCTTTGAACAAAGCCATATTGAGCACCTACTTCTTAGGTGCCAGGAACAGAACTGGGCACTTGGTACAAGGCTGGCTTCAAATCTAAGTCCAGTATATACAGCTGAAACATGGACTAATTATCCTGTTTGATATAGGCAATACTGGCAAAGAAGAATGAAGTTGGGGCTAGGTGATGGCAGAAGAGGGGAGCTGAACTCTTCTGGGGGGCTGCTGGTAGCTGCTGGGGGTGCCTTGAGAGAAGGCTCAGTGAAGGAGAGAGGCGAGTCTTGAAGAATGAGTAAAGACCACGCCTAGCACATTGAAAGCAATGTGTACAATATTGTAGTTTGTAAGTCCCCTCCAGGGACCTAATAAGAGTCCCAAAGATTGATCAACAAAGTGTGCAACTGGGCTTGGGCTGGACAAAGCATGAGGAAGATAAAATCTGGCATTTCCCTTCCTTCTGGACCCTCTCTTTCAAACATGGACACACCACCTCAGGCCCAAAAGACTGTCCCTTCCTCTCACCCCAGCCCACCCCAGAAGAGGGCACTCTGAATGCTCACACTGCCCCTTCAAACGCAGGGCTCATCCATGTAGGGTTCTTGGACCCTACCTTTGCTAAGCTCCAGAACATTTGGGCTCCTGCCATCAAAACTGATCATCTTCCCCACCATGTCTATATCTGCATTATTTACAAAAGGTGGAAGCACCACAGTGTTCATTGATGGATGAAAGGATAAACAAAATGTGGTGTAGACATATAACCTAGTATTACTCAGCCGTAAAAAGGGATACAAATCGGACACGTAATACAGCATGGGTGAACCTTGAGGACATAGTGCTAAGTGAAATAAGACCGTCACAAAAGGACAGAACTGTATGATTCCATTTTATGAGGTACTTAGAGTGGTTAGGGCTTCCCTGATAGCTCACTTGGTAAAGAATCTGCCTGCAATGCAGGAGACCCCGGTTCAATTCCTGAGCTGGGAAGATCCACTGGAGAAAGGATAGGCTGCCCACTCCAGTATTGTTGGGCTTCCCTTGTGGCTCAGCTGGTAAAGAATCTGCCTGCAATGTGGGAGGCCTGGGTTTGATCCCTGGGTTGGGAAGATCTCCTGGAGAAGGGAACAGTATTCTGGCCTGGAGACCAGTACTCTTGCCTGGAAAATCCCATGGACAGAGGAGTCTGATAGGCTACAGCCCATGGGGTCAAAAAGAATTGGACACAACAGAGTGACTTCACTTTTCACTCACTTAGAGTGGTTAAATTCACAAAGACAATGTAAAGTGGTGGCTGCCTAGGGCTGTGGGAGGGGACAATGCAGAGTTGTTGTTTAATGAGTACAGGGTTTCAGTTTTGCAAGAAAAAAGTTCTGGATATTGGTTTCATAAGAGTATGTGTGCTTATAGATGAAAGTGAAAGTGTAAGTCTCTCAGTCATGTCCAATTCTTTGCGACCCCATGGACTACAGTCCATGGAATTCTCCAGGCCAGAATACAGGTGTGGGTAGCCTTTCCCTTCTCCAGGAGATCTTCCCAACCCAGCGATCGGACCCAGGTCTCCTGGACTGCAGGCAGATTCTTTATTAGCTGAGCCATGAGGGAAGCCCAAGAATACTGGAGTGGGTAGCCTATCCCTTCTAGCTGAAATTTATAATTAAAATAGTTAAGATGATAAAGTTTATGCTTATATATTTTGTATGGGCAAGCATGCTCACTCAAGTCTGACTCTGTGACCCTATGGACTGTAGCCCACCAGGTTCCTCTGTCCAAGGGATTTCCCAGGCAAGAATTCTGGAATGGATTGCCATTTCCTCCTCCAAAGGGTCTTCCTGACTCAGGGATCAAATCCGTGTCTCTCTTAGTTCCTGCAGTGGCAGTCAGATTCTCTACCACTGAACCACTGGGGAAGCTTATATATTTTACCACAATTAAAAAACTTTTTATTACAGAAACAGGGCCTTCCCTGGTGGTCCAATGGTTAAGAATCTGTGCTCCCAATGCAGGTTTAATCCTTGGTCAGAGAAGTAAGATTCCACATGCTTTTGCAGTGCAGCTAAAAAAATAAAAACAAAAACAAACTGTATAGTACAAAAACAAACAGAAAGAAAACAAACAAAAAAGCCTGCTCTTCAGAACTGAGTACACGTTCTTTCATCCTTCATCCTAGAGCCTCTCATTCCATGACCTCTGCCAAGAGAGGCCAGTGCAGCCAGCAAACTGACTGTGCTAAGAGGGTGATAACGGGATAAAGCAATTCCCCTCCCAGTTAAAACACTGTAACCCGATTCTTCTGAAAATCAGAACTGGAACCCAAGGGTCACAGTCAGTAGAGAGCTTTGAGGGACTGTGACAGCCCGCTCAGGGAGAGGTTCAAAGTGCCATCCGAGGAAACAAACCCGTGTTTGTCTTCATCCCTGCTTTACCTCCACCCTTGGCACTGAGCCTGGGGATTAGGATGCTCTCAAAATGATTATATTTTCCCCAATAACAGTGAACGAATAAATTAATGAGTAAATGAAGCCGGGTCCCTTAAATGACACAAAGTAGGCGGTCTTGAGCATAGGGCATCTTATGGGAAAACGATGTCTCTTCTGCTTGCGTGCTGAATGAGTTGGTCTTGTCTGCTGACAGCCCCTCTTTTGGAGGCATTACCTCTCCTTCATTCCTGTGGTCCGAGGGACTGTCAATCACTGTGTCCTTCCCCGTGGACCACAAGGGTTGGCATGTGACCCAGGCTGAACCAACCATTATCCTGAAGCTTTGAACTCAATGACTGGTTCAGAAATGGAAATAGGACCCAACCAGAATGAGTGAGAATCCTTCCATGAGATTTGTAAGCTACATGCAGATAAAAAGGGCCTCTCTCCCTTTCAGCTTTGCAAGCCAGTAGTAATCCTTCCCACCAACTGCAGAGATTCTGCCTGAGAATGAAGCCATCGAAGCAGGGTCTGAAGCTGAAGAAAAAGACAGATTCCTGACTTCAGTATTTTAACCCCTGGGTGCAGCTATACTTAAAGTCAGATGCCCTTCGGAACTTCCTGATTATGGGAGTCAATAAAAAAAAAATTTTTTTTTCCTTAAGATTGTTTGAGTTGGGCTTACAGACCTCTCAACAAAAAATCTTGACAATACAGTCTGCTCATTTCTAGTTTGAGTACTTTCCATATGTATTTCACCTATGACATTGACTGTTTTTAAGAGTCCACAAAATTTATTCAGCACATCTTTGTATGCAGCACACCAGCAACCCGGAGAGAAAGAATTAGAAAAGCCAGTGTTTGTCCTAAGAGACATTCTAATGGATGTAAAGGGTTGGGGGAAGGGAAGAAACTCATTTAACTAGCATTTTAAAATTACCTGCTGTGTGTCATGATTGTGGCACATACTTATTTCACAAGTAATTGCGGTTCATCATCACCAACCCTGAATATAAGGTATTATTCTACTTTACAGATAAAATCAGGGTTCAAGAGGTTAAACAATTGCCCAAGACTACCCAACTATTAAGTGATAGAACAAGGTTTCAGCCTCAGACTTCTTACTCCAAGGTCAATGACCTTGTCACTGTGCAAACCTGCCTCTTGGACAGGAGATAAGACAAGCTCAAGAAAAGGGTAAGGAAAGTAGAGGCATTTGTCCATTCAGTAAATATTCATTCAGGGTCTGCCATTGGTTATTGTCTGTGCAAATACTTATTAAACTAATGTACACTACATAAATGTAAAGTATCATCAACATGTACAAGGCACCGGGCTGGGAATAGTAGAAGGAGCGGTGTGTGTATAAACCAGCCTTTTCCCTCAGGGACATATAATAGAGTACACTTAGAAATATTGCATGGCAAAACATGATTAATGGCTCAAGATTGGTTCAAAGTGCTATGAGGTTCTGAGTAGGAAGTGCTCATACCTGACTGAGGGAGCCGGAAAGACTTCATCACAAAAAGTATATTGGTTAAGTGCAAATAAACGTACTGCTAATGATGTGTTTACCCAGGTGCTAATGGGATTTTGGAAGAAATGGAAAAGAAAAGGAAAGAAGATGGAAGAAAGGGAGGGAAGATAGAGGAGCAAGAAGAGAGGAGGAAAGAGAAGAAAGAAAAGAATGAAAAAGAAGACAAGAAAGGGAGAGAGGGAGGGAGGGATGGATAAGAAAGGAGGCAGGTGGGTAGATGGGCATCAGCTGCAGCATATTCCTGGGGTTGTGGCCTGTCTGGCATGTCACAGAATAGGGGTTTTCTAAGCTTTCTTTCATAGACACTGTGAGGGCAAGATGCCTTCTTGATTATTCACTCGGCCATTCTACTGATCTCTGAAAAATAACTCAGATTATTACTTAATTTAGTAACCCCAACATTTTATTTTCTATTTTTTTAAACATTTTTTTTATGTAGACCATTTTTAAAGTTTTTACTGAGTTTGGTACAATATTGCTTTTGTTTTATGTTTTGGTTTATTGACCACAAGGCATGCAGGATCTTAGTTCCCAGACTAGGGAGCGAACCTATACCCCCTGCATTGGAAGATGAAGTCTTAACCACTGGACAACCAGGGAAGTCCCATTCCCACATTTTAGAGCAGGAGGAACCTTGTAATTCCAAAATTCTGGAGGTGCTTGAATTGAATGAGAATCACCTGGGAGCTTGCTCCAATGAAGACCCCTAGGTCCTGACCCCAAAGATTTAGTTTCAACACACTGATTTGAGTCCAGGGATTTGCATTTTTAAAAACCACTCACTTGGGTGAATCTGATGAAAGTGTTCTGAAGGCCACGCTTTGAGAAACACTGCAGCTTCACCCTATTGTTTCTCAGGTAAAGAAGTCTTAAAGTTCCCAAGAGGTTTAGAAGACTGGTGCAAGATCACACAGCTAATTAACGAAAGATCCAGCCCCAGATCAGGTCTATGGACTCTTGGTCCATTGTTTGTTTCCCCATTAGCCTTAATAGCTCTCCAGCTCAGAATCTGCCCTAACTATTGATATTGTAGGAGAGTTTATCAGCCCTCAGTTGCCAGGAACATCCATATGGACTATACTCAGAACCACAGCTTGAGTCATCCCAGGGTACAAGATTTCAAAGCTACCTTCTCTCAGATTCCAGTGTTAACTTGCACATAGTTAGCACTAAATGAGTATATGTTAACTTGATAAATCCCTAGCTGGAATATAAAAAGAAAAAAACGGTTCTAGTGCAGGTAAAGACTCCTTCTTAATCACCCTATTGTGGCTTCGTGTTCTCATAGGGATGCCCTTGATTCAAGTTAATTTAATGAATATTTATTGAGCACCTACTATTTTTAAGGCCCCGTGCCTAGAGGAAACAAAAATAAAAGTAAGTTTTTCTATTCTTATGTGTGGCACAAAAGTCTGAGACGGGTTGGAGGGGTTCAAAAAAGGAGATACTTACCTATTCAGGAAAATCAGAGTATACTTTATCGAGATTTCTTTCAAGAGGAATCTTAAAGGATGAGTAGGATTTCGAGATATGAAATAGGAAGGGAAGATGGTCCTGGTGGGATCTCACTGGCAGCAAGATATGGAGAAAATCGAAAACAGCTGATTGTAGCTGTAGCTTGGGCACCAATGAGACAGTAAAGAGATTATAAGACTGAAAATACAATGGAAAGATCCTGAAGTGGATGAATTAGATTTGGGTCAAAAAAATCTGGACTAAATCTGAAACATACTGGGAAATCATTGAAAATATTTGATTGCTTTGAAGTTTAAGAAAATGTTTTTGATAAAGGTATGTAGGGTGATCAGAAGCTGGGGTATGCAGGAAGTAAGGAGACCAACTGGGAAGAGAGTCAGTTTGAGTGAGGTAATGAATGTTAGGAAGCAGCCAGAGCCAAAAGTGCAAAGTCATGGCAGCTGACTGCCTATTATGAGGTATAAAGGAGAGAACTATATGGATGATGCTAAAGTTTCAAGATTATCCAATCGAGTAATCCAATATAGGGAAGTGAGGTTGGGTGATGATTTTGATGTTGACATGCTAAGATTAAAGCTTCATAGACCACATACAGCCACCTAGCAAAAAGCTGGTGCTGGTATCAGAGGTGAGGAGACAGGTGTTAGGTAGGGGTGTAGAGGAATCATCCACATACCTTGTATGATTCCATACAAGGTACTGGAATGGATGAGAAAAATGAGATGTAAAGTATAAAGGGAGAATGGTGAAAAGGGATATAATGACTCTATCTTTCAATTAACAGAAAGCCCTACACTTTATGATATAAATAATGCAAGGCCTTTATTAACTTATGTAACTGAAAAATCCAGTGGAGTGGGATTCAGACATGGTTCAGTCAGGGATCTGGCTCTATTATGCTTTAGTTTTCTACACCCTGCTCTATTCTGTGTTTTGGCTTCACCTTTACACTAGATTTTCTCAAGGTTGTAAGCTGGTGGCCAACAGCAATTAGGCTTAATGCTGTTATCATTTATACCCAAGAGGAGAGAAAGAACTGGCTTTCCTCAACTGTGAAACTAAAGTCTTGGGCTTTGTTCTAGTTGAATCCACCGTAGGTCACATGTAAATGTCACATGTTGATTGCTCTGGTTTTCTTTTCCCTGAACTGTCACTGTGGAAAGAGGAACAGGGGCTTCCCTGGTGGCTCAATGGTAAAAAATTCACCTGCCAATGCAGGAGACACAGGTTTGCTCTCTGATCCAGGAGGACCCCACATGCTGCAAAGCAACTAAGCCTGTGGGCCACAACTACTGGGCCTCTGCTCCAGAGCCCATGCTCCACAACAAGAGGAACCACTGCAGTGAGAAGCCCGTGCGAGGCAACTAGACAGGTGCTCCTGCTCACTGCAACTACAGCAAAGCTCATGCAGCAGTGAAGACCTAGCACGGCCATCAATAAATAAATAAAATTATTTTTAAAAGTTTAAAAGTAAACAAACAAAAAACCTTAAAAAAATCAAGAGGAATGGGTTTATACTAAAAGACTTAGATCAGTCATAGCTCACCACAAGAGCTGGGAATGAAAGCAATTCTACCCAACTCTCCTGGCAATGGTACAATGGGAGGTAGGAATAAAATAATTGAAGTTCACTTAAAGGTCCCAGAACAGATCCTTCTAGATAACATTGGTAGGATCCTAGGAGCACTAAGGAAATTTCTCTGCCTGGCAACCCCAGACAGGAGAAAGTCTCAGTGAGGAGGCAATAGCCAACAAGGTAGTGGGGATAATGACCGAGAAAAGGTCATCTGTTTGGGTGATTAAGAAAATGACTGATGGCCTGAGATGGCTGCTTTGGTTGAAGGTTGGGCATCAGTTCAAAAGAACAAGAGACTGAGAAGGAACTGGAAGATGAGAAGGTGACACGCAGACTATTCTTTCAGCCAGATGGATGGTGATGGAAGAAGAGAGCAGTTCAGGGGAAGAAGGGAAATGCTTATTGCTTTTAGGAAAAGGGAGACTTGAGAACACATGCAGGTTGTGGGGAAGGAGCATGAGAAGGGGAAGAGATGGATGATGTGAGAAGAGTAGAGTAACTAATGAGGCATGCTTTTTAAGAGACAAGAGGTGATGACGGTGGTTTAGTTGCTAAGTCGTGTCCAACTCTTGTGACCCCACAGACCTGAGAGGAGGGAATGAGGTCAGATATGTAGGCAGGGAGGTTTATTTGGAAAGGAAATTGAGCATCTCTTTCTCGGAGATCAGTCCAGGCAGGGAAGCCAGTGTAAAAATAGAAATGATGATATGCAAGGAGGTTAAGGAGACTTGGGGACACCTTCCTGTAACTTTCTCAGTACTAACCACCTCTGGTGGGTGAGGGTAGCTGAATGCCCCAGGCAGGTCCTGAAGATTTGAAACAACCCTTGGACGAATACAGTAGGAGGCTACAAAACAAGAATAAAAAGACTGGAGAATTGCAAATTAGTACAGTCTTTCTGGAGAACAGTCTGGCCCCTTGGAACAAAAGTCATTTAAGTGTTCCCAGCCTTTGACCCCATAATCCCTCTTCTGGGAATATACACCAAGAAAACAACCGAAAAGGAAATGGATGCTATTTGCAAAAAGATGTTTATTGCTGCCCTTTCATCACTGGAAAACCTTGGAAAACACCAAATGCTCCACAACTGGGGAATGGTTAAGCAAACTATGAAACATTAATATGATGGAATATTATATAACCATTTCAAATGATAAATATGAGTTCTCTGTCAATACATGAGAAAGCGTATACAGAAAAACGTTAGGTGAATAAGGCAGAGTATGAAACAGGATGGATAAGTCGATTTCTAGCCTGGAAAATGATGCTTATACAATGATGGTTCATAAAAGGTCACTGAATTATGTAAACAGTTGGTGTGTGGAGGTGAAGAGTTTTTTTTCCCCTTTAGAAAATCATTTAAATACACATTTTTTTAAGAGTTGCCAAGCAGTTGAAGCTAGTCAGCATGCCTTTGCAGTGATGCTGATCTGCAGGGCTCACCAGCAATCTCCCTTCACAGGGAAAGAAAATGAGCATGGGGGATATTCAGAGCGCTTGGAGGGGAGGTCCTCGGGGTTGCTCGCCTGCCCCTGAGCAGCCGGAGACCTCCTGCCCTAGGAGGTGGGCACAGTAGAAAGGGAGTCAGATCTGGAGAGGATAGGAGACAGTATCTGTTCTAGAACCAGAAGGAGAGACAAGAAGATTGATGTAGGGATAGGCTATTTTATGATGAAGATTATATTCATGGCATGTTCTTGATGTTTTCTGTGGAGTCACTCACTCACTGTTTACCAGGCTTCACCTGGTTGCACAGCCTTGGACTATGGATGGTGGCACCTGCAGAGATGAAAACAACTAGCTGCTATTCTCAGAAAGCTTGTGTGTGTGTGTGTGTGTGTGTGTGTGTGTGTGTGTGTATGTGTGTGTATGCACTTAGTGGTGTCCAACTCCCTGCAGCACCATGGATTGTGACCTACCAGGCTTGTCTGTCCATGGGATTTCCCAGGCAATGATACTGGAGTAGGTTGCCATTTCCTCCTTCAGGGGATCTTCCCAACCCAGTGATCAAACTACAGTGTCCTGCATTGGCAGGCGGATTCTCTACCACTAACACCACTTGGGAAGCTCAGAGAGCTTTGTTGTCATTCAGCAGCTCAGTCGTATCTGACTCTTTGCAACCCCACAAACTGTAGCATGCCAGGCTTCCCTGTCCTTCACCCTCTACCAGAGTTTGCTCAAACTCATGTCCATTGAGTCACTGATGCCATCCAACCATCTCATCCTCTGTTGCCCCCTTCTCCTCCTACCCTCAGTCTTTCAAGCATCAGGGTCTTTTCCAATGAGTCGGCTCTGCATCAGATAGCCAAAGTACTGGAGCTTCAACTTCAGCCTCAGTCCTTCCAATGAATATTCAGGGTTGATTTCCTTTAGGATTGACTGGTTTGATCTCCTTGCTGTCCAAGGGATTCTCAATGAGCTTACAGGTTGTAAAATCAGAGTTTGTCCTGAAAACTGAGGCCAAAGAAGAAAGGCTCTCCTCCTGAATTCCCCAGTGAAGGAATAAACTGTGAGATGGCTGAGCTCTATCCCCCCCACAAGCACCTGAAATCTGGGACAGAAACCAGAACACCAGCCTGGACAGGTTTTCCGGGGCTTAGCCTGAGTTCAGAGGAGCACTGAGGACTGGGATACAGGAAAGAGAAGCTGAAATACTAACTGAAGAGCTGGGCACGGGGAGAATGAGAGTGGTGGGGTGATAGGGGCTCCTTCTGGGGAGATGACAGAACTTTCTCTAGAGCCTTACCCTGTCCAGGGGAAAATGGATAGAAGACTTCAGAGCAAGTGGTAGGATGCCCTGGAGGCAGAGAAAGCCTGAGCTCACAGAGATAAGGAAGTGGATGGATTGGTGGGCTCTGGCTTGGGGCCTGGACATGACCACAGGTCCCTCGGTCAGTTTACCTAAGGGGCTGCTGGCACCAGAGGTGGGGAGGGGAAAGGAGGGGTCATTCAGTCAGTCAACAAACCTTTGTTGAGCTCAGGCGGTCCTGGTTTTCTAATCCCTGTTCTGCCACAAGCTAGTCATGTGTCCTCGGACAGGTCTCTTTATATCTCTAAGCCTCAGTTTCCTCATCTGTGAAATGGTTTTAATAACCTAAAGGATCACATGAAATAATGTACATGAAGGACCTTCAGAGTGCTGAATAAGCCATCAGTACATGCCAGCTAATGCATGTTTTTATCAAGAATTACAGCTTGTTCCATGGGAGGGACAAAGAGAGGCAAGATACAGTCCTCCTCCCCTTGCTTCGAGAACTCCCTGTAAGGAGAGACAGATATAAACAAGGAATTACAGCCAATTAGAATACAGTGGGGTCATTGTTAAAACAATAGCGTGCCTGCTGTGGGAATCTGGAGGAGGAAATCATCAGTTCTGCCTGGAGAAGTCAGGGAGGACTTCCCAGAGGAGGGGACATTTGAGCTGGGTCATTAAATGGATCACCTAGTAGAGAGGAAGGAGAAAGGCATTACAGGCAAAGCAACTGCCTTGAGCAAAAGCAGGGAAGCAGCAAAAGCAGCGTGGGGTGGGGGAAGAGCCTGTGGCCCAGCAGGGGAGATGGGTAGAGGGCTGTAGGGTCATTTGAGGCCAGTCTAGAAAGAGCCTTCTGGAGCTCAGGGTCTGGGCTACAGTGCATGGATGGATGAGTTCCTGCTGCAGTGGACTACTGCTGAGCATTTGTCAGCAAGGGAGTGACTGCTCAGGGGAGGTGCCCCCAGGGGGATGGAGGACTGGAGGAGAGAGGTGAGGGTAGGGGCCGGGACTCTAGCCAGGAGGCTGCGGCTCAGACCCCGCCCTGCACTCCAGGCCGCGCAGCAGAGCGCCTCCCAAACGGTTCCCGTTTAGGGATCCAGGGCGCCTCTGCAGCAGTGTGTCACCCTTGGCGCCGCGGCCTCCAGGTGCTGCAGCCGCTGCAGCCCACATGCCCCCTGCAGCAGGGGAGCCTTCCCTCTCATGGACGCAGAGGCCCCGAGCCCCTCTCTGCCATACTGGGGGTGCACTGTGAGCCCCCACACCAGTTTTAAGGCTGCCAGGAGGCAGCCTCGGACTCTTTTGCAGGAGCGAAAGGACAGTCCCTGCTTGTTAAGTTGATTTTCCTTTACAAAAAGAGAGCGTGTTGCTGATGAAGAGCGATAAGTGTCTTTCACTGGGGAGGAAAGGATTTTAATAACAGCAGCTGATGACTCCTGCCCTGCTCCGCTGAGATACAGAGGCTCATTCTTCTTCCCTTTAATAACTCAGTATGACTGCGCCGGGGAGGGAGCCAGAGCTGGCTGCTTCTCATCCTGGTGGTGCCCACCCTCCACCCCCAGCCCAGGTACCTCCCTTGGTCTCCCCCTCTTCCCTACTCCTTTCCTCTCCCTTGTCTCTCACTTTTCTCAGGGGGCCATGAGGCTGGGAAGGACCTTATGAAAAAGACCGTGGGATTGATGGGCTGGCCGCCTATCAATGGGTGGCCCCGTCCCCTTGGTGACGGTCACAGAGGCCTGGGATCTTGCCAAGGAGATTCACAATAGTAGATAGTATGTGGTTCTCAGACTTCAGTTATGTTATTAAAAACATAGCTCCTGCCCTGCCCTGGAGCTTCAGCTTTCCAGATCTGCAAAGGGCCAGGGAATTGCTCTTTCCCTTAACCTCTTGGGAGAACCATGCAGGAGGCCGTCAGCCACTCTTCGAGAAACTCTGAGGTGAGCTTCGACAGCTTGCCACCTCGACTCTCCTGCTAACCCCAGCCAATAGTTTTTTTTTTTTTCCAATGCCACTTTTTTCTCATAATCTCCATATTTAAGCCCTGAGCCATTTGGTGGTTTGGGAATTGAACCGTATGATATGTCAAAGCTGGTCTTATCCTTACAGTGGCTCACATATATTGAGCAAGTGAGGAAGGGATCAGGCAAGCACTTGGTAAGCCTATCATGAATCCTCAGCCTAATGTCTGCCGTGAAAATGTTAATCGATCAGTTGTGTCCGACTCTTTGCAACCTCATGAACCAACCAGGTTCCTCTGTTCATGAATTCTCCAGGCAAGAATACTGGAGTGGGTAGCCATTCCCTTCTCCGGGGGATCTTCCAGACCCAAGGATGAAACCTGGGTCTCCTGCATTGCAGGTGGATTCTGTACCATCTGAGCCATCAGGGAAGCCTGCCTACTCTTTGTGGTGAGTCTTATTCCTTCACTGCTGTTACGTAACTGGTCTAGGGCTCCAGGCCAGTCAAAGAAGAACAGGGGGCAGGCCTAAACTGACAGTCTCGCTATCTCAGGCCCCAAACTCAGCTCCACAAGTTCCACTTGGGAAATTTCTTTTATGGAAGCTTCTTTTCCCCTAAGCAGTTCAAAGGCCCATTTTCCCAATTGCTTTCCTTCCCCTAGGTCTTTCTGCATTTGGGCAAATAGCCCTCATCCCAAATAGCTCTCTCCTTTTGCCACCCTACTACACCCCTGAACTCAATTCCCAAACTACCCAGTTTGCCACCATCCTCCAGGCCTGTACACAGATTCCAGTTGATGCCCTCCTTCCTTCGGTCCTCACACCAAACCCTGGTGTCCCCTTCACCACAGCCTCTCCGCCTTCACCCCTTAATTATTTCTGGCCTCCACACCAGCCCCCACTCCAACCACCACTCCGGGTCTGGAAGACTGCCTTTGTTTCTTCCTCTCTAGAATTCAGTCCTCCAGACTTCCAATATTCCTGGTTTTGGCATCATATCTTGCTAAACCCGTTGCTGTCATCTTGCATTATACCTTGCTTAACCATCTACCTTGGCTCCGCATGGCTTTCCACACTGAGGCTAAAATCCCCTGCCACTCCAGTTCACATCTCTTGACTTCAACAGTATGACTTCTGTTTCCTATAGGTCCAACATATTACACCACGTTCTTTCCACCCATCAGGCCTTTGCCTCCGTGGTTTCTGCCATCAATCAAGACCTCCCGCTTGTTTTCTCTAATCCCAAACCTTCCTTCCCTTAACAACCCAGTTCTAAGCTCCTCATCTCTACAAAGCCTTCTCTTGCTTTTAATTCCCTGGTGCTCAGTGTGCACAGTCGGCATCGCGCACTCTCACATTTATTTGTTGTTTTAGAACTGGTCTAAGGTTGTTTTGGGTCTGCGTGTTTTTCTCTTCCCAGGCAGATGTGATTGCTATTGAAGAACAATATCCAGATCCCTTGCTCTGAGCACCTCCTCCCCCAGAAGGCAATGAGGGGCTTTAGGAACTTTGCCTTGAATGGAAACAATTCCTAAATGACCATCGCTTTAATTACAATGAATGACTCTGAAGTCCAAAGCCAGTGGAGTGTGTGCTTTGTGGATGGAAATGATCAGATGATATAATGGGGACAAAGAACACAGAACTAAAAGGTGGGACACCTGCTTTGTAATTGCACGTTTTCTGTTGAGCAGCTCTGTGAATCGGGGTAAGTCACTTGACTTCTCTGTCCTGAGGAGTCAGTCCAGATGCTCTGTGGGACCCTTTTCAGCTGTCACACCCTAGGATCTGTGCTGACCCACCCACTTCCTGCCCAGCAGATGATCAAGGGCACGTGTGTCTCTCTGGACCTTACTTTACTTACATATGGAATGGAAACTACAGCGATAGTAGCTAATTTATAGAGTTGTTGTAAGGATTAAATGCAACAATTCAGAAAGCTCTTATCCTAGAGCCTTGGCCCATAGAAAGTGATCAATAAATGGTAGCTATTATTAAGTCACTTGGCCAGGATGAAGAGAGCGGGGTGTGCCCACTGGAGAGAAGAAGTTCATCCCCCAGTGTTCTGATCCAAGTGGGAAGTCCCAGAGTCCAGGAAGCCATCTGAGCCCTGAAGAGGTCAGGCCGGGGCCCTGGTTCTGGGCCTTGCCCAGCAGCCTTGCAGTGGCTGGAGCACCAACTATCCCGTTAATGACAGCACTGCTGGCAGTTAGGGTGACCCTGTTGTATAGTCCCATCGATTTTCCCATTACCCTTTAATGCTGTGTATTAAAGGCTTTGCAGATCCACTCTGTTACCTTCTTTCTTTATTATCTCCAGGGCCTGCCCAGAGGGGATTAAATTGCCTGAATGCAGTAAACCTCTCCTCCAGTTAAGACACCTCTTCCTGGGCAGAGCGTGGAAGCCATGAACCTTGGAGTCCCTCCTGTCCCTCCCCTCATGTCACACACACACTGACAAGGACCGCGCAGAGAACACTGGCTGCGCCCCTGGAGCCATCACACAACCCTCTGTCAGCTGGAGGAAGAGATGCCAGCAGAGCTAGATCCTCAGTCCTCTGCTGGGTGTCTCCCTTGCTCTTACCTGGCCTCAGCCTGCTTCTGATGAGTCACTGCCATTGCTTCATCCTCCCCTCCCACATCCATCATCCTGCTTCCTGTTGGCCCCACCTGTCCCTGCTCGGATCTCAAGATTCGTCTTCTGGCCCTGCCTCATGGAGATCCATTTAGTGTTCTGAATACTAATACATACACGATTTCACCTCATTCTGAACTGAAGTTTCCCTTCATTTTCTTATGTGTGAATGGCCCTCTCATCAGGACCGGGGCAATATGGAGACCATATGGTTCTCTGACAAGGGAGGTCAGGGAAACAAACACTGTTCTTGTTTTGAGGTATGACCAAAGATAATGAGGTGGATATTTCAGACAACAATCCATGTATACAAATTAATTTTCTCCCATTCACCTTGAAAAGCAAAACACCAATTCAAAGATGTACCTTCAACCCATTTTCAGCTGGCATCCTATTCAGCAAGTCTCCATCATCTGAGGGTAGATTTGAGTTTTTGGATACCATCAATCAGAATTAAGTTTGGTGAACAAACTAAGTGATCAAACAGACAACTCTTCTCCTCTCTCACAATGATATAAAGTAAGATGACATTATTGTCATATTGATACAAGGGTTGTCTCAGTGAGAAGTTCTAAGAGCTATTTTGGAATAAGTGTTGCTTCTCAAGGTGACAGCTTTGAAAGGAAATTCACTTCACATAATTAAGCTTTGATCTATTTGTATATTAAGCAGGACTTTTTGGTGGCAGGTGAAAGAAATCCTTGAGGGGGGAGAAATAATTTATTGTCTCAGTGATTGAAAGATCTACAGTTAGGTCTTGTTTCAGGCGTAGCTGGATCCAGAGGCTGAAATAATATCTTCAGAATCTGATCTTTCTTGATCTCTCAGGCCTTTTCCTGTGCTTTCTCTTCACTTTCAAGAAGGTCTTCCAAGTGTGGTGGCCCCCAGCCACTCGATCTTCAAATCCAGTGGAAAAGGGAGCTTCACTTTCCCATCAGTTTCAACAAAAGGCCCAAGATGGACTGTCACTGGCCTATTTGTGTGATACCCTTCCCTAAACCATCACCATGGTCAAGGGGCTGCAACTCCTGAGTGACCAGTTCTGGGTGATATGTGCATTCTTGAATTCAGATTTATCCTACAAAAACCATGAATGGGAAAAATGAGGTTCTGGTATCAGAAGAGGAGTAAATGCTTTCATGTCAGACAAAAACAACAGATACTCACTGTTTTCTTAAATGAATTTCATAGCTGTTATATTAAAGTGATAGCATCATAAAGGCTTTTCTTTTAAAATTTGACTTGATTTTTATATCACAGCTCATAAAATAAATAGGTATGTAGATATCCCTTGAAAGCAATTTATACTTGAGCAAAATAAAAATGAAACAGATTTGTTCACTTCTGGGGGCATCTTTTGGTGTCCTTGCACTGAGGTGTAGTACATTTGTCTGGACAGGTTTTCTGGAAAGTCTAACCAATTAGCATGGCTATGTTCCCATTTGTTCTCCCATTTATACAACATCTGGCTGGCACGATGGGCAGTGTTCTGGGTTATAGAAGAAGACAGTTGTCCTCAAATCTTTTTTAGAAGCAGAACACAGTGTGCAAATGCTATCCCCCAACTTACCAAACAGATGAGGGCAGAGCTGCTCTGACTGACCTGGGGTAGAAAATCCCAACCCCATCTGCTAAGCTTCCTCCCTCCCCTGTTCTCCTCCTCCTTTCTCTCAGCCTCTGACTCATGACCGCAGAGTTCTGAGGCTCCAAGAAATGCAATTTGAAAACCGCTGGAACATAGCAAAGTACCCTGCTGTCTATAACAGTCTGAACAGGCTTCTGAGCAGGCTTCGAACCACAGCTGGGAGGAGCACAAAATGGACCTTAACTGGGCACTTACTGTTCAGGTTCTACACCTTCTCTACCTCAGTTAATGACTATGACAATTCTGTGGGGCAACAACTATTATCCCATTTGACAGATGGAAAAACTGAGGCTCAGAATGTCACAAAGCTGGCAAGGTATGGAGCTGGTCTCCAAGCCAAGTCTTCTGATTCAAACCATCTCATCTCCTTGGATATTCATGGAGTCCCTGATATCTCAGTTGGTGAAGAATCTGCCCACAATGCAGGAGACCTCAGTTTGATTCCTGGATCAGGAAGATCTGCTAGAGAAGGGATAGGCTACCCACTCTAGTATTCTTGGGCTTCCCTTGTGGCTCAGCTGATACAGAATCCACCTGTAGTGCAGGAGACCTGGGTTTGATGCCTGGGTTGGGAAGATCCCCTGGGGAAGGGGAAGGCTATCCACTCCAGTATTCTGGCCTAGGGAATTCTAGGTCACAAAGAGTTGGACACGTCTGAGCAACTTCCACTTTTACTTTTCACAAGATGCCAAGTACTGTCCTAGGCACTTAGATATGGACTGTTTCATTTAGTTCTTACAAGATGTTTTCCACAAGGGAAAGAATCTAGATACCAAAGAGCACGTGTATGATTTTATGCAAATTTAAAAATTACATCTACCTAACCTATGATGGATGGAGAAGGCAATGGCATCCCACTCCGGTACTCTTGCCTGGAAAATCCCATGGACAGAGGAGCCTGGTAGGCTGCAGCCCATGGGGTTGCTAAGAGTCAGACATGATTGAGGGACTTCACTTTCACTTTTCACTTTCATACATTGGAGAAGGAAATGGCAACCCACTCCAGTGTTCTTGCCTGGAGAATCCCAGGGACAGGAGAGCCTGGTGGGCTACCGTCTATGGGGTCGCACAGAGTTGGACACGACTGAAGTGACTTAGCAGCAGCAGTAGCAACCTATGATGGAACTTCCCGTGGTGGCTCCGCAGTAAAGAATCCACCTGCAATGCTGGAGATTCATGAGATGCGGGTTCTATCCCTAGGTTGGGAAGACCCCCTGGAGGAGGGTGTGGCAATCCACTCCAGTATTCTTACCTGAAGAATCCCATAGACAGAGGAGCCTGGCGAGCTACACCCCATAGGGTCCCACAGAGTCGGACACAACTGAAGCTACTTAAGCAAGCAAGCAAGCAACGTATGATGACAGGAATCAGAAATAGTGGTTTCCTTTGGTGGAGCAGAGGTGCCTGAGTGAGTGGCAACAACTGGGAAGGAGCTGGAGGGAGCCCTGTGGAGTGCTGGCAATGTTCTCTGTCTTGATCTAGGTGATAGTTACAAGAGTATATGCATATATAAAAACTCGTCAATTGTACACTTAAGATTTGTGTGATTTATTATATGAGTTATACCTCAGTTGCTTTTTTTAAAATCAAAACCCTACTATTTAAAAAATTGTTATTGTATACATAAGGAAAGTATGGTACAGGAAGACAACTTGTCTAGAATTATGTCGTAGAACTTCTCAAGAAGTCACAGAACTTCTCAATAGAACTCAAGGCCTTTGTGGTTCATCCTTCTGGTCCATGGGCCTATCTATGGCATTTTCAGTGAACTTTGGTGGAAGCAGTGATGTCCTTGGATTGTCATCCAGAAAGAGCTGTGTGTTGCTTAAGACAGTGGTCTGTCAAACTTCATATACGCAGGGCCATGTCTTCATCCTGCCTTCCTCTGCCCACCCCATCCTCTCATCCCCTGCTTGGCTTGCATTTGGTGTTCCTTAGCTCTCCCTGATGTCCTTATGTGGGTCTGATGGCTGTGCGAGCCCTCCCTGGGGATGAGAACAGAGCACTGGGCAAGGCCTGGGCGCAGAGCCAGGAGAGGTGAAGGGAGGGGGTTATGAGCAGGTGAGGGAAAGGAAGCCAGGCCTGCCCACATGCCACCAGGGACACTGTATCTCCTGCCAGAAGGCCTGGCCTCTGCTCCCTCTTCCACTCAGCACCTCCGGGGCACATCCCCGTGCTCCCCAGAGAGCCCTGGAGAGGTCACGTCTATCTATTCATGTCCTCCCTGGGTCCTTTGCCTCTTCCCTTATGCTATAGAAGCAGCTTCTATTTTTAGGTTCCATTGTAAAGGAGACCCTGGGATTCAGGCCAAGGATCCAGGGAGCTGGGAAACCACAGTCCCAGGGGATGGATCAGCAGTATAACTGAGTGGATAGAATGGCAGCAACCTTGGCATCAACTGAGTATAAATCTAAGTCTGGTAATGAATCATTGTAAGGCCCTAAGCAGGCCCCTGGCTCCCTGGATCTGAGGTGCTAGGCTAGGGTCAGGATCAGAGTGAAAGGACCTCCCTTCGGTCCTCTCTGCCTAGATCCATCCCCTGTGAAGCTTTTGGAACAATCAACCCCAAACCCAGATCTGCCCACATCGCTCTTCCACTTATAGTCTTCGATTCCTCCCCTCCCATCCAGTAGCAAAGGGAAGGTTTTAAGCAAAGAAACAAGTGCCAAACTAGTGTTGGCATCTGAGCCAAGTCATGAAGGATGGGTGTACTTCAGGAAGTGAACAGAGAGCCCATTGAGAGGACTCATGAGATGGGAAGCAGGAATGACCAAGGAGGACAGGTTGCTGCCCTCAGGGTCAGGCTGGGATATTTGGACGTCACACACAGGCACTGGCAATGGGTGAGAATTCCTGAACAGAAAAATCTGGCCATAATGCTCACACACGAAAAATTATTCTATGTAGGATGATCCAGAGAGGAAATAGGCTAGAGGTAGGAATATCATTCATTCATTCAACAAGCTTTTACTGAAGTGCCTCCTATGTGCAATAAACATATTCCTACATCCTAAGAAAATGGTGGCAGAGAAAATACAGATCTTGGTCTCATGAACTTGATCACCAACAGAAAAGAAACATATTGGACAAGTTTCCAATGTCACAGGTGACATGAAGGAGATGTGCCAGGGATGTAGGTAGGGATGCTCATTGGGGACCTCTTACCCAGGCTGAGCGGGTGTGATATTTCAGCAGGGACCTAAAGGATGGAAGAGGAGGTGCAGGGGTAGGGAGGAAAGAGCACTCCAGCCAGCGGGCACCCATGGAGAAGGTCTGAGGCTACAAAGAGGAACACGCCACCCTTGGGCAGTTTTTACAAGATGAATCTGGGTGAGCTCAGAGAAGAAGGAGTCCTGGTAGACAAGGCTGGAGAAGCTGGGGGTGGAGGGGTATATACTGAAGCCAAGGGCCTGTGGGAAGCCCACCCATCGTGTTAAAGATGGCTCTAGCTACAGGAGAATGGATGAAGGCAGAGGGCAAGGGAATGGAGGGCAGCCATTGAAGAGGTCACTGTGATGCCAAGAGAAAGATGGCAGAGCCCTGACTGAGGCTGTAGTGGGGAAAGGAGAGGAGCAGATGGATTCCAGGGCCCACTGAAGAGGAAGAGGGGGCCAGATACTCTTGGAGGACTCCAGGGTTCCTGGCCTGAGGATGATCGCAACAGAACTCTTTCCCCTAAATTTAGTCCCTTCTGAACACCAAATTATGTTCTGTGCTTTGCCCTTTAACCCGATTATAACCTCCTTGAAGCCATATACCAGGTCTTGCTTTGTTCTGGACAGGACCTGCCCAGGACCATCTGGGTAAGAGATACTCAGTACATTGCTGGTAAATGAATAATGGCCATTGAGGAAATGCTTGACTTGATCCCGTCCATGGTCGGTCATGGCCAGGCCTGGCCTCCCCTCCCCTCCTGGCCCTCTCCCCCATCTCCTCCACTCCCTACTAGTGACAGGTAGAACCCAGGGGCAAGGGGCAGAAGTGGCTTGTGGGCCTGGTGCCACCTGGAATACTTAAAACATGAATTGCGAGTCAAGTGGCCCCTCTCACAGTTAATCGATGGCAGCATATCCTGATCGCTTTCATTATTATTATTTTCTTATGCATGTATGATCGGGAGATTTATTGTTGAGGCTACAGAGGCAAAATCAATTATTCATGTTATAAATTAGAAAATGATTTATGTCTACAGGAGACAGGGCCTCAGCGAGCCGAGCCCATTACAGATAAGCTTTGCTGAAAGGACCAAGATTTATCTGTAAACTTCACAAATTGCAGCTCACCAATTCAGTCCTGTTCCCAAGCCCTCCCCAGGGCACCCATCCCTCTTCCTGAGTCATTCTGTCTCTCTCTGTTGTCCACCATCTCCTTGACTCCGGTTTCCTCTTCCTGCTTCCCACTGACTTCTCCTTGTTCTTCTTTCCTTTTTTTTACCTTTGACAAATGCCCCATTGCTTTCTCCTATCTCTTTTAGGGGCAGACACTCTTAAGATTCTAAATAAACTTTCTGGTCTCTGGGTACAGCCTGCCCTGTACAGGAAGAGCTAGGCAAAGATCCTCCTCATTCAGTTCATCTGCAAATCTACTGAGGAGATGAAGGAGCAAATCACATCTATCAGAGCAGCTGACTCCTGCCTCTGGTAAAAGACCACTGGCACCCAACATCTGCATCCTATCTTTTTGGAGGCGCAAAGTGAGGGTGTGGAAAGCCCATGGGCTTTGGAGTCCAATGGACAGGGAACTGAATCCTCGCTGTGCTATGGATGGTATGACCTTGGACAAGTTACTTACTGTCTCTGATCCTCAGGTTTCTCCTCTCCAAAATGGTTTTCCAGCATTTCCCCTACCTCATGGGACTGTTGAAGGAGAAACAAAATGGCAGACAGGAAGAAATGCAAGGATGGCGGCAGCAGCATTGAGCCTGGCACACAGGGAACACCCCCAAGATGTTAGTTTCATTTGAGTGGACAAAAAAATTGTAAGTAGAATATCCCTCTCCTGTCTCTCTGTCAAACAACAGCTGCTCTGGATTCAAAGAGGCGTTGAGCTGGGAGCCCAAGGACAGGGAGAGGTATGTCCCGATGACGACTACCTCCAACGAAAGCATCATGGGCTCTGTCCCAGGAGTCAGAAGACCAAGGTTCCAGCCCTGCTCTCTGATATGAACCTGTGACCAGGGCAAGTCACATCACTGTCTGAGTCTCATTTTCCCCTCCTATCAAATGGGGATGAAATACTTGCCCTTCTGACCTCGTAGGTCTTTGTATCAAATAAAAGGAAGGCTCTAGAGTTGCTTGGAAAACTCTGAACTTCTCAATAATCTTGATAATAATCACAGAAGCCTCTTACAGCATTCTTATTGGATGATGTTATAGGAGGAAATTGGCAAAAAAGAGATTTTGTTTGATTGGAGAGCAACTGTGGCAGAAATGTGCTTAAGAAGAATTAGTCTCGTAAGTGATTGAGTAACTACACCTGGAATGCTCTGAACTGGCCCCAAAGCCCTTCTGAGGGATCTTCACACTTCATTAGGGGCTGTGGTAGCCCTGCTGACCCACTGATGCCTGAGTCCCTGACCCCATCAGACTCCCAGGTCCAAGGCTTGTAAATATGATGACTCAGTGCAGTCTCATAGCTGACTTAGTGCGATAGCAGGAAGCGCTGACCCCAGAGAGCATCACGCTTCTGAGTGCCCATATGTGCCAGGCACAGAGGATAGTCGTGAACACACCAGGCATAGCGGTTGCCCTCAGGAAGCCTGTAGTCCAGCAGAGAGAGAGGCATGATATAAAACCATACACACATCACATACAGAAGCCTGTAAATTGCAGACTGTGAGAAGGCGCTATGATACAGACAAAGTGCTATGAGATCCAGGCAGGGGGCCTAGCACCAGTCTGGGGAGTCAAGCAATTCCCCATGAAAAAGCAGGTCTAAACCTAGACCCAAAGGATTGCAAACAAGTAGGAGTAATGAGAGGAAAGGGACTGGTGGGGAGACTGTGTGGATCCCCTTGAAGGAAGGGGAACAGGAAGAAAAGCCAGTTGTGGCCAGAGGGAGTGAGCCAGGAGGCAGTGATTAGGGGTGGGGTGGGGAGGAGGTATGGGGCAACTTTTAGAGAGAATCCAAAACTGCCTCCAGCTCCCCAGCCAGGAAGCTCCCTGCATTTGGGTGATTGTCTAACTGAAGCCCTAGAGCCTAAGCCCAGGCACGTCATCCTGGCCTGAGAAACTCAACCACATCCTCTTCCAAGGGGCTAGAACCCTGGGATCTGTTGAGAATTCTCCTACAAGGGATCTCACAGTGAAAGACAGAACTCCTCCTCCTGTTCCTCGGAAGATCACAGGAGATCAGGCCCTAGGCTGCCAGGGGAGGTTCCATAGAGTCCATTCAGCATTGTCCCAGAGCCTCAGACCGTCCCAAAATCCATGGGTGCCTGCCCCATGGGACCTGATGCCTGAAAGTAATTTCTCTCACCCCTATGACTCTTTCTTGAAGTCCTGACACCTGGTCTTTCAGCTGATGGGAACCCAGTGAATCCATCCTCTCCCTTACCCCATGAGACAGCCCCTAAGCTCCCTGCACCCAGCCCAGGGAACAGCCACATCCCATTGACCAAGAAGTCTCAGACTGATCCTAGCTGCAATGATATTCTCATGGACGAAACCACTAGATTCAACTGTAATTCTTTCATCTGAGTCTTCAGGGACTGGTGCCAACTGTGTCCTTAGAGTGGCAGATATTTCCCCCAGAAATTCCATCTACCTGAAAGCCCAGATCAGATGATTCTACTCCCCACTTTCAAATTCCAGTGGCTCCCCATTGCCCATATCTGTAATAAGGTTCAAAGTCATTAACGTGGTAGGAAAGACCCTCGAAGTGGGCCTCCCCATATCCCTAGCCCTGTCTGTCTTCCATGTGGCTTGCCATGCACTGTCCCACCTTCATGCCTTTCATACACACAACCTCACCATCAAAATCCTTTCTGTGGCCCAGTTCAAATGTTACCCGCCCCCAGGGGAAGAGCCCTGCAGACATGGAGACAGCACCATTAGTAGCGAACGCCCCAGGCTTGACTCTTGGCTTCCCTGATAGCTGCGTACCCTTACTCAAGACACAATCTCTTAAGGCCCAAGTCTCTCTGTATCTTAAACACTAGTCACACCATTTCCCGCCCCCCCCCCCATGTAATAGATCTATGTATTTTGGGGCAAGAGCTAAGGTGTGGGATTCAAACCTGGCTAAGGAGACAGAGGAAGACTTGAATCCAGGCAAAGAGATGGGGAACAGCATTTCAGAATGTAGCCTAGGCTTTTCAGGCTCCCCCGTTAACTCAGCTGGTAAAGAATCCACCTGCAATGCAGGAGACCCCTGTTTGATTCATGGGTCAGGAAGATCCTGTGGAGAAGGGACAGGCTACCTATTCCAATATTCTTAGAATATCTTGGTGTTTCAGATGGTGAAGAATCTGCCTGCAATGCAGGAGACCTGGGTTCGATCCCTGGGTTGGGAAGATCCTCTGGAGGAGGGCATGGCAACCCATTCCAGTATTCTTGCCTAGAGAATCCCCATGGACAGAGGAGCCTGGTGGGCTACAGTCCATGGGGTCACAAGGAGTGGGACACAACTAAGTGACTAAGCACATAAGCACAAGGCCTTTCAGGGGTCACAAAGCTCTCCTGGAAACAGGGCCTTGTTACCAAGGGGAGATGAGATGATGCCTATGAAAATGTATCCTAAGTGTTAGATGGCTGTACATATTGTAGTTATCATCATCTCCAATTATCAAAGAAGGAAATCGAGAGCTTTAGAGGGAGAGGAGGCCGCAGCCTCAAGACAGGAGGCAGCATCTGCCCCTGGGATGCCATCAGCTTAGATCAGGATGGAAGCTTCAGCTCCTACCGGAGAGAAAAGTACAGGAGCTTGATGAACTAGCTTTGGCAACGCTTGGTTACCTTGTCCTGCCAATAAAGTCACCAGGATTGAAAAATGGAACCAACTCCCTCCCTTGCCCTTGTCCTCGGGTGTTCTATGTGTCTGAGCTCTGTCCTTTCGCTGCCAAATTACCTTTGCTCCTCTTGCTCTGAAAAACTAGTGGTGAAATGACCACCCCCCCCTCTCCCCGGGTAGATAATACAGATACACTGGATGCAGTAGGGTGTGGACGGTGCTGGAACTAAAGATGCCTGACTCACAGGGGAGGGGAGCTGGGTCTTAAGGAAAGGGCCAGGGATGCTCTCTCATCCCAGATGAGACACAAAGCCTCTGAGGCTTCGTTTAAAGATTAAAGGGGTAGGCCTAAAGTCGGACTTCTTAGCATACGTTCAGAATCAGGTAAACCTGGAATGGAATATGAACTCTACCACTGAGTAGCTGTGTGACCTTGGACAAGTTAACTTAACCTCTCTGAGCCTTGGTGTGCTTATCTGAAAAATGGGAGGAATAATATCTACCTTACCAACTTGCTGTAAAGATTAAATATAATTACTTATTTAAGTTAATGCCTGACTTTATTATAACTGTTATTGTTATTAATAAGCCTCCCAGGTGAACCCTCCAGCTTTCTCTGAGAACTATGTGAGAAGGCCAGGAAGTAAAGAGCCTGGGATAAAAAAGGTAAGATTCCCATTAGGGAGATAATTATGGCTGAGAAGACAATAAGTTTGTTTGGGAAGAAGACTTTCCCCAAGAAGTTGAGAGCCCTACCTTGAGTCCCCTCAGGCATGCTGTCAGCTGAGGGAGTGGGCAGAAGAACAGAGAAGCCAACAAGGTTTGCCCTGTCTGGCCACACAGGGTGCAGGCAGGGTCTTGCAGAGACTCTGGGCTGGGAGCCAGGCTAGCTTAAGTATAGCTGAGTCTGGGGGATTCCTCTCTAAGAGGATCTCTAAGCCTCTATGCAGAAAAAAGCTTAGTGCAAATGTAATAAATGTTTAATAAATTTTTGTTGAAAAGAAAGGAGGGGATAGGGAGGATGAGAGGGAGGAAGAAGGGAGGAGAGGAGGAGAGAGAAGACAGGCTGTAAGGGAGGAAGCCAGGGGGACCGTACGGAGGCTGGGCTTGCACCTGCTCCCTGTCTGCAATACCTGCCAGGTAAGCAGTCTGCATCTGGTCCGTCACACTGCCTCAGAAGCTCAGCCGTGTGTCTGCAGTCTGATCGCTCCCCACACTGCTCAGAGGCCTAGAGCTGGCTCACAGCCCCTCTACGCGGGTCCTGGCAAGCCTGCGCCCCCTCATCTCCAGCCCCAGGCTCAGGCAGGGCAGCATCAGTAAGAACTAAGATCTCCCAGGCTGCTGGCTGCCTCCCTCCTTTTCTGACCCCATGGATCTTTTCAGCTGCCATCCCAGCTTCTTTCCTTGCTTCACTGACCAAGCAGCTCATCAGCTCACTGTCCCTCTGGCTCTGGAGCCTTCCACGCCTTTGCGGCACTGGCCTGCTGTACCCGTTTGAAAGACAGTGTTGTCTAAAATCTCCCACATCCTCCTGCTGGCTTGTAACTGTCTCTTCCCTCACCTCTCCCATCACTGACTTTCCCCACCCCTCCCCACAGTAGCTTCTCCCATCCTCTGCCTGGAAACCCGACTTAGTTTTGAATTAAATCAATGTATCTGATTATGTTCTGTATAGGTGCTTTTATACATCCAGAGTCCTCCCCCATCCCCCTCATCCCTGAGCCACTTCCAAATTTACTACATCCTTGGTCTAGAACCTTCTCCACTCCCCAATCCACCCTCAACCTTTCTCCTGCCAAAGGCTGCAGATGATGCCTCCATAAGTCCCAACATTTAGCTCACTTCATCCAATGCAGGTTGTAAATCAGGCCCAGTTCAAATACCACCTCCTCCTTGAGGCCTTCCCAGAGCTAAGCCATCAGAATTCATCACCAGAACTTTGCTAACAATGGTGTTTTAAGCATAAGTCACAGGCTGCCTGCAATAGGCTCAGTCATGTGTCTGCCTCCCTACTCACCTCTAATTTTTTAAACAGGAAGCTTCAGTTATTCATTTCTGCATCCTTGGCATCCAGCTTGTTGCCTGGAACATGGAAGGTACTACAATAAAGCTTATTGAGTTGACTAAATAGTCAATGATTTGGCTGGTTTATCAAGCACTCAGCTCACTCAGAAGATGGGGGGAAAAGGGTATTGTTTAGAAGGATGTAGCTTCAGTCTCGCAGTTCCCCAGGGATGGAGCAGTGGCCTGGCAGTTTTCCTCTCCAGGCCTGTGGTCTCCAGCGCACATAGGGAAAGACCCTTTTATGTTCAATTCGCATCTGTCACTGAGCCACCCTATTGTGATTGCTTCCTTCAGCAATACCGATTTCTGGTTTGGAGTCTGCTTATTTTCTACTAGGACCTCTGGATCTTTTTTATCTATATGAATAGAGAGTCACTGGGTACTTCCCCCACCTCCTCCACACAACTTTTCATTCACGTGCTTTATTCTTCCCTCCTTGGAGAAAAAAACAAAATTTTGATCCATTTGCCAGTATAAATAAAAATACAAAAAATAGTCTAATTTGGGCCAGCAATCATCTTCGTTCCTTTCCCAGTTTCCGTTTTGCTTGTGGATAATACCTTCAGGTGAAAACCCTGGGACATCTTTGCCCCTTCAGTTTCACCCCTCCCCCATAGCCAAAGAACCAATTCATTCTTAGGAATGTTTCTGGGTTCATCTGTCCTTTCCCATTTTTAAAAATTTCAGACCTCAACATCTCAAACCCAAGGAACAGCACTTTAGGGATGTTCAAGCAGGAAAGAACCTGAGGAATCACAGCCTGGATGTCTTGTTTTAGAGATAGGGAAATTGAGGCTCCAGGGTGAACAAACCGTCCAGTGTCAAGGTGAAAAAGAGTAGAGATGCCCAGGAGAGCAAGATCTGGGTCTGCCATATTCAAGTCTGTATTCCCAGCACCTGGCAGAGTGGCACACAGCCTCATACTCAATAAGCACAAGGCTTGACTGACATAAGCAGATTCAGAACTGAGTCATCTGACTGTCAGTCCCAGGCTCTGTCCACTCTGCCATTGTTGTGGTGACCTGGGTCTCTCCCAGCCACCAGCCTATCCCTTGCCATCTAAACTGTGCCTCAATGGATAAGGAAGTTGTGGTACATATACACAATGAAATATTACTCAGCTATAAAAGGTAATGCATTTGAGTCAGTTCTAATGAGGTAGGTGAACCTAGAGCCTGTTATACAGAGTAAGGTAAGTCAGAAAGAGAAAAACAAAGACTGTATATTAACACACATATATGGAATTTAGAAAGATGGTACCAGTGATCCTGTATGCAGGGCAGCAAAGGAGACACTGACTCAAAGAATAAACATTTGGACTGAGTGGAAGAATTAGAGGGTGGGATGATTTGAGAGAATAGCATTGAAACATATACATTATCATATGTAAAACAGATGACCAGTGCAAGTTTGATACATGAATAAGGGCACCCAAAGCCGGTGCTTTGGGACAACCTAGAGGGATACGGTGGCAGGGGAGATGGGAAGAGGGTTTCAGGATGAGGGGCACACAAGCGTACCTATGGCCGATTCATGTTGATGTATGGCAAAACCATCACAATATTGTAGAGTAATTATCCTTCAATCATGGCAATGTATGGCAAAATCACTACAATATTATAAAGTAATTAGCCTCCAATTAAAATAAATAAATTTATATTAAAAATAAATAAATAAAATTAATTAATTAATAAAAATAAACCATGCCCCCTTTGACAGGCTATTCTCCTGCCTCAGAATATAATACGAGTCCTTATTCCCTTGTTAAACTTAGCATGAGTCCTTATTTCCCTCCTTCCTCAAATTACAGGAGCAATAATATTTTTCTTCCTGAAAAAAAGATGGAAATATATATTATTGAGAGTGATGCCTGCCTGCGGCCTGCGGCCTGCTAAGTTACTTCAGTCACGTCCAACTCTTTGCAATGCTATGGACCACAGCCCACCAGGCTCCACTGTCCACAGGATTCTTCAGGCAAGAAAACTGGAGTGGATTGCCATTTCCCTCTCCAATTGATGGTGGTAGAAGAAAGAGAATGTTCTTTGACATTCTAAATTTGTGAAACCCAGACCTGATCTCCCAGCAATAGGATCACAGGAAGAGCTGCTTGGACTGCTCTGATGCAGATGAGGAAAGGAGGGACAGAAGTGGGTTCAGGGCCACGTAGGAGAAGGCAGAGGGGTCAGAACCGAGGGAACTGTAGCCTTGGCTGGGGATATCAGAGGTCAGCTGTCGTGCAGCCATAGGCTCTGATCAGGGGCTCATTAAGTCGGGTGGTCAGGACATGCAGTGTCTTCAAAAAGAAAGCCAGGAGGTAGTCTCACACAGAATGGTATCTCCACTGGGTGCTTCCCTGTCTTGGGGCCCGGAGCTACCATAGTGAAGGGAGGACTGTCTCCCAGCATCCTGATGTGTGGGCTCAGTTTCTCAGTCATGTCCAACTCTTTACGACCCCATGGACTGTAGCCTACCAGGCTCAGGAGTTTATGGAATTTTTTAGGCAAGAAAACTGAAGTGGATTGCATTTCCTGCTCCTGGGGATCTTTCCTGACCCAGGGATCGAACCCACATCTTGTGTCTCCTGCATTGGTAGGCAGGTTCTTTACCACTATTGCCACCTGGGAAGCCCCAAGCATCCTGGTATCTTTAGTCAAACATCCAAGACTGAATTTTTGTCTCCGTATTAGTTTATTTGGACTGCCATGGCAGACCGGATGGCTTAAACAATGGAAATCTATGTATTTTCTCAGTCTTGGAGCTAGAAATCTAAGAACAAGGTGTTGGCAAGGTTGCTTTTTTCTGAGGCCTCTCTCTTTGGCTTGTAGATGGCCATCTTCTCCGTATGCCCTGTATGGTCTTTCCTCCATCTGGTATGTCTGCGTCTTAATCCCTTTTCACAAGGACCCAAGTCATTTTAGATTAATGACCTCATTTTAACTTAGCCACTTGTTTAAAGGCTCCATCTCCAAATACAGTCATATTATGAGGTACTGGGGGTTAGGACTTCAACATGCGGATTTGAGGGCACCAGAATTCAGCCCATAACATCCTCTCAGGGGACAGAGTCCAGAGTGGGATGGACACAGTGTTAAGGCTGCAGAGGACCTACCTGGCTTCTCCTTGACATGTATGTATGGGCAGGGGAGCTTTGGAGGTAATAGCAGCTGATGAATACCCATCAGCTAGGTTGAGGGGTTCAGGGGTTTCCACCGAAAAAATTTTTAGAGGGTATTACTACTGAGTCTGGCATCAGTAGGCAGATTCTGGCAGTGTCTCCATCACTATCTTAGGAAAGGCAAATAGCTTGTATGGGAGACATCCCAAAGCCTGCCTGGGCAGCAGAGAACTCTCAGCCATGAGAATTGAGAGCCAGAGAAGCAGCTCACTTAACAGGACCAAAATGGTGAGAAGTAAAATAAGGCAACAGAGCAAAGACCCGAGAACAGAGGCCTGGTGGTAGGTTGATTGTGCTAATAGCTCCAGTTAATGGCCATGCTGAATTATACCCTCTACCCCTTAATTTTGCAGTCCTGCCCACTCTGATTCTGGATTTGGCCATGTAATTTGCAGTGGCCAACAAAATGTTAGCAAATATTTGCAAGCAGAAACTTGAAAATTGGCTGTGTGTTTCCATTCCTTGGGTGATCAGGCTTGTGGATGTGTCACTCTGCCGTGCCATGAGACTGTGTCTGGACTTGGCATATTCTGTGTGGACACTCGACAGAGAGCTGAGTCACCTCATTCATCACAGCCATCCAAGCCATCCAGTCACAGCTATCCTAGAGCAGCCAAAATAACAAGCCAACCACCCCACGAATGTGGAGGAATTCAAAATAAGAAAACCTTCCAGGGGCTTCCCTGGTGGCTCAGTGGTCAAGAATCTGCCTACCAATGCAGGAGACAAGGGTTTGATCCCTGGTCCGGGAAGATCCCACATGCCATGGAGCAACTAAGCCTGTGAGCAACAGCTATTCTGCCTGTGTTCTAGGGTCTGGGAGCTGCAACTGCTGGGCCCATGTGCCACAACTACTGAAGCCCGTGCACCCTAAATCCCATGCTCTGCAACAAGAGAAGCCCTCACTCGCCATGACTAGAGAAAGGCCCGTGTTGCAACAAGGATCCAGCACAGCCAAAAATAAATAAACATTGTTTAAAATTTAAAAATACTAAGAAAACCTTCCAGCTGAGCCCAGTCTCAGTCGTTAATCCATAAAGAGCTAAATAAATGCTTACCGTTTTAAGCCTCTGAATAGTGGGGTAGTTTGTTAGCATTATTGTAGCCATAGAAAACTGACGCAGGAGACAAAGCAAGATAGTGAGCATCTAAACACCAACCAGTTGGTGAACCAGGGAGCCTCCAGAAGACTGGGGGCCAGAGCAACAGCCAGACTTGAACTCTGATGTCAAGGCAGCTTCCTCCTTACCTTGTGTCTCTGACCCCTCACCGCCCCCCAAGTCCTGTCTGTCACCTCACTACAGTCAAAGATACTTGTGCATTTGTCTGATTTTCATCCTAGATTCTATGTCTTGGTTTGTCTGTCACTGTCCCTCCCCTTCTCTCCATATCCCAAGGGTGCTAGAAAATTCCAGTGAACCAAGAGCCAGAGTCTGGCTCTTCTAATACCAACTGGGTAACCTTGGGCAGACCACTCCCCAACCACTGATTTTCAGTTTTATTGTTTGTAAAGTGAGGGGTGGGGCCAAATGGCCCCTTGACCTTTGTTGGTCTAAGTTGCTTGTCACCGTGATCCCAAATCTTTGGATACACGTAGGCTCTTTCCCTTCAGTTTTTACTCCCCAATTGCTTTTTCTTAGCCTTGTAGTCTGTTTGCAGTCTGTTGCAGCTACCTGAGGAATAAAGCATTAAAAACCTATGCATTTCTGGTGTCATCTATTATCAGCTTTGGCTCATCATCTATTAGGAAGAAACATTTTCCCTTATCTTCCTCTTGTTCCTAGAGTATTTTAAAGAATGTTTTTCTATTTCCTTTTATGTGCTTTGCAGGTTCCATCTCATTCCTTTCTTTGATTTTTCTCTTCTCACACCTATAAATTCTGGCTATTTCTTTGTTCTTTTCTTGGGTGATCGGACTAAGCTTCCTGTTTTTGCCTTTCCAACTGGCAGATCTGTTCCCTCTGCAGCTTTTTGCCTGGCCAATGAGATTTCTCCTCGTCCCTTACCAATCTTGTTCATGGAGTTTTTTCCCCCCCCCCAAAGGACTTTAATTAATTCTGTATGCTGGGGAGCTGGTTGACAGTCACAGCTCTGCAACTTAACTGAGTGACCTTGGACAGATTCACTTGGCATCACAGAGTCTCAGTTTTGTTGCCTGTAAAATAGGGAAATAAAACGTGTCCTTACTGCCTACCAGAGTTGCTATGAGGCTCTGAGGAGACTGTAAGACAGACTTTGGTAAACTGCAGAGAATTGGATAAAGACTGCAGTTATTGTTTTTGTGGATAGGCTTTATCTTCTGACTTATAAAGGTGAGCTCTGCAAGTAAAACCAGGAACCAGAGTTGCTTTTTGTCCCAAGGAGCTCACTGAGCAGGGCTGTTCACCTTTTCTGAGCCTACTTCCCACAGCCTCCCCACATCCCACTCAGGAGATAAGAGCCCCTGACCTAACTGCCTGGGGCCGTGTGTTTCTACTTGACATTTTTATTGTCCAGTCTGATTCCCCATCATCCTTCTTCTGGTTCTTTAGGAAGGTCCTCCCTCTCATCAGATGACATCTTTTGAGCCATCATTCTCTTACCCTGTTTGCCCTCCTACTCCCAACAGGTGAAGCCCTGAGACTCAGCCAATCAACAAAATTATGTGCACATGACCTAAGCAGAGCCAATCAGAATCTGCCCTGTGATTGATGCATGGAAACTGGAAGAGAGAAGGTGCTTTACTGCTGGTGCTGCGAATCAGAGAGGGTGTGATATGGGGGCTCCTGGCAGCCATCTTGTCATCAAATGAGAGCCTGTCTTCAGAATAAAGCAAAGTGGAGAAAGGGCTAGAGGAAGGGGCAGAGTCATGATGACAACATGCAATAAACATCCCTTTCTCTTCTTCTCCACCCAACACCACTAAGTCAGCGTATCTGAAGTTGGATCTATACCTATACCCAGACTTCTTCATCTTGTGAGTTAACTACCTCCCTTTTTGATTAGGCTTATTTGAGTTGAGAAACTATTATCCTATTGAAAGATCTCCATTCAATACACTTCACACATCTCAGATAATTCTGAGAACTCTCTGCTCCCTCTCACCACCAACTGGTGCTGTTCCAGGGTCAAGATGGCAAGGAGACCCTTAGAGGAGGAAGAGGAGCAGAGGAGCTGGCCTTTCCCTCATAAGCACAAGTAAGCTGTGTGCATGCAGATTGGAATGTTCCTTCCTCCATAGTGGCCTAACAGAGGAAGTTATGAGAATTTAGAAAGACCTCAAGCTTTAGAGGATAACAGATATGGGTCTTGATCCTGTTCCTATTTAGAAACCATGTGACTTGGGACCCATACCCTCTTTGGGCTCCTGTCTTACAAAAGTATTTTGAAAGAAAGCATGTATGGTTTAGAGAAGGCACTCAATAAATGGTCTCTATTATGGAAATTCTCCTAATCTTTTTGAATTCAACTTTCTAATCTGAAATTTTTTTCTTTCATGTTTTCTTTCCTCTTTTTGTTGGAAACCTATGTTGTAATAGTTTTCGTTGTTTCCCCTAAGGTTATTTTCAACTTTAAAATGTTCAAAGATTTCTTCTTCCCTACTGTACCTAGATGCTGCCTGAACAAAACAGGCCTTCAGTGAATGTTTGTGGGGTGATGAGTCAGTGAACCCTAAATTAGAAACTATGTTCATCTCATTATAGTCCTACCTTCAGCACCATGCAGCTGTCAGCAGTACCCTAGAAGTGGGGAGTAGAGTCAGACTAGAAGCTGAATGGATTGCCTAGCAGACTTTAAATATTTCAGGTGTATTACCTGGCCACTCCAACCTAGTAGTAGGTTCCTTGGTAAGGGAGAACTTTTCATATGTTTTATTTTTTGCCTCATTCATTTATTCTCCATTCATCCAATAAAACTTTATGCAAGTTCCTAGAAAGATACCTATTGTTCTCAAAGAGCCTATAGACCACCCCACAAAGTAAACTTAAAAAAAGAAACAAACACCTTTCCTCTACACATTTCTAGGCACATAGGCTCCATGGAGATAAAACAGAACCTCATGTTGTTAAAGGTGAAAAACCATTAGAAATCATTAAATTCCACTTTCAGCACCCCAATCCATCTTCCCCATCACAGCTTATTTATTTATAAGTGTAGAGACTGATGCTTCATGACTTTCCCAAGGCTACACTTATAGTTCACTACTTGTTTTTCAACAAATTCCATGTACCTCTGTTAAAGTATTAAAAGGGTTCCATCTTTGGATTTCTGGAGAGCAGCCCAAAGTTCTTCATAATTTCCCTCCTGATTAGCAACTCTCTGGCACTCCTCACCATGGGTCTACCTTGCTCCTTCCCCTTCCATCTTCTCCATGAGACTGCCTGTGCTTTGTGTTCAAGGCCACATCACTGCTCTTTCCCTTTCTTGTGTATTCCTTGTTCTTGTATTAGTCTGGCTGCAGAACTGGCCCAGTTTCAATCATCCACATCACATCATGTTCACCAACACCAGGAACCCCTCTGGAGAGGATGTGTTTTGCAGATTGCCTCTGGTAAGCCAGCATCTCTGTCTGAATATTCTGTCTTCCTCCCCATCACCTTTGGGTGTAGAATATATTCGCCACTCTCCCCTCCCTGGCATAGAGCAGGAAAACTCCTTCTCCTCCTATAGTTCATGTCATTCAGTGAGGGATGTTATTCAGACATGACATGAGACATTTATCTGGCCCTCAAAAGTGGAGCTAGGAAGTGCTTGATAGGGTCAGAAAAAATGGGAACCCAGGTAAGATTTTTAAGATCCTTCTAGACTGCCTCTTATACATAGCAACCATTCATTATGCTCCCACTCTATGAGCACCAGGCTGGCACACTTAGAGTCCTTTTCTGCAGATATATCACCCCCACCTTTCTCTACCCACTTCTGGAAAGAGGCTTCCAGGGGGAGAGCTGTGCATGGAGGAGAGAAGGGCAGAGGAGAAAAAGGTATCTGTGTGATTGTTAGTTGCTGGTTGTCAGCCCCACCAGACTATAAGCTCCATGAGAACAAAAACCAAGTCAGTTTTGTTCACATTGTTTACCTAGGACTTGACACATAACAAGCATTCAATAAATACTTGTTGGATGAAGAAATAAACAAAAAACAAAGAAGAGAAACTGAAGAGGCAAGCAGAAGAAAGACACTTCCCTGTGCACATGTCTCTGTCTTGCAGCTAATGGAATGGGATGGATGAGAGGGCATCCCGTCCTCAGAGGCTTGTCCAAAGGGCCCTCATTCTCCCTCCCCTCACCCAAAGGCCAGGGTTGCTTCCCGTGATTTCTGATCCAGGGCTGACGTTGGTCCTCCAGGGGAAGACACAATGGGCGGCTGACTCTCTCTCCTTATCCTTGTCCAGTCATCTGTAACTGTGACAGATGGCGGCCAGGGAGGGCTGCGTGTGAAAAGGGGCAGAGGCAGTGAAAAGACCAGGACACAAAAAGGAGCTGCCTCAGGATTTCAGATGCACGTCACTTCTGAGTTCAGAATAAACAAAACGGACAAGCCTTTCTTTGGCCTTCTAACACAGGCCGGGCTCTCTCTCCAGCCCACAGTGTGGGCTCTGGGGACATGGGTATTCTGGCTAGTCTATGGCAGTCTATGTGCAAGGCTAGGCAGACAAGGTTCTTAGGGAAGGGACCAGGATGCCAGAAGTTAGCTCAGCTTCTTTAGAAATTCCCAGAAGTGCTGTGGGCCCTGTGTGTCTTGGCTTGACAATCTAAGCCTCCATTATTTGACCTTCAAACTACTTACCAACCTCATGGCCCATTACACTCCCTCTGTGCCTCTTGGCATTCCCTTCATGCCCCCTATGATTTCTCACAAAATTTGTTTAGCAAGTTCTAAACAAGAATCCATACAGAGAAGTCATGGAGCAAGAATAGCCATAACTGTTTTGAAGAAGAAAAAAGACAGGGGTTTGTCCTATCAGATGTCAAGACATAAATAGTGTGCTATTGGTTCAGGAATAGAGAAAAAGGACAATGAAATGGAAGAGAATCCAGAATGAGGCCCAAGAATTTAAGGGAATTTGTTATAAGAAATAAGATGTTATTTTGAATTATTGAGGAAAGAACTGGTGATTAAATTGCCTTGGGGCAATTAACAATTTATGTGGAGAAAAACATAGTTAGATCCCCACCTAACACCACATAAAGTATATTCCATGTAGGTTACAACTTTTAAACAACCTTAATTCTACTTCTTACATTTCTTTAAACATGGATTTTTTTCAAAAACTGCACTCGAACATCTCTCTCCCTTTGTTGTTCCCTTTGCCTAGAATATTTCAAGTCCAAACTCTGCTCCTTCTTTTCTCTAAACTCTCTCCTGAAGATCTAGGCTGTGTATAAACTGATGTTTCCCTGGTTTCCCCATTGGATAAGAAGCTCCTCAAGGATAATACCTATATTATGCCTCTATATATCTGTCCCCGGAATATAGAACAGTTTCTTGTAAGAATAATGAGCTTTGTTAATATACACTAGTGATAATGTTTATGGTGATATTAATGGCAGTGATGATGATAAAGATGAAATTTAGCTGAATGCCCTGGGAAATAGGACTGATGACTCATGGTTTGTAAACAAAATAATCTTCATCAAGCTCCCTAATTATATCAAGAGTCAGATATCCCTGTAGCTGATTTATGTTGATGTATGGCAAAAATCATCTCAATATTGTTAAGTAATAATCCTCCAATTAAAATAAATAAATTAATATTTTTTAAAAGTACTGAAAAAAATGTCAGATATCCAAGTTCAGTTCATTTTCTGACATCTATCTATTAATTCTTGATTTGGAATCTAAAACTTTCAACGATACTTGGCTTTTACAATCAAGGCCATCCAAGATCTTCCTTCAATAGAGGTTAAAATGCCACTACTTGGAGCAATGAACATTGCATTGTTTACAATAGCCAGGACATGGAAGCAACCTAGATGCCCATCAACTGACGAATGGACAAGAAAGCTGTGGTACATA